>OY856414.1:279415500-279850500 GCA_963693085.1 Alisma plantago-aquatica | reverse complement strand
ATGAAGCAGAAGATCGCAAAAGAAACCAGAATAAGACTTTGGAACAAAAAACCAAGCAAAAATTGCAGAAGAAGGTAATATTGATTATTTTTACACTTATATACGAATGTAATTATCCTGAAACGGTGCTGACAATAGAGTAACTTTGATCATAGTAATTATCCTGGAAAGTAACCTTGATCCGATAAAAGTAACTAGATGAAACAAAAAAGTAACTATATCGACATGAAAGTAACTCTTTGGATCAAAAAGTAGCTGTTATACATCAAACAGTAACTTTGATCCAAGGAACGTAACTAAAGTAACTGGAAAGTAACCTTGATCCGATAAAAGTAACTAGATGAAACAAAAAAGTAACTATATCGACATGAAAGTAACTCTCTGGATCAAAAAGTAACTGTTATACATCAAACAGTAACTTTGATCCAAGGAACGTAACTAAAGTAACTGGAAAGTAACCTTGATCTGATAAAAGTAACTAGATGAAACAAAAAAGTAACTATATCGACATGAAAGTAACTCTCTGGATCAAAAAGTAACTGTTATACATCAAACAGTAACTTTGATCCAAGGAACGTAACTAAAGTAACTGAAAAGTAACCTTGATCCGATAAAAGTAACTAGATGAAACAAAAAAGTAACTATATCGACATGAAAGTAACTTTCTGGATCAAAAAGTAACTGTTATACATCAAATAGTAACTTTGATCCGATAAAAGTAACTTTGATCAAGGTTACTGTTATACATCAAACAGTAACTTTGATCCAAGGAATGCAACTAAAGTAACTGGAAAGTAACCTTGATCCAATAAAAGTAACTAGATGAATCAACAAGTAACTATATCGACATGAAAGTAACTATGTGGTTCAAAGAGTAACTGATACAGATCAAACAATAACTTTGATCCAAGAAAGCTAAACCGCATTTGTAAATGTGATATTGTACTATGTAACTCTGAAAAATGAATAGTAACTCTGAAAGTTAAAAAGTAACTACCTGAAAACAAGAGTAGATGTAACGGATAGAAAATAACATGTTGAACTGAAAAAGTAACACTGAAATCTAAAAAGTAACTAGACAAATTAACACAAACTTTTTCATATATATGCAGGTACAGGAAAGCTTTTCCATAGATTCTACATAAAAGGTTACAACAGCATACAAAACAGCATGTCTTATAGCACTGATCAAATGAGGATGATGAAGTCAACTGCATTTGCAAATCTGATAGCCATGCCTCAGCTTACTGTAGATGTAACTCTTTTAGAAGATCTGATAGAGAGATATGTGGAAGACGACAAGTTCATGTTAGCACCAGGTTTTGAGGCGAGGATGACTGTACAAGATGTAGGAGTGATACTAGGTTTGCCTAGTAAAGGTATTGATATAGTTCCACGAAAGCAATCACAGATTGTAAGAAAAATATGGGAGGATTTTGCTAATGCAACAAGAGGAAAAGATACAGTTGGTGAAAGTAGTAAGAAAATAAAAGAGAAGGATGTGTTACACAAGGAGAACTTGAGTAAACTCTGGCAGGAATTTGCAAATAATGACTCTGAAGAAAACTACCAAAATATGTGTCGTGCATGGATGTTGCACTTGTTAGCAACATTCCTTTTATCGGACACTAGCTATTGTGCCCCTATTTACCTTCTACATTATTTGGATGATGTAACTGCTACAGGGCAGTTAAACTGGGCAAAATTAGTGCACGGGAGCATATTCAAGAAAATGAAAGTTATAAGTGAGAATATAAGGATGAGGAGAAGAGGGGAAACAAACAAAAGAACACTCTACACAACTGGATGTGTAATGTGCTTGTGTGTAAGTGACACATTTCATAGTTACTTTGGTTACATTAAACAACCATATATGGACATTTAAAACACTGATTTATACTTTTCTTGTCAACACATGTCTGGGCTTATGAGTTAACAGGGATAGCAGAGCCTACATTCTTTGAAGCAAAACCACGAATAAAAAGATGGGCAACTCCTGTTAAGATGGCGAAAGATTTGAAAAGTTTGTACAATGACAATGTAAGAATCAGTGTGGGTAAAGTGAAAATAAATATGCCAAATAATATAAAAGCTTTATAATAAATTGATGACTTTTGTGCACAGGTTTCTGTAGTGTTGAAGAAGGATGACAATGATGATTGGGAAGCTGCAAAGGCAGTGAAAGATTTGCCTTATTATTTCGCAGCAAATAAAGCCAAGAGCAAGGTAGTTAGTAAGAAGATACTTACATCATATAACACAAGCAGAGAAGTCTCAGGAAGCTTGGAGATTAGAATATTGATCCTTGAGGACGAGCTGAGACTGCAGAAGGAAACATGCAACAGAATTGCACTAGAAGCTTTTACTACTCTAAGAGTAGAAAATGAGCAGTTGAAGAGAAGACTTGAGGAAGTTGAATCTGGAAATAGATTGCTAAGGATCCAAGCTGACAATTACAAGTGTTCACAATCTGCAGCTACACCAACTCCCAATTTCATTGAGAATGAAAGTTGGCATTCATGTGATCTAAAGAAAAAGTTGTTGGAAATGGACCAACATGGACCTACACAAGAAAGACCAAGATTGAGCAAACTTAAACTAAGGAGAAAGTTAGTGGAGAAAATGACAGAAAATGTACCACAAGATTCAAAGAAAGTAGAAGAAGTTCCATCTAAAGAAACCAAAGAACCAGCACAACATGAAATGGAAAAAGATCCATCTAAAGAAGATCCAACTGAAGAAAAAAACACAGAAGAAAAAGAACAACTAGCAGATAAAACAGAGCTCACAGAAGATGGAATGGAAAGCATAATGATGGATATAGACAATGAAGTTGGAGTGAATGAGAAGGATGTAAATTTTGGTGAAGTTGAGATGAAAACAACTAAAATGTTGAGAAAGAGGAAGGGGAAGATGCAGACGGTCATTGGGAGCATAGAGGAAAATATCAAGATAAGGAGGCATGCACAGGTAAAATTTGTTTAGTAATGGTGCTCGTTCCATCAATGAAGCAACAGTCTGAACTAAAAAGTAAAATATGTCATCCATAAAGTAACTATGTTAATATAAAAAGTAATTGTGATAATGATAGAGTAATATTATGGAATGTAAAGCAATTTTATGGACTAAACAGTAGAGTAATTGCAATAAAATATGTCTTTTACATAGACTACTAACCAAAATTTGTACTTCAAAAATAGAAAAAGAATTCGACATTCATAGGATTCGAGCACTTTAGACCAAAGGAGATGCAAGAGGATGTGAAAGAATTTATTGACAACATTGATGAAGTGCAAGTAGATACTTTTTAAAGTTCTATCAGTCACATGTTTATTATGAATTACTTGATCAATCCATAAATTTCTGTCTCACATCTTCAGTGTGAATTCTTTTGAAAAAAAAATAAAAATGCACAGGTCAAGAAGAGAATGGATTTTTGGAAAGGACGCATGGTGCACGGGAAAGGACTTATCATCTCTGTTGTTTAAGGATAAGATGATGCAGTCACCTGTAAGTAATGGAATATTAAACATTTATTACGAAATTATAGATTGCTAATTGATGTTTGTGCATTTTCAGATAATGGATTGCTTTGTACAAATGTTGAAAGAGACAACAAGCAGAAAGAGGAAGAAGGGACTGCTTTCATGGCATTGCTTAAGCACTTATGTTCCGGTAAGACAAATAGGCTATCACACTAGATTACATTTATCACAACAAGGCCACTAAAGCTTGTAGAAAAGTAATTCACAAATTTGTTTTTACAGCAAAAGCTAAACATGATGGCAGATGAGATAACAATCAAAGAGATTGATATGCTGCAACCACTCTTCAATGTACCTGACAAGGAATTCATGACAATGGACTCCGTGTTTACAATACTTAACAATGACAATCACTGGCATTTGCTAGAAGCAAGTTTTAGGGATGGGGTGCACAGGTCTTATAACTCAATGTCAGGAAGTTTAAAATCTGAGAGAGAAATGAATAGATGGGTAAGGAATAAAAAAGAAAAACGGTTAGAAAACAGTTGAATGAACTAGTGTAAGTTACATTATACTTATGAATGTTTTGTTGTGCATGCAGGTGGGGTTTGTTCATGAATTCTTCAGGGGGGTGCCTGAGCGTGGAAGTCAAATGTCTCAATGGACAATAGAGTACCCTGATTGCCCCCAGCAAGAAGATGATGATGTCGACTGTGGAGTCTATGTTATGAAATATCTGGAATGCTTAGTGAATGGGAAGGAAATGAACTTCACAAGCAAAGACATCCCTGCAATAAGGGCAGAGATCTTCCAAACAATGATGAAGAAGGGGAGACTGCAGCCAGTTGAAGAACATACTAGAGATCAACAAGAGAGCAAAGAAGGAGCAGGTGACAAGCATAACAAAGAAAAAGAAGAAGATGTTGTGCCAAGTCTGAATTCTTGGCTCAAGTCAGATTAAAAAGAACTCTTAGACATATGTAAATGGTTATGGTTATGGTTATGTTTTGTAAATGGTTAACTGAAGTAAACTCTACAACCAGTACTATATGTAAATGGTTATGGTTATGTTTTGTTACTTTTTGTTTGACATTTGAACCTACGGGTTCATCAGTTATATGTGTATATGGTTATGGAATGCAAGGCTTATGTTACAGAATCTGAAGTAAACTCTGTAAAGCTATTTTAATGATAATTACTGTGATCAGCAGGTTCTCATTGCATGAGTGTAGTAACTCTCTTCCGAACTTAAAAGTAAATATGTATCCTGAAAAGTAACTTTGATCCAAGAAAAGTAACTAGATGAACTAACAAGTAATATATAGACATGAAAGTAACTCTATGGATCAAAAAGTAACTCGTTAAACAAAAAAGTAATTTCTGTGATGTATAATGTAACTCTCTGGATGAAAAAGTAACTCGTTAGACAAAAAAGTAATTTCTGTGATGTATAACGTAACCTTTGGATCAAAAAGTAACTCGTTAAACAAAAAAGTAATTTCTGTGATGTATAACGTAACTCTCTGGATCAAAAAGTAACTCGTTTGACAAAAAAGTAATTTTTGTGATGTATAACGTAACTCTCTGGATGAAAAAGTAACTCGTTTGACAAAGAAGTAACCTGTGAGATGTATAACGTAACTCTCTGGATGAAAAAGTAACTCGTTTGACAAAGAAGTAACCTGTATGATGTATAACGTAACTTATTGAATCGGGAAAGTAACTCGTCCAGCAACAAAGTAACTGAAAAGTAAATATGTAAAACAAAAAGTAACTCCCTGAGAAAGAAACTAACTCAATGAACTAACAACTAACTATATCGACATGAAAGCAACTCTCTGGATGAAAAAGTAACTCTATTGACAAAGAAGTAACCTGTGTGATGTATAACGTAACTTATTAAATCGGGAAAGTAACTCATCCAACAATAAAGTAACTTGTGCGATATATAACCTAACTTATTGAATCGGGAAAGTAACTCAGCAAACGAAAAAGTAACTATGTAAACACCAACAAAAGTAACCTTCAAAAATTTGTAACTTATCAAAAATAGTAGGATGTCTGCAAACTCTACTGTGCATCTTTGCAACACCAAGAAAAGTAACTCGTTAGAAAATCTGTAACTTATCAAAAACAGTAGAAAATCTGCATAACTTATAAAAAATAGTAGAATGTCTGTAGACTCTAGTGTGCATATGTGCAAAGATAAGTCCTTATAAAACGGAACACAGATCACTGCTACCCTCATTTCGCCCTTTCACCAAGAGCTCTCATTTCGCCCTTTCATCCAGTGCTCTCATTTCTGTGTAGCATCAACAAGAACAACCTACCTTCTTCAAAGCCAAATTCTTCACAAACTACCTTCTTTACAGCCTACCATGGAGCCTTTCATCCAGCCCATCGACTACACCATTGATGACAAGACAATAGAAACCATTCAACTTCCTATAGAATGGAACCATCTCCATTTACACATCAATCCAGGCAAGACCACCTTCCTAATCGGAAACCAGTCTTTCCAGATCACCCTTATGCAGAACAAAAATGGGTCACTTTCAACTGCTAAGGGCTGGAAAAGGATGATCACACAGCTCAGTCTTCACAAAGGTTGGATCATCTACCTCAAGCCAACTGATCACCAGACCATCACAGCATGGATCACAGATAAGTACTTAGAAACACCAACTGAGCTTATTTCACTCTTCAGAATGCCTGGAGACGAAGTATACTCTAGATCGGAGGACTCTGCAGATCAGCTCTTCGTTAGGGACATATACCAAGCAGCACCGGGATCAGCTGTGAATCCCATTCAGGTTGACTCATCCACAACATCAGACAACTCAACATCTGCAGGAGACACTACTTCTTCTTCTGTCCAGCATTCCGTTCACAAATAGAAGTCTGAATGCATGAAAGAATAGTAACTTTGATGTTCAGCAAAGTAACCTTCACAGAAGGCAGATCAGCTGTTTATGATTATGGTTTGTTACTTTTTGTTTGACATTAGAATATATGGGTTCATCAGTTCTGTGGGTATATAATTATGTTTTGTTGCTTTGTGTTTGGCATTTGGACACTATCAGTTTGATGTTAGTTGAATGTTCATATAACTTTAGCTGGCTGTTGTTGTTATGTTGTGTTTGGCATTTGGACACTCAGTTATAGTACATCAGTAACTTTGTGTTACAAAAAGTAAATGCTACACATCAAACAGTAATTTTGATTCAAGAAAGGTAACTATATGAACTAACAAATAACTATATCGACATGAAAGTAACTCTGTGGTTCAAAGAATAACTGCTGCAGAACAAATAGTAACTTTGATCCAAGAAGAGTAACTAGATGAACTAACAAGTAACTATATCGACATGAAAGTAACTCTGTGGTTCAAAAAGTAACTGGTACAGATCAAACAGTAACTTTGATCCAAGAAGAGTAACTAGATGAACTTACAAGTAACTATATCGACATGAAAGTAACTCTGTGGTTCAAAGAGTAACTGCTACAGATCAAATCTCCCAGATATGCCCGTTCTTCAGTGCGGTCGTGGTATTATCAAGGATGAAGATAATAAAGATTCGTATTTCTATTTATAAAATAATTCAATTACATCAGAATCAGGGAAGTAACTGGTGCACACAAAACGTAACTGGTGCACACAAAAAGTAACTGGTGCACACAAAAAGTAATTGGTGCACACAAAACGTAACTGGTGCACACAAAACGTAACTGGTGCACACAAAAAGTAACTGGTGCACACAAAACGTAACTGGTGCACACAAAACGTTTGATTTAGATAAAAATAGTAACTCTGAGCTGCAAAAAGTATCCTTCCAAAATACAAGTTATTGATTTAGGAATAACATATCACACAACAAACAAATTTTGGATGATCTTTATAAAACATTTAAATTGGATACAATTGAAGCTACACAGTACATCATGGCCATTGCAATTACATCAGAATTTGACATGTCTCACCCACTAAACAATTGGGTACCATTATATTCAAATATCAATTACAACTGTCACACAGTACATCTTGGCCATTACAATTACATCACAATTTGACATGACTCACACACTAAACAATTGGATACCATTATAGTAAAACTAGTGAATAAATCAACTTCAATAACAACATTTTCAGCAGTAGCAGAAAACTCGCAGCTTCATGAAGCACAACAGGAAGACCACAGCAGCAGTAGCATCAAATCCGCAACTTCAGTAAGCCATACGACCCATAGCAAACCACAGAAGCTGAATTCAAACACACACCTATTTCTTTAATGGGCAGTTTCTGCTGTCATGGTTAACACCATATTGTAAACAATTCTTGCACTGTCTCGTTTTAGATAGAGAAATTTCAACTCCAGATTTAATCCGCACATCAGTAGATTTAGGTCTACCTTTAGTTTTACAAACACTGGGAATATGGACCTTGACAGCAGAAGAAGAAGTTGTATTCAAACCAGTTACACCAACATCATCAGCATCTAATTCCAACAGCTCCTTTCGCAAAGCAATGAGTTTTTCAAGACACATATCTATAGCGTTGTTCCTACACGCTATATTAACAATTGAATTGCAAGCAGATACCAACTGCAGTCTCTTCCCAGTGGATAGCTGCATGATAGACGATTTGTGGAAAATCAAAGGATGATCTCTATATCCTTTAGTCCACCTCTTCAGTATATATGGCTCAGGAAGATTGCAAAAATCACGACTCTTTAGATAAGCAAGTATGTGTCTACATGGAATTCCTTTGAATTCTAACATGAAACAATTGCATGATACCATACCAGTGGATGAGTCTTTCTTCAAAAGACGAGGAGAACAAGAACCACCAAGACGATATACCTCAAACTCAACATCATCAGAAGTTTCTTTTACATTATATACCATACTTTAATGAACTTCAGCTTGAAAGATCTTAAAAATTGCCTTGGTGTATATACCTCTCATTTGCTCCTCCAAAGGCCATACTGATGACAAAGGAAGATTGCTGTAATCATCATCAAAATCTTTGAAATTTTCAATCTCCCGCACATGAGAGTAGGCAGTCTCTAAGAAACATACAAGTTCAAAAAGCATTTTCCTACTGTTGACATGACTTCGAATGAAAGCATTCAAGCTCTCACTTCTTTGTGTTGTCCTCATACCAGCAAAGAAAGAATCATGCATAAAACATGGGACCCAATCCCACCGCATAGCATACATATCAGAAAGCCAACTAATATGTAATAGGTCATTCTCTTCAACTACATAATTCCACCTCTCTTCAAATGTGTCTATATCGTATGTATTCCATACACAATCATTCAAAGAGCTAATAATCCGATCCTTGTTTGGAACACCGCCAAGCTTAGATGGAAGCTTTTGTAGGATGTGCCAGCTGCAGAAATGATGCTTACAGTTTGGAAAAACAGTAATGATAGCAGCATTCATAGCCGGGTCTTGGTCAGTTATAATGGAAACCGGCTCTTTGCCAAAACAAAGTAAGTATTGCTTGAAAACCTAAAGAAAAGAGTCATACTTCTCATCAACTAACAGAGTTGAAGCAAACAACACCGTCTTGTGATGGTGATCCACACCACCAAACATTCCAAAAACCATGGAATACTTGTTGGTACAGTAAGTGGTATCAAATACAATAGCATCTCCAAATAATGCACAGTCATCAACAGAAACCGGATCATACCAAAACAAATGTGTCAAGCAACCATTAGAATCATTTTGATAAGAGTAAAAGAATTTAGAATCTAAAACCTTCAAGCTTGCAAAACGATCCAAAACCATGTCCACATCATATAAAGATGACTCCTTCCTCTTGCTACTGAGATGTCCATGAGCTTGTCTACTTGTAAATGTCAAGTTTTCATAACCACCAGACTTTGTTGCTATCAATGCAAGTTGTCTGGAGATAGGTATATTTGCTTGACTCATAGAAGAAAGCATCTCTTTTTGAGTTTGGTCAAGAGATGAATTACACTTCAAGTACCGCAAGTGAGAATCATCGACAAGATCATGATTGTGTTCATCAACAAAAGCAGTAACAAACCATACAGATAAAGACTTATCTAATGTAAATCGGATCATTGCTTTACAACCACACCTTTTCACAGAACGCTTGTGCTTCTTAGATAAATTCTCATGCCACTCACCAATATTGTTACAAACAGGACTAAGAAGACCTTTGGATCTCTTAGAAGAACTACTCTGACCTTGCTTATCACATACCAAATCTTTAGCAAGTATGATCTTAGTACCTCGTTCATAACGATTATCATCTTTCCTAACATTAAACCCAATCAAACCAGCATACCTATAGTAAAACGATATGGCATCATCTAAACTTCCAAATTGTAATCCAACTCTAGGGACATCAACTGAGGACACAGTATCAGCAGCAACAGATGAAGAAGAATGAACATTATCATCGTCAATGTCAATAATAGCATTAGCAGCATCAGTATCAAGACTAGCATCCATTGCAGAGATCGAAAAGTAACTCTGTAAACAAAAAAGTAACTATAAAAATGACTAATACAGCACGAAAAATAACTAAGACAAACAGATCATAGAAGGGATTATACTTAGCAGATAATCAACTGCTCAACACAGAATTTGGTATTCAGTTTGTAAACAATAATTCAAAAACACACCTACTTTTTCAATGTGGGTTGCGTTGTTGGTCAACTGCTGGCAGAGCAAGGCAGTTTCCGGCTTCGAATACTTTTACCCCTATCCTGCTTCTTGATGGAGCCGACTAGTCAATTGCCGGAAACATCCACAAACTCGAGCACCTTGACACACCAGACCACAGCCACACTACCGGATGTTCAATGAATGCGATTACCTCCAAGGATAGTCATAGATTGGAACGGCGTGTAAGATGGATTTGTGATCAAAACCGTAAGTGGAGATAGGTGGAGGTCGGAGATAGATGGAGCCAGGACTGCAGATTCCAAAGACAGATTCGGGAGGTACGCTGGTATTATTGAACTCAACTGATGTCTACCAGCTCTTCCGGCGCTGCAGGTGGAGGTCGTAGATAGACGGAGCCAGGACTGCAGATTCCAAATTGCTCAGAGACGGCCAATTAAGACGCGCGTACAGAGTGTTGACGGAGGATGTCGCAATGGCGGGGTCGACGGCTGATGCTCGACGAGGAGGATGTCGCAACGGCGGCGTCGGCGGCTGATGCGTACAGAAATCGGCCGTATTTACGTAAGTTGCCACCGCGTCAAAGAGACGGGTAGCCCAGCTACAGTACCCGCGCGGGCAATAAAAAAACAGCCATATATATATATATATATATATATATATATATATATGTGTGTGTGTGTGTGTGTGTGTGTGTGTGTGTGTGTGTATACATCTATGTATATATGTGTGTGTGTATATATATATATATATATATATATATATATGTATATGTATTTATGTGTATATATATACATATATATGTATATATATATATATTTATTTATATATATATACATAAATGTATATGTATATATATATATATGTGTGTGTATATATATATATATATATGTATATGTATATGTATATATATATACACATACACATACATATATATATATTCGTTTGGGTTATTTATGTGGTTATAAGATGGATGTGCACATCAATCAGTTTAAATATTTGCATTGCATGTAATAAGTAAACACAGTAAAAATAAAAATCTAATCATATCGATAATCCCAAAGTATAATTAATTGACGTGGCTCTAATACCACTGTTGGGAAATACAGCATCAGATAGGTAGCGGAAACAAAAAAATTACTAACATATTTCCCATTAACTAGTAGATCGCGTCAATAACTATGCAATGGGAAGGATGGTTTCATGAAGATATACCTAATCTTGGAGCAAGTCCAGCGACAATCCTCGTCGATGTAGATGTACGCTCTGTCTTAGACGGTGTCTGTGCAGCTCTAGGATGCACTCAGACTCGTCTAACTGCTCCTCCATTGACCGCAGACTCGAACAACTACTGTAGTGCCTCCTCAGATCTCGCTACGAACTACGAGTTGACGATGCTCTCATAACAGCAGCCAAAAGACTACTTCCTCTAGAGTAGTCCATACAAACCAATTAGAACTCCTATTGTCCTACTAGAACAGACAGGAAGAAGTTGTCCCTCCCGTTGGCATACTAGTCGCCAATCTGCTCTCCCACAACAATGATCCTCATTTGTTTTTCTCCCTTGGCTATCCCTCCCTAGTCGGGTAAGACTTGTCTCGTCTCTCATGGCTACCACAACCAAAGAGGAAAACGATTGTCAGAACAACTGATTCTCAATTATCTATGTAGTAGTTGTGTTCTGGGAAGACCCCGGTACCCCTCTATATATAGGAGGGGTTAAGGTCAGGGTTCCCAGTCCCCAGCCAATACGGGACTAAAGTGAGAGCGGAAAGAACGGGAAGATCTTGAAATTTTGCAATAATTCTGGAAGTTTCACAACCTACGTGTATTGAGACGGTCGTCTAGCCCAACGAGACGGTTGTCTAGCCCAGTGAGACAGTCATCTGGGACGTGAGATGGTCATCTCGCTAAGCAAGACAGTCGTTTCGCACTATCCCAGTCAGATTTGAATTGGCAAATTCATTTCTAAATTAATGTCATACATTAATTTACTTACACCCCAAGTAAGTGCAATTGAAAAATATCTAGAAATCTCCAGAACCTTCGTCCATCCCAATCGGGTCGTCTCACACAAGTGAGACGTCCGTCTCACTCACCCAGACAGACGTTTAGTGAGTTTGAGTCGAGCCAATTGGTTCGACAACTTGAGCCGATCGGTTCATAGGGCAGAACTAAGCCAATTCAAATTCTGATCTTCCTAACAACCCAAACGGCCATCTCAACACTTGAGATGCCTGTCTGGCTGCCCAAACGGCCGTCTCACCCAGTGAGATGGTCGTTTGGTAGTTCAGTCAGTCGATCTGTTGATTTGTTGCGTGAATTGAGTACCTAAATACTTTAGTACTTAATTCAATTATCATTCAAGATCTGAACTTCTCTTCTAGGTGAGTTATTATGTGTGTGACCCTATAGGTCCTGTATCATATTGGTAATGAATGTCCATAACTAGCTTATGACATCACAAGCAATGGTGGTGCCTAGTCGCACATCATTTCTATCCAAGTGAATGGAAAGTTGGGGGGCAACTTCCACCTACAATCTGTGTATGGTGTTACAGTATTTTTATAGTTCCTTTGTCAGTGATATTCAGATTGAACCAGAGGCATGGAGCAGTCATCCTCATTATTATTCAATCTTATTTTTTGAACCAGAGCAGACTGCATGAGATATATGTAAGCTCAATATCACATATTGACTCACATGCGTATGATCATACTTTTCTCAATCTCGCTAATCAAGAGGTCTTAGATATCATTGTATGCTTGATTTGATATTGCCATATCATGGTTGATGGGATTTAGTCATCAACCTACTCACACTCTGATCTTATGTGTCATTGTTGTCTATCACCCTTCCACAACAACAACCGATCAGGGACATAATGAGAATATTTTTATGTACTTATAACATTTGTATGATCACATCCACAAGGTTAGTAACTTGAACACATACGTCATTGAATAATATGATTCTCTAGACATATATAGTGTTCTGCCATTATCTCATATTTGAATGGAACATAATAAATTGGAGGCTTACCTTTTTATTAATAATCAAATCATTTCTATGCCATTACAATCATCACACGATTGGCTCTCTGGGCATACATACGAACAGTGTTGTTGTTGATCAAGGAACTAGGAAAAAATAGTTATGTTATAATATTATGTTAATCCATTCAATCTCTACAACAAGATTGAAAACATCAAAAAGGGTCTAAATACTTTAAGAGATCAATCAAAGCATATCAAATATTTTAGTTGAAGCATGTCAAAACATCTGTAATTACTATATAAAGATTAAAAAATTTTACAAAGTGGCAATGAACATAAGATGAAGCAAACAAATTCTATAAACCTTGCATAACTTTTACAAGACGAGCTGGGAGCTCAAACCCATATTTTTATAGTGGATCATAGGCCTAATACCCACATACTCAACTTTTTCTATTATACAAATAGATACATATACATAAAAACATATACCTTTTAAAAAGAACTTTTTCATTTTTTAATAGAAAACTTGTGCATAAAAATCTTAGATTGGTATTATATAAGTAATATTTGTTTGGTAAAAGACTACACTTTTTGAAAGTATGATATCGGCAAATAGCTTATAACTAGGCATAAACTAATGCTATTATGTTTTTTAAAATAAATAAAGATTACTATGCAATTTAGAAAAATAAAAACATAAGTTATCCAATTTCTCCACATATTTTTATATAGAGCTTTAATAGGCATAAAACTATGAAGGACCAACTTATAGTTTGAAAAAAAATAGATACAACTATTTCATCAAACTCCCTCCACTTTTGAAAATTACATAAAACTACCCTTGATCATTTTACATAAGGATGAGCATCAATCACATAGGTACAATCTTTATCCTATGTGTTCACATAACCTTCTTAGATCTGACTCATATAAGATAACCAATTTTATATGGGACAGACTGTTGTAAGCCCAAATCCAAAAACTAAAATATCTAGATTCATTATTTATACATGTAATTGTGACATATATATCATATATCTTTCGATGATATACTAAATATAAACTTTTTTAATTAAAATTTGATCTTAAATTCTTTTGGCTAATATGTTAATAAGAATTAAAAACAATAGGGAAAAGTATATTCAAGTTGTACGATCCCATTTGATATTTAACATATTTATAATAATTTACAACATAATTTGAATCATATATGTTGAATATGTACTACTTTACTAGATGTGTTTCAAAAATCATCTGGACCAAATTGTGGATCATTATCTAAACAAATAATGTACTTTTGAATCAATGGTAACTTAGTAAATTCAAATTAGATGAATAATCTTAATTATATTTTAGAAAACTTAAGATATGACTTCAATTTTATAATTTATAATCATGATAGTGGTCTTTTCATTTATATAGCTAAAACCAATTAATAAGTTAGTATTTTTTCAAAAAGTACATATAAATTGCATGTACCAATCAGTACACTTTTCCTGAACTCTTATAGTTAAAATGTATCTAGTAACTATTTCGAAATATTTTATAATAGTATTTAAAGAGGCTGATACAAATGTTGTATGTCACTATTGTACAAGTTCAATACAACTTTGACTGAATCGCTATGAAATCAAGCTACAAGTTCAACCAACGACTATCTACTTGATTTAACAAATAGTTGTGCAGGTTTGGATTGTGAATCAACTTCATTTTCTTTCAGAAAGAACCTTGTTCTGCTCAACCCTAGCAACACTATCAAATAACAGTTAGAATAATCTATAATTAAAAAATCGTCAAATAGAAATGAATTTCTAGCAAACTTTGCTAATGATATTTCAAAAGCCTAGCTTTCTCAAGGTTTGGAATGCAAATCAGGTTGCCGCATCTTGGTCTATCTCCAATCGAGGACGTCATGGTCAAAATTCTTGAGCAATGCTAACCCAAGTATATGGTGGAGAGGTTACAATCAAGAAAGCCAGCATTGTGGATTTGGGTCAATAGAGAGACCAGACCTAGTAATTGTCAGATGGGAACCCTTTGTACAGATTTCAGTTCTATATTGCAAATGTTGAATCCATTTGCGGTTGATATATTCATCATAAAATGGAGACATCTCTACATATTCCAACAGCAAACTGATGCTCTTGGAAGCACATGATGATATGTCCCCAAATGAATTGGTATATAGTTGAGAGACCTTACATTCATGGTGTCCTTATCACAAGTAGCTATATGCGGCAACAAGCAAAAGAGGACAATGTCTTCTGTAACTTGAGGATGAATCTACAGCGCTCCGTGGAGAATGTAAGAACCCGTTCCCACATGCCAAATATGTTGGTTTCTTCTGCTGATGGACACTTGTGGAGTTCCGGATATAGCTAAGTCCGCACATATGTTGGTCCTTTCTGTTGATGGTCAACATGGCTTTACGAATACAAAAAAAAACCATTTAGTGTAGCAAGGTGGTAGATTAAGATGGTTAACACTACTTCCACAAACACAAACATTTGGAGGACTTCCAATAGGCCACAATTTTCATAGTATGTTGTGAATGCAAGAGATCTTGCAAAAACAGAGGAAGTTTGAGAGAGGAGAGAAGACTTTCTAATGTTAATCATAGCATCAAGTTAGTCAAATATTGAATTCAAATACGATGAGTTCCACGACAGTGAACCGGCATTAATAGAGGCTCCAATGTAAAAGAGGTGCACTATTGAGCTTGTGATGGTAATACATTTTCCCATTTTTCAGCTGAGGGTGTGAACCCTCTAGCTCGGGGTTAACATGGTCCAGAGGTGGGGAGCTTTGAGTAGTGAGCATCTTGGAATATGGAGATAGCGTTGGGTAAATTTTGGAGACCGTCGTTATTTTCTTTTACCTTTTTTTGTTAAACAGTTTTGAGGGGTGGTATACTCTTAATTTTTTTCTTAGACGGTGACAAGATTTAAAGTAGGATTGTAAAACCGTACAAAAATTTAAATCAGAACAGTTTCTGCCAAACCGAATCAAAACCGATCTGGTACGTTCTGGACCAGAAATATCTAGAACCAGACCAAGACTGGACTGAATCTTTTGAATTTTTCTACTTAATATTGTGAACATCACTTAAATATAATTAAGACATCACTTAAATATAATTAAGACCTAAAACATCAAAGACCAGATCAAGACTGGACTGAATCTTTTGAATTTTTCTACTTTGAGACGGATCAAGACTGGACTGAATCTTTTGACTTTTTAAACTTTGTTACAGTGAATATCGCTTAAATGTAAGTAACCATGATTACTGAAGCAAATTCAACGGTTGCAACTTGCATCCAATGACAAAGCTGATTTTAGATCGAATAAGAAGAAATGTGCTACTGCTGCTCCTACAGGAAACATTATGAAGCATATGACCCGTAGAGCCGTAATCTATAAAACGTCGAGTCAGGCACTCAAGTCATGACGTGTTCTCGTTTAATTTAACTATCTGACTGCATAAAGGTAAGTTGCGTAAGAAACTGATTATTTGTTGGTCATGAAGCAGTTCATACGGTCTTTTTCCGTCGTTGCAATGTAGTACTCATTTGTTCAGTACTCTTTAGGGTCGTTGAAGGAACATGACAAAAATAAAATATTATGTTAAATTGGTTAACAAACAAATATTAAATTGAAAAAATACATATAAAATATTCTGTGTAACCAGTCCATATCAGTAATTACCAATATTGGACCAGACCAAAATTTAAATTGGATTCAGAAAAATTACTGTCAACCAGATCAAAATTCAGATTGATCCAAGACCAAGCAAACTGGACAGAACAATTTACCGATCTGGACGGGTAAATGTACAAACTCTAGTTCAAGATATTATGTTTGCTCCTCATGAGAAGCCAGATGAATACAATGGAACCTATTTGATATAATGATGAAATCTAACAAATCATTTTTGCCTCAAATCGTTCAAAATTACTTTTAGCATATCGATTAATGATGTGATGGCAATGATGATAGGTATTTATTATCCATAAATAAAATAGCAGTTTTCTGCTGTTTAAATATAGAAAAGACATATATCCATTAACTAATCAGTCATAACGAAAGTACTTCATCTAATAGCCGGATTGCAATAAACTAATTCTTTTTTATCTAAATATTATGTTACAATAACCATTCGCACTGTTAGAGAGATATTAGGTAAAATATCATAGTGAGGTTGACAGAATATTGCAATATTTAACATGTATACAACAGAGCATTTGGAATTTGAATAAAATATAACTAATATTGGCATTTCTAATGTTTCACACAAATATTCTTGAGAGTTACACGTTTACTACATGGTCATCAAGAATATTTCCATTATACATTGTGGATACAAACAATTTCACCATGGTAATACTAATCTAAAAGTATATCTAATAAAAGATTGTAAATAGTCTACAGATTCTCCAAATCTGTTTTAATTGACTGCAGAGAACACTTGAAGAGAACTCCTTCACTTCAGTTGAAGTGGGGAAACAAGTATATTGCCTCAGATAGTCATAGTCGATATCATGTTAAGTGTAGCTTCACCAAGTAGGTTCTCCCTTGGCAGGGTCTTGGCTTCACTACACCTCAGTTTCGTAGACAAATCATCACCAGCATGTTAAATTGAAACAATATAGCAAAGGGACGATATATAGAAAAAAGAGCAAGAGGTGTTGAAACCAAAGAAGATATTTGGCGAGAGACTTTAGGGGCAGATTAGTATAGATTCAAAATGCCCCCATGTAAAACCCCGCCAGAGTTGGCATATTAAACTAAAACAATATAGTGAAAAAATGGCAAAACAATATAGTGAAAAAAGGCAAGAGGTGTTTAAACCAAATAAGAGATTTGGCAAGAGACTTTAGAGGCAGATTAGTGTAGATTCAAAATGCCCCCACGTGAAACCCCGCCGAAGTTGCTTATCCGCCTTTATGACTGGACTCCTCATGCATGAGATGGCAGAGAAGCCAAAGGTGTAGACAGGCGGCCAGTCATCATGAAATTCATAAAAGAGAAACAAAATTCCAAAATAGAAAAATCATCAAAATCTAATCACAAACTTTAGCATTTTGTATCCAACAATAGTAATGTTAGAAAAATACATTGGGAAGTTGTAGATTAAAAAAGAATGATTTTTTGGGAACATGTCAATCGCCAAAAGAGCATTAGCCGTGGGTGAAACAGCAGCAATACAAAATAACTTAACGATTGGATCTCTCTTAGCAACGTACAGCGCTGAAGTCGCTATGGAAAGTAGCGCAACAGTGACTCTAATTTGTTGCCAGTAATTGTGCATAACGTAATTTGTTGCCTGCAAGTGCACATAGCATACAGGGCTGAAGTCACTATGAAAAGTAGCACAACAGTTACTCTAATTTGTTGCTTGAAATTACACATAAATATAACAAAAAAGAAACAAATTGACAATCAGCAGTACACTGATGCAAGCTTTTAGCAGGCACGACCAGCTGCACTTAGACAACACACTGAAACCAAAGTAACCAATGAAACGGCTAAAAAAATCTGATAAAAATTGAGAAAGTCCACAGTGCCTCAGAGGTAGTGATAAGTATAATTGGAAATATCATCACTTGGGTACTCTGATAATACGTGCATAGTGTGCATCATAGGCACAACTATGGTAAAGGAAATAAATTCGTGTATCAAAAAACACTTTGTAATAACAAAAATAAGAAACACAACTTTTGTGGTAATAGCATCAGAGAGATTCCCAATTTGCAGACGCAGTCATCATCCCCTAATAAGGGTGCAGATGTCCCTGTCTGAGTTTATCATCACTTGCTTGCAGTATTGGCAATATTTGTGAGTCAAAAAGCTTTGGCAATATTTGTGAGTCAAAAAGCTTGACGGTGCACCACGAGAAATAGAATTAAAGTAACTAAAATGACCTAGATAGATAGATAAACAAAAAAAAGAGTGAGAAAGATATCCGGTTAGTTGGCCTCAGATGTAGGTTGATGTTCATGTGGCGACATGTCCACTCATAGTATATTTAACACCATCACCGGCTGGGACGATTGCGGAAAACAGTACCAGCATTAGAGATAAAGGAGAGAGAGCAACCTGCGCTGGTGCTTGCGGCGAGAACAGCGGATGGATGAGGTCGAGAGACACCTCCGCTAGGGTTTAAGACGGTGTTGAACTTTAGAGAAGCGGCCGATACTTTTTTATATGAGAAGGGGAAAGGATTTGGCGGCTGCAAGCCTGCGAGCGCTAGGGTTTAGATCGGCTCCATTGTTCTTTCTTTTTTTTTTTTTGGGCGGGTGTCCCGTTTGTTCTCCGGTTAAGCCTGATATCGGTTCAGCCTTGGCCTTCGTATTTTGGCCTTTGTATTTTATTTTCATCCACAAAAAGTTCATCGCGAGAAGTATCAAAGCCTTATTCTGGCGATAGAAGATGTTTTAGAATTCGGTTTGATTGTGTTTTATGAAAGATATAGTTGATTAATATTATTTTTTGTTGTGATTAAGGATGTGTTTGGTACGTGGGGTGATGGGGATGGAGAGGTGATGGGAAAGAGACGGTGATGGTGATGAGAAAATTGTTAAAATGTGTTGTTTGATAAGATGTGCATGGTCATAGGGATGATGATGGTGAAAAACTTAAAAATATTATTTGTTACATGGTTATAGTGATGGGGAGGGAAAAAATTATTAAAAAAAACCCTACACAAGTAAGAATCATATTTATTAGAACTTTTTTACACATTTGTCTAAATAAGTAGTTGAGTCTTGAAAAAAACTTCTTTCATCATAATCATGGTGGAGAAAAAATAGACCAAAATTCACCACAGATTCACCATGATTCCCTATCACCATGGCAAACAATCAACATTTCCCTTTGTTAGAATTCTTAATTTAATCGAATTTCTCATAATCCGATTTTTTAGTAACATTTTTATTTCACCATCATTCGCTATCACCATGATTCACCACGTAACAAATATCGGCTAATAGAGGTATTCTCTCTTCTCTCTCTCTCTCTCTCATGTTTGTGACAGAGGTCCTTATAAATTACCTTATTGGTCAGAACTTATGAAAACCCTAGAAAATGATAGGATTATCAGAAAATATCGAACCAATATACCATTTTCATTAGAAAAATTGAAGCTATCTAAATAAAATATAAACAAGACCTGAATCTGAGCCCTTTTCAAAAAGTATGGCCTACAATCACTAATGACCTTTTAATGTATATTTGTGTAATAAAAGTCACCCCCATGATTAGATCTGACTTATACATCTTAAACTTAGATCGGGTCCCTGATCATCATGATATTTGAAACCCTAATCTATGAAGGATATCAGATTCAATGGTTGAGAAAAACCCTAATTTCTAGTTTTCCTCACCTTGTTATGAATACTATATACAATTTATGTAAAACCCTAATAACTTAAATGTCCTTGGATAACCTTGACGACCCTAACCTCAGAACCCAACTCTGAATCATAAGTATCCTAAAGTAATATCCCAAATAACCTAAACCCTAATAATAATCCCAAATGTGGATTGACGAGAACCCATGGTGACTTTAGGGTTTTGTTATATTTCAGGGTGATCTACTATCTTTCTCATAATCTAGGACTTGTGGAATCCAGATCTGAAAACTAAAGGTACGTGGATATAATTATATGACTAAATTTGCTGGATGTTAAATATATATACTTGCTTGCTTGTATTTGAAATACACTATTGGATGTAGATATATGTATATTGACAATTTTCCGCTTTGAACATAAATGAGAATAAATGAAATGTAGTTACTAGTGGTGCTCATTAAACTCCCTATTAGAGAGGGAAAGCTTTAATGTTGACTAGCACCTCCCTAGAGTACACGGTATACGGGGAGATCCCTAGAGTACAAGGTACATGGGGAAGGGCCCACCATTTATGTTTATGCTAAGTCCACCATAGTAATGCATATTCATTCTGAATGTGGCTAATAACTTGGGATTACCTAATTTTCCGCCTTTAAGTAATGTTTTCCTTCTCATTCTTCAAATTCGAGTATATTATATGCCAGCATAGTATAGCTTTCAATTCCACGTACCAACTTTGTTGATGTTTTTATTTCTCATATTTTCTAGATACAAACAACATATGAAGCATTTCAAAGTACCAAAAGCCACTAAATAATGAGCATGGAGGAAATTAGATAGATCTACACTTCTCACCTTATTCTTTTCAGTTAGATAGTTTTTATTCTTCTAGATGATGTAATAGGATATTATAGATCCTATATAATAATCATATTCTCTTTCTCATAGACTTATTCTTTTTTCTTCTCAATTATTAGTATGTAGAACTTTATCATTTATCAATGAATGAAGTGTTGTGTGTCTGTCTAATGATGATGTGAACATGATCTTGGCTTATATCTGATTTTAGTTGACTATCTTGATTTCTTATATTTTCCCTTTTGACATTTATAGATATGAGTGCACACACCTGACTTTCATTCACCCTATTATGAGTCTAGGGTAGTCCTTGAGTTAGGGATGTGAAGCGTTGAGGTGACTAGGATAGCATTTGCCTAAGGTCTGACTAAAGTCTCCGAGCCACTTTGCTTGGCAATCACGAGGCTACCTATAAGGCAGTGTGAGTCTACCTGGCCGATATCCTAAGTGTCCCCTATTCTTGGGATTACATTAATTTAGGAACATTCTCATCTATAGATGTTCCCTGTCATCCCTTCTACAAAAAAAAAATCTCCCTCTCATCTATGTTTTAAAATAAATGTTCCCTCTTACCTCTATTATAAGGTTAGGAAGGAGTCTCTCTATTTAGAAAGTCTTAAGGACCAACTGATAAGGACTTGTAGGGTATCCTCCAAAAGTTGTAACATTGAGAACATTAATAAATGATATAGGGGAATAATGAAATATCATGTGATAATAATAATGATAATGACAAATATAATTGTTGAGTAATAAATCTAATATGTCCAAATTAATTTCAGGATGCTTCCTAAGACTCGAAACTCAAAGGCCTCAGAGAAATCATCCTCTAAGAAGAAAAAAGAGCCTAAAACCTCTGAAGTACCTGATCCCGATGTTGCGGCCAAGGAAAGGTGGGAGGAACAGAAGAAAATCCTTCTAGATTTTATGGAAACCCTCGCTACAAAAGGAACCCTTGAACCTAGCTCCTCTAGGAAGAAAGAAGTGACGGTGATAGACTTTATTAAGCTTAACCTTTATTTCTTTTGGGGGGGAAGATCAGCCTGAGGTCATGGATAAGACTGAGGCCTGGATTCTATCCATAGAGAATGGTTTTCGTACCTTAGAAGTACCCAATGAGAAGAAGGTCAAGTTCGCCACCCATATGCTTAAGGGAGGGACACAAATCTGGTGGGAGAACTATGGTGGGAACCGGGGAGAGGAAGTAGACAACTTGGGGTGGGAAGCCTTCAAGACCCTCTTCACCGACCGTTTCATGCCTATAGCTGATAGGAAGAGGAAAGAGAAGATATACATGGAGTTAAGGCAGGGTAGTCTTTCAGTAGCTGATTACACTCAGAAGTTTAGGCTTCTGGAGTGTTATGCACCCATCAGGACTGAAGACCGCCTTACTAAACACTATATTGACTGCCTCTCTGCCCACCTAAAAACCCTAGTTATAGCCTCTCATCCAAGAAGCATAGATGAAGCCCCGGATATGGCCCTCAAGCAGGAAAGAGAGCAGGGCAGGCAGAAACCTTCCAGCATGGGGTACTTAGGGTTAACCACAACTAAAGAGGATAAGTCTAGGAAGTTCCACCCAGGCCATATCAACAAGGGATCAGAGAAAGGAGGAGGTTCAGGAAAAGGAGGACAGAAGGACAACCAAAATCAACAGAAGATAGTTCACCCAAAGTGCAAGACTTGTGGGCGACACCATGGTGGGGTATGCCGCCATACCAAGTCGGTCTGCTATAACTGCAAAAAGGAGGGTCATTTCGTCGCCAAGTGCCCCACTCCCTCCATCTTTTGCAATCATGCAGCAGGTGCTCCGTAGCCTCAGGGACATCAGAATGGCAGGGTATTTGCAGTAAATGCAGAAGAGGACAATGCAAATCCAAACCAGCTCTGTGAAGGTAATCTAATTTCTTTTATAATTCAATATCTTGTTCAAGCCTACAATTATTCATATATCGATTATCATGTGTAGGCACTATATTATTAAATGGTCATCCTGTTAAAGCTTTATTTGACTCTGGATCTACAAATATGTTTATTTCTCGAACTCTGGCATCTATATTACATCTGCATATAAAGGACTTGGGATATATTCTGGATGTGTCTACTCCTAGTGGCAAAATACTCACGACTCTATAGAAAACTGATGAACTCTCTCTTAAATATGAAAATCATGATATACCCTTTGAATTCATTCTCTTAACTATGGAAGACTTTGATGTCATACTTGGTATGGTCTGGCTTTACACATACCATGTTCACATTGATTGTAGAAACAAGACGTCCATCCTCTCTCAACCTCATTCTTACCCAGTGAAAATCCCTAGGGGAAGCAGATTCTATAATAATATTATAATCTCCTCTCTTAAAGCTAAAAAACTCATTTCTCAAGGATGTAAAGTCTTCCTCGCATTAGTCTTAGAGACCAGTCCTAGTAGCGGGTCTGTAGAAAGTACGGAGGTGGTACGTGATTTCCCTGACATTTTTCTGGAGGAGCTTCCTGGGCTGCCTCCAAATAGACACATTGAGTTCTCCATAGATCTTCTTCCTGGAACCACTCCTATTTCTAGGGAACGATATAGGATGGCTCCTACTGAGCTTATGGAGTTGAAGAAACAGTTGCAAGAACTTCTCGACAAAGGCTTCATTCATCCTAGTATTTCCCCCTGGGGTGCTCATGTACTCTTTGTTAAAAAGAAAGATAGTTCTATGCGTATGTGTATTGATTACCGCATGTTGAACCAAGCGACTATTAAAAACAAGTATCCTCTCCCTCGTATTGATGACCTCTTTGATTAGCTTCCTACTGCTAAAGTCTTCTCAAAGATTGATCTTCATTCTGGCTACCATCAACTTAAAATCAAGGATTCTGATATTTATAAAACTGCTTTTCGAACTCGTTATGGGCATTATGAATTTCTAGTGATGCCATTCGGGTTGACCAACGCACCAGACGTATTTATGAATCTGATGAACAAAGTCTTCCAACCCTATCTTAATGAGTTCGTGATCGTCTTCATTGATGATATCTTGATCTATTCTGATTCTATGGAAAAACACCAGGAACACTTGCGAGCAGTTCTTGACATTCTCCAAACCCAGAAGTTCTATGGAAAGCTTTCTAAATGTGAATTCTGGATTGACAAAGTCATGTTTCTTGGGCATGTCATTTCTGGAGGTAGTATATTTATTGATCCTGCCAAAGTCTCTGTTGTACTTGATTGACTACCTCCTCGTAATCCTTCTAAAATTCGGAGTTTCTTGGGTCTGGCCGGATACTATCGTCATTTCATTCCAAATTTCTCCAAAGTGGCACTTCCTCTAACTAAGTTTACCCGGAAGGATGAGCACTTCATCTGGTCAGCTGTTTGTGAGTCCAGTTTCCAACAGTTAAAATAGAAGTTGACATCGGCTCATGTTCTTATTCTACTCTCTGGCAACGAAGGGTTTGTAATAT
The DNA here is from genome assembly GCA_963693085.1 of Alisma plantago-aquatica. NCBI lineage: Eukaryota > Viridiplantae > Streptophyta > Magnoliopsida > Alismatales > Alismataceae > Alisma > Alisma plantago-aquatica. The sequence goes on along the minus strand of OY856414.1, from coordinate 279,825,686 downwards.
TCACTGATGCTTTGAGGAATGGGTTAGGATGTGTCCTGCAACAAAATGGTAAGGTCTAGACAGCTAAAACCCAATGAACTTAATTATTCCACACATGATTTGGAATTAGCTGCAATTATCCATGCTCTCAAAATCTGGAGACATTACTTATATGGGGCAACATTCAACATCTTCATCGATCACAAAACCTAAAGTACATCTTGACTCAAAAGGACCTGAATCTGCATCAACGCCGATGGGTTGAATACCTAAAGGACTATGATTTCACTATTGCCTATCATCCGGGTAAGGCAAATGTAGTCGATGATGCCCTTACCAGGAAAAGGACAGTGTGTGTATCTCTTTTGGTTCCTAAATGGAGGAATATGGAGGATCTAGTGGGCTGGAAGCCGCAGTTTCTGCCTGATCGGTTGCATGTTAGCAATATCTCCATCACGTCCAACCTACATTTCGAACTTCTTGAGGTACAAAAGGCTAGTCCTGATCTTACAGAGCTCTCTTCTCTCTTGTCGAAGTCGCAAACACATCTGTCTGTGGGCCTTGATGGTGGTCTTTGGTACAAGAATTGTATATGGGTTCTTGAGTAGTCAACTGTAAAGACAACAATTCTTAATGAGGCACATGGGCCCAAGAACATAGTTCATCCAGGCACGACGAAGATGCACAAAGATCTACAACATCAATTTTGGTGGAGGGGCATGAAGCGTGATATTCCCGATTTCATGTCCAGCTGTCTGACATGCCAAAGGATCAAGGCCGAACATCAGAGACCAGGTGGTCTACTACAACCCCTTGAGATCCCCGAATGGAAATGGGAACACATCACCATGGATTTCATGGTGGGATTACCCAGGACCAGAAAGGGATACGACGTTGCATGGGTCATAGTGGATCGTCTCACCAAGTAAGCTCATTTTCTCCCGGTGAAGACTACTGTGAAAGTTTCTAAGTTGGCCGAACTCTACATACGAGAGATAGTACGTCTGCATAGAGTCCCAACATCCATTGTCTTAGATAGGGACCCAAAGTTCACTTCAAAGCTATGGAAGCAGGTTCAAGAGGAATTGGGCACCAAATTGAACTTCAGTACAACCTACCACCCGCAGACAGATGGGCAGTCAGAGCGTACAGTGCAGATTCTGGAGGATCTTCTACGAGCTTGTGTGCTTGACTGGGAAGGCTCGTGGGACCATTACCTACCTTTAGCTGAGTTCACCTATAATAATAGCTATCAGACGAGTATTGGGATGCTACCATATGAAGCTTTTTATGGCCGACCGTGCAGATCTCCATTACAGTGGGACGAGGTCGGAGAACACACCTAGATGAAATCTGAGGAAATGCAGTTGTATATAGATAAATTTGCACTAATTAGGAAAAGGATGAAGCGAGCACAGTATAGGCAGAAATCATATGCGGATGCTCACCGACAGGAATGTCAGTTCAAGGAAGGTGACCATGTTTTTCTGAAGATCTGACCTATTCGAGCTTTGGCCAAGAACAAAGGAGAGCTCAATCCTCGTTACGTTGGACCCTTTGAGATTTTGGAAATAGTTGGTGAATGTGCCTATCGTCTTGCTTTTCCACCTCAGTATAGTGCCATGCATAATGTCTTTCATGTATCTAATCTGAAGCCTTATGTCAAAGACCCCAATCACATTATGAATCATGAGCCTCTCGAGCTGAAAGATGATATGTCTTATGTTGAGTCACCAATCAAAGTCCTTGATTTAAAGACAAAGGAGCTTCCCAACAATCGACGTATAGATATGGTGAAAGTTCTCTGGAGCCACCATGATCAAACCAATGCTACATGGGAGCTCAAGTCCGAAGTCGAGCAGAAATATCCACATCTCTTTCAGGCTGCTTGAATTTTGAGGGCAAAATTCTTAAAAGGAGGGGAGAATGTGATAGAGTGAGTTTTTATAAAATTTTCTCTCTCTTAAAAGTTTTATTATCATTTTTGTTGACCAAAATACCCTCATATACTTTCCTCACTCAATTGAACAAAGATGTGTCACAAATTGCAAAGAAAAATGCAAACCCTAGTATGTTATGGTGTTAAAATACATGTGATAATGTATTTAGTAAATAAACATATTAAACTTCCGAAATTGGACCCCAAAATTATACCATAGTCACATATTGACATCATGAAGCTTACCTTAAAATTTCATTCTAGTTGGATAAGTAATTTGGAAGATATAAGAGTTTGAAATCATGTATAGTACATAATTAATTTGAACCCTAGGATCTAAATTTGGGAATTAAATGTATCAAATGAGTGACATTATGTGTCACATAGCCCTTTGCATCTTGGGCGCGGGCCTTGGTATAGGCCAAGTGATTTCTAGTTGTTGATCAACAATCCAATATGGGAGACTTCGTCTCCTACATCCCGCAGGACCCGAGCATCAACCCCAACTAAATGACGACCGATCCTCATTTCCCTGAGCTTATCTCACCAACATCCTCACAAAAGGAACGTGATATTTCTCCTCTCCTCTCCAAACCGAGGTCAACCATCCCTATCTCAACCCTTCTCGCCCTTTGGGCTGAGAGAATGAACTCCCACTTTTTTGCCCTTCTCCTGGAGGCGGAGGCAAGTTTTAGGGCTCCTTTCCCTCGACCACCCTGTGCCTATTTAAGGACTTCAATAGCTTCGCCGACCTCCCTTTTATCATCCCTGGCCCTCAATTTGGACGAAGCGCGCCCCTTCCTCCCCGACCTCAAGCACCTCAGCTCGCCTGACCTTGACTCCACTCCCTCACTCCAGTAGCTCTCTCCATCCAATCGAGCGCAACTACACCATTAGGGGACCTCGATGAGACAATCACCACCTTCAACTAGTGTCACGAAGGTCCAGAAGCTCGGGTCGACAAGCCTCACAACTGAGCTCCAAAAGCTTCACCGCCGACGAGGTTGGAGCCATCTTTAAGCTGCGAGAAGATCGCAAATCCATCAGTAGACCTCTATAGAGTTTTTAACTCCCTCAATTTAACCCGAGGGTAGGTAAACCTCATCTTCACTCCTCGATCCATTTTCAGCCTGTTTTGATCAGAAAATGATGCCCAGACCACCATTACCGATGAGCTCAACCTCCTCACAACCTTCGTGAGCCCGCGAACTCAACCCAACCACCAGCATAACCCATCTCTCCCTAGAAACCACCTCTGATGGAATCGACTCTCCCATGTTCCCTCGCTGTAGCCATGGCACGAGTAGGGAACATTCGGATGGGTGTTTTTACCTCCTCACCCTTACCTGAGCATGGGCCCAACAAGAGGAGTCAGGGGTATTCTTGACTTTCGACCACCACTTGACCCTCCTCGGTCGAGTGCCTCCTCGCGGGTCAGTGGGAGGGTCCGGTTGGTCGGATCCCTCACATGATCCGTGAGGCAGAAGCTCACATTTCTTTTTTTATTTTCGTTTAATTCCTTAGAAATTACCTGATTGGTCAGAAATTATGAAAACCCTAGAAAATGATAGGATTATCAGAAAATATCAAACCAATATACCATTTTCATCAGAACAATCGAAGCCATCTAAATAAAATATAAACAAGACTTGGATCTGAGCCCTTTTCAAAAAGTATGGCCTACAATCACTAATGACCTTTTAATGTATATTTGTGTAATAAAAGTCACCCCCATGATTAGATATGACTTATAGGCATCTTAAACTTAGATCGGGGTCCTTGATAATCATGATATTTGAAACCCTAATCTATGAAGGATATCAGATTCAATAGTTGAGAAAAACCCTAATTTCTAGTTTTCCTCACCTTGTTATGAATACTATATACAATTTATGTAAAACCCTAATAACTTAAATGTCCTTGGATAACCTTGACGGCCCTAACCTCAGAACCCAACTCTTAATCATAAGTATCCTAAAGTAATATCCCAAATAACCTAAACCCTAATAATAATCCATAATGTGGATTGATGAGAACCCATGGTGACTTTAGGGTTTTGTTATATTTCACTGTGATCTACTATCTTTCTCATAATCTAGGACTTGTGGAATCCAGATCTTAAAACTAAAGGTATGTGGATATAATTATATGACTAGATTTGCTGGATGTTAAATATATGTACTTGCTTGCTTGTATTTGAAATACACTGTTGGATGTAGATATATGTATATTGACAATTTTCCGCTTTGAACATAAAAGAACATAAATGAGAATAAATGAAATGTAGTTACTAGTGGTGCTCATTAAACTCCCTATTAGAGAGGAAAATCTTTAATGTTGACTAGCACCTCCCTAGAGTACACGGTATATAGGGAGATCCCTAGAGTACAAGGTACACGGGGAAGAGCCCACCATTTATGTTTGTGCTAAGTTCACCATAGTAATGCATATTCATTCTGAATGTGGCTAATAACTTGGGATTACCTAATTTTCTGCCTTTAAGTAATGTTTTCCTTCTCATTCTTCATATTCGAGTATATTATATGCCAGCACAGTTTTTGTTTCTCATATTTTCTAGGTACAAACAACATATGAAGCATTTCAAAGTACCAGAAGCCACTAAATAATGAGCATGGAGGAAATTAGATCAATCTCCACTTCTCACCTTATTCTTTTCAGTTAGATAGTTTTTATTCTTCTAGATGATTTAATAGGATATTATAGATCCTATGTAATAATCATATTCTCTTTCTCATAGACTTATTCTTTTTTCTTCTCAATTATTATTATGTACGAATTTATCATTTATCAATGAATGAAGTGTTGTGTGGCTGTCCAATGATGATGTGAACATGATCTTGGCCTATCTCTGATTTTAGTTTACTATCTTGATTTCTTATATTTTCCCTTTTGACATTTATAGATATGAGTGCACGCATATCTGTATATGTCACTAAGGAAAGTATATAGAAATTGGGGTTGTCACAAATATACTCTAATTTTTAGAAAAAGTTTGATAAAGAAAATTGCATGTTCATCTTTAGAGCCTGATTATTTGTGATCACATCCATCACTGTAATATGTAAATCATTCCATTATCTACCATTAAAATTATGGGCTGCCTAGACTTGAATGAGTATGCCACTTGTGGTATGAAGGGAACTTCTTCAAATATATCTCAGATGTACCTCTAGGTGATTTATACTCTAGTCAGAACCCTAGAACAAAAAAAGGTTGGGTTATGTTTTTTTCTAACTTTCCTGGGACTTTTGTTTGCTAACATTGCAATAAGGTTTTTTATTGAGTGCAAGGAGAGTGCAGATGTGTGAGTTTGTGATGTCAAAGTTCATATTCATAGGTGTAGAGTTGGGTAGGAAATATATAGTGAGGTAAGAAAAATATATCTGGGTAGCTATATTTTTAAACTATTCTTGCTTCTAATATTTTGGCTATAGGTTCATTAGTATGTTCCTGCACCAGTCTTTTTGATATTCGAAACATGTTAGTTAAATGCATATATGTTTTAAAGGTTCTTTTTACGAATTAGTATTATTTTATTTGTTTTTGTTGTGGGTATGGATACTAGGCTATCCAATCATGTTCATGTCCAATAGTTGCCTAAGCATTGTTATCTTCACTTACAGTTCTACATTCTTTGATGGTTGTTGATGCAACTGTCAGAAACAATATTTTTTACAACTTGCACAATTTTTAGGTAGCATTTGTTATTCCTTGTGGCTTGCATGAACTCTTTACTAGCTATTTTCATACACATGTTTAGGTTGTTCTTTGCTTTCTATTCCTAACCATAGTGTTGGTACACTTCCCATTGCAAGAATTCTAAGGCTAGATAAGAATCACAGCTGGATCATCAATTGCAGTCAATATCTTTTTGGAATCAAGTATACTATTCAAGTGACAAATCTTTTGACTCACAATTGTCAGATCAGTCATCAAAGATTTGGTTCGATAGCTTCTTAGCTGACATCAACATGCTATGTGATGAAATGTTTACTCGTAGAGTTCCTCATAATGATATTTACATTTTGGAGTATTGTAATATACAACTTGAGGAAGAAACTAAAAAGATCTCTACACCACTGATGACTATCACAACTCACATTCAGATCAAACATAGGAAATCATCTATCATATTACACCAACTACAATAACCTATCTGGTCAGGTTGATGTAACCGTGAATGTGGTTAAGTTGATATAACCTTTATTAAACAAGTCACATGTTGCCCTTGTTATTATGTTCCTCTCTCATTTAGCCTTATTTTATCTCTAAAATATTAACTCAATATCACTGACGAGTATACTAGAAAGTTTGATATTATTTGTTCTATTCCCTCTATGAAAATTCTCCCCTTTGCTTCTAATTCTGTTTCCAATAAGACAAGTCTCCTCATAGCAAGAGAAGTCCTTCCCGCTATTGTGGAATTGAATCTATCCTTGAAAAAGTGTTGTGTATCTCCATGGGAGAGTATTAAGGTCTTTAGTTCTTCTAGTTTTCTCATATTCGAGTATGTAGATGGATGCACTAAATTTGTTCCATATGATTGTTCCAAAGAAAGATCATCCTGCCTTTACAATTTGATCTTGGTCCAAGTTATACCAAATAAATTACATCCCTTGATATATTTATTCATTCTAGCTATTATACTTCTTAGAATTTATATGACTTCTCCAAAATAAAGGGTAAGAAGCTATTGAGCAATTGGTGGTAGTGAAGGAGCTGGACTAGTTCATTCATACGATAAAGACTCTGATGCTCAACAAGTAAAACACAAATTAAGTTATTGATTCACAACCTCGAAATGACACGACAAAGGAAGAATGACACACTAGCTAAAATATGGACATCCAACTACAATTCAATTCATGTTGGAATATTTTTGGTTCATGTATGCAACATCTTTTGCCTTTTATTGTTGATCACACATGGTTTACAAGAAAAGATGTTCTCTTAAACATGTAGGTATCTTTGTTATCATGAAAATAGGTATATTGAAGCCTTTTGTAATAACAACTTAGTTTGGAAATAATTTATACTCATTTTTAGGATTCCCGATATATGTGTGTGCTCTATTATCCTTGCAGAATCAATCATCCCACTACACAACCATATGTAGACGCTGGTTATTCAAAATCAGGATTGTTCAGTGGCACACTCTTTAGATGACCAGTTAGACTGGAATGCATACTCTTACTTTTAGGACCAATAAATTTCAAGGCACACTTGATAGCCTAGACATTCACAACATCTTGCAGATCCTTGACCTATCTTCCAATGACTTCTCGGGTGCATTGCAATAATAAAGCTTTTTAAACCCGAGTGTCATAATTTGTGAGGCTGACCAAGATGGCTATTGTATGAAACATAAATGATTGCTACTAGATGTTTGTAATATTTGACTTTTAAGCCTTATAATATCTTCCCTTTGTTAGTAACAACTATATACACATAATTTAGAGACGAAATTTTGCATCTAGAAATTCATTAAAATGGTACAAAGGCACATTGTTTTAAGATTCAGGGCATGATACAATTCAAATGTTACTAAATATACCAATTCCTATGCATTCTTAATGATCTTGATCACTAAATCCTACAATACTAGTGTAATGTTAATGATAAAAAAATATTTCAAACTACCCATATCTGTATGGTTATCACAGGCATATTTATAAAGTAAAGATGTCACGTGTTTACTAAGAGTACATAATAGATCCTCCTACATGATTAAATTAGTGTTTATGATATCTAGGAAACATGATTGATGCTTATGACATACATTTGTGGTCCACTATTATATTTTGTAGGAACTCCTACTATGAATTTTTGACTTTGGGTTTGCCTTCTGAACAACATGTAAACACTGACTTGTTTTGATTTTGTGGTTTGACCCTTAGCTCAATCTTATCCTTTTAAAGGTGTTGATGGTGTTTTCATGGGATGTGAAATTCTATAAAATATGAACACAAAATGAATCATTTTCTTAATTTTTGAAGTTTAAGTCACACATGTTAATTGCAATTCATTCATCAATAAAGGATTGGAACTTATATATTAGAATACCTAACTTGTTGGTAATGGATGGATTGAAATGCTAGAACTATTCTAGTCTCATATTTAGGGTAGAGGTTGGGGCACCACCATAGGTTAGTAGAAGCAAAATTGGGGGTTCTACTAGAAGAGGAAGGAGTGAAAAAGAAAAAGGAAAAATGTATAAGATGGTAAAGTAGAATCTGATTTTCTTATAAATGTACATAATGTATTCATCAATTTCAAAAAAATTGTACTTTACTTGTAAAATAATTTGATATTTTTTTATGTTTCCTTTGTGAGCAAGTATGTAAGATTACATAACATGGTAATTACTTGTGAGGTAATTACTTGGCTATGCAAGAAGGTTGTACTTGTGAGGTTGTTAGTTAAAATATGCAAGAATTGTATAATAGTTATGCCAATAGATAGAAAGATATTTTTCCCTATGTCCCTACCTATAATCCTATTCATTTTGGCTATTAAAAGTGCAAATACCATGTCTTCAATCTACATCATTCCACTAAAAGAGATTCAAACTAGATTTGGAGTGGTTGTGGTACGCTCCCGCTTTAGAGGATTTAAAACCTACAGACTTCTAAGTGTATAAATTTAGAACTAAGTTAGGTGTTTACTATATATGGTAGTAGTGAAGATTAGGATGTGTGTATGCATACATATAATTCCAAAAATTTAAGAAACAATGTTTTACTTTAATTTATTTCAAAATACCAGATGAAAGGAACTTTATTCATTTTGTTTTATGCATTCTGAAATGTAGAGTTAAAGACAAAAACATCATTGAGCCCATTGGCAATGACAATAGTAAAGATATCGATGAAGAAGGATTGAATTTTTTTATTAACTTTCATAAATTTTTGATTCCTGGGTTTAAAGTTAAATCTTTAATGTTAGTGGTTTGGGGGATGATAAATTAGTTGAAAATAGTGGTCTTGATCCATTTGACAGTGTGGACTTTAAGTTAACTTTTTCTTTAATATTATACAATTGTTTATGTACATGTTTTGTGGAACATGTTTGTATGTTGGAGCATTTGGCCCTTATGGCACTAAAGTTGTTCTATTGTGTCAAAAATTTGGTTGATGGAGTGACGATGATGAAAAATTGGAAGGAGATGAGTTGGAATTTTTTGAATACGTTGAGGTTGTGAAGTTGAGTGGAGATCTAAATGTTAATGCTAGACAATATAATAATCATGCTAATAGAATTTTCAGACAACCATATTATCATATCATTCTTTAGATTAATTTTTCATAAATCACTGGTACAAAAATGGCTTATAACATCACATTTACAGGCATCAGCTGTATCCAAGAAACCAAAGCCTAAACCCTACAATGTCGGCTGAATACACAAACTGAAATCTATATGTGGAGACCGGCCATACACGTGTATCACTTTTTATTTAGTGTCAGTTGCACAATAAGAAATCGACGCCTAAAATCGCCCGCCAAATCCAATTTTTCCAGTGCAAAAAAATTACCTCCAAAATTTCACATACGACATCGGTTGTTGACCAAGAAACCGACGACTAAAGGTTTTTTGTGAGACAGAAATCAGGTCCATTTTTGTCATCAGTTTTTATACAATAACCGACGCCGATGTGAGTTCGCGCGCTGTCCCCGTAAAAATTATAACCCCCAAAATTGCCCAATTGGCGTTGGTTTTCGATGGCAACCGGCGACTATGGTCGTAATTCAAGAACTTTTTTTGTCGACATATGTAGATAGACGTCGATTTTTCTAGTTGAAACCGACGACTATGATTGAACATAGGTGTCAGTTTTTTGTTGTGACCGACGCTGTTGGATCTTAGGTGTCGGTTTTTGAAACAACTGATGATGATGGTTAACTTAATAGCACCCGTGAAATAGACTCTTTTACATTCTCTATTTCATCGTGATTTCACTAGGTCTCTGGTGATTGTAGCGATTCCGCCGCTTGCCGGTTGATACTCTTCCGCTGCCTGCTGCTCCTCCGCTGGTCGTCCCTGCCCTCCACCGCCTACTGGCCATCCTCCACCGTCTGTTGGTCGTCGTCTCCAGTCTGCCTTCCCCGCCACCGGTCCTCTTCCTCCAGCTGCCATCCGAGCCTCTTCCTCTAGCCGCCAGCCGCCAGCCATCGCCACTGTAAAGGACGTCGCAACTGTGAAGGTCACCTGAGGAGCTTCTACACTGTCGGAGCTTGAGCCCGAGGTCGCCAGAGCTAGCCTCTGCTTTGCCTACTACTAGGTAGGTTACATATCTTGAACTCTTTGTTGTACAGACGGCACCTAGGTAGCCCAAGGCCCACATCAACCTGGGCACCCAGAAGTAATACATGTAACTAAGTTTTTTATTTTACTAATTTCCATCAACTGATTAGTATTTACTTATCTACTGATTTGTATTTACTTATCTACCGATTTGTTTTACTTATCTACTGATTTGAATTTACTTATCTACTGATTTGAATATATATATATATATATATATATATATATATATATATATCCACTGATTTGTATTTATGTATCTACTGATTTGTATTTACTTATCTACTGATTTGTATTTACTTATCTACTGATTTGTATTTACTTATGTGCTGATTTATATTTACTTATCTATAGATTTGTATTTACTTATCTACTAATTTGTTCATATAATGATTTTTTATTCATCACATTATTTAAATTTAGGCCTTTGTATTTGTTCATCTACTTTTTCAAATTATTTAATCATCTACTAATTTTTCAAATTACTTATCTACTGATTAGTATTTACTTATCTACTAATTTGTATTTTTTTATATCAGTAGAAATTTTTGTTTTTTGATCAGTATTTACTTATCTACTAATTTGTATTTATTATCTACTAGTTTTTATTCATTTATCTACTTATTAGTATTAATGTACTATTTTAACTTGTCTAATCCTCATGCTTGACCTAATTCAGTAAATTTTGATGCATGTTGAAATAAGATTCAAACCTATCCATTCTAGCATCCTAATTTGATTTGATTATGTGCTTTGAACCTTGAAACATGCGTGTTAAAGATACATTGATGTTGAATCTCAAACTTAACTCACATGTGGGTCTTCGATTTCTAAAATGATTATGTAAACTCCTAAATCAGTAACATATATTATTCTTTGTGCACCCAAATACCTTGTGAATCATGTATGCGCCCTAAGGTGATTAAATGCCTAAATCTTGACTTGAAATATGACCTAGTATGTATGTTGATATATGAAGCTCTAGTTAAAACTTCAAGATTGACCCCTAATTAATACATTATAACAGAATTGAATTGTGCATTTGTGTTGTTGCAGGTGTTGTTGACTTGTTGTTGATTTGCATATATTTCTTCTTCAACCTTCAAGTGAGGTATAATATTCTCACTCTCCCAATGTACCATTAGGCTTCATTTTGATTCAAATCTTTGATATATGGAATCATGGTTTATTTACTATTTAGTATTTATTGACAAGCATGATTAAATGATGTTACACAAAACTTAGGATATGAATGATGAAACTAGGATTGTAGGTATAAGAATGACAACATACATGTATTTGTTGGCCTAGAAACCCGTCCAAGATTTACTCATTAGGAGTAAATCTTGGATAGTCCCCAGTTTGGGACTATTCTTGAACACTTAATCTCACTTAGGATGTAAGTGTATAATGTGTATTGGGTTTTCAAGAAAATTTTAGTAGCATTTCCCCGATGTTCTCCAAGTACTTGGAGAACAACAGGGAAATGTTGCGGAAATTTTCTTTAAAACCCAATACACATTATACACTTACTAGTGATATTAGGTGTTCAATAATGGGATAGGTGGTACACATTTATTATATATAAGAATGACAACATACATGTATTTGTTGGCCTAGAAACTTGTCCAATATTTACTCATTAGGAGTAAATCTTGGATAGTCCCTGGTTTGGGACTGTTCTTGAACACTTAATCTCACTTAGGATGCAAGTGTATAATGTGTATTGGGTTATCAAGAAAATTTCGGCAGCATTTCCCCATTTGTTCTCTAAGTACATATGTACTTGGAGAACAACGGGGAAATGCTGCCGAAATTTTCTTGAAAACCCAATACACATTATACACTTACTAATGAGATTAGGTGTTCAAGAATGGGATAGGTGGTACACATTTATTATATATAAGACCTAATCTTTTAACCCTAAAACCTAATATATAGTTGTTTTCTCTTTGATCATAGAATGGATAGATCATGGATGTCCATTCCAAATCGTTGCACCTCAGAGTTTATTTCTGGTCTCGATCAGTTTATTAGATTTTTTGAGGAACATAGGAAACAACCTAGACATAGGTTCTGCTATCCATGTGGGCATTGTGGTAACAACTTGAAAGCCAACACTGGTGACGAAATCAAAAGTCATGTCATGTGCAACAGGATTGTACAAGGCTATACAGAATGGCACTGGCATGGAGAGATTTCAAACTTGAAATCAGTGGATGTCGATAGCAGTGCTTGTGTAGAAGAAGAAATTGCCTCCGATGACATAGATGTGAACGAACCAGTTCCAGTAGACATCATTGATGTGATGCTGGATAGTTGTGGGGTAGAGCACATCGATCCACCTCCCATGTTTAGAAATATTATGCATGATGCTAAGATACCATTACACACAGGTTGTACTAAGTTTACAAAGCTTAGCGCTGTGTTGAGATTGTATAAGCTAAAAGATAACAATAGATGGAGTGACAAAAGCTTCACGTCATTGCTGTCTTTGTTGAAAGAAATTCTTCCTGAAGGAAATGAGTTGCCAATCTCAACATATCGGTTAAATAAATTGTTGTGCCCAATGGTAATGAAGGCCAAGAAAATACACGCATGCCCAAATGATTGTGTATTATTTCAAAAGGACTATGTGGATTTGAAAGATTGTCCAAAATGTGGTGCATCAAGGTACAAATTGATGACTTCAGGGGAGTCCAAAACTGGTTCTCCTATCAAGGTGATGTGGTATCTACATATAATATCACGGTTTCAACGCTTGTTTGCCAATCTGATAGATGTGAAGAATTTGAGGTGGCATGCATATTTTAAGAAAAATAATGATGGGATCCTACGACATGCATCTGATTCCCCACAGTGGAAGAAGATTGATTTATTGTACCCTAAATTTGGTGAAGAAGTCAGAAATCTAAGACTTGGGCTTTGTACAGATGGGATGAATTTGTACGGGACATTGAGCAGCCAACATAGCACTTGGCCAATTATGCTTGTTATATACAATCTTCCTCCATGGTTGTGCATGAAAAATAAGTATGTTATGTTGTCGTTGTTGATATCGGCCCCTAAACAACCTGGAAATGATATCAACGTTTATCTTGAACCTCTGATTGATGATTTAAAGAAACTATGGGGTGAAGGTGTGATGACGTATGATGCTTCATGAAGAGAGACATTTCATTTGCATGCTATGTTGTTTTGCACTATTAATGACTTTCCAGCATATGAGACTTTGTCTGGATATAGTGTCAAAGGATCTAAAGAGTGTCCTATATGTGAAGGGAACACTAATTCAATATGACTAAAACATGGCGACAAGACTGTATATCTTGGTCATCGAAGGTTTCTTCCAAAATTTTATTTGTATCGTAGGTTGCGCAAAGCATTCAATGGACGAAATGAGGACTAGAGTGCACCTAAACCTATACCAGGGGAGGTTGTTTATGAAAGAGTAAAAGACTTTGCCAATGAATTTGGTAAGAGATCACAATGTACCATGGCCACATGGAGTGATAAATATTTATTCGAGAAGAAGTCAATATTTTGGGATCTTCCTTATTGGAGTTCTTTGGTAGTCAGGCATTGTATCAATGTCATGCACGTTTAGAAAAATGTCTCTGATAGCGTCATTGGTACTCTATTGAATATACCAGGTAAGACTAAAGATGGGATAAAATCCAGAATGGATCTACGTGAAATGGGAATAAGGACAAAATTAACAGAAGTAGTTAGTAACGATCAGAGAACATACTTACCTCCCGCTTGTTACACATTGTCTAGAAAGGAGAAGAAAGCTTTTTGTGAATGCTTGGTAAATGTTAAGGTGCCACAGGGTTACTCATCCAACATCAGTAGATCGGTATCAATGAAAGATATGAAGTTGATAGGACTTAAATCTCATGATTGTCAGACTCAAATGCAATAAATATTGCCCATGACAATTTGATCTATATTGTCGAAGCATGTAAGGTTTGCAATCACCAAACTTTATTTCTTTTTCAATAGTCTGTGCAGCAAAGTTATTGACCCTGATACTCTTGATAAATTTCAAAGAGAAGTGGTTGTTACCCTATGTCAGCTTGAGATGTATTTTCCTCCTTCGTTCTTTGATATCATGGTACATCTTGTTGTCCACTTGACTAGGGAAGTGAAAATGTTAGGACCAATTTTCTTGCATTAGATGTATCCCTTTGAACGATACATGAGCATTTTAAAAGGTGATGTTTGAAACCGTTATCGGCCTAAAGGGAGTATTATTGAGAGTAATGTTGCGAGAGAGGTTATGGGTTATTGTAATGACTTTCTGAGTGCTAATGACACTCCTGTTAATGACAAGAATATTATTCTAACAAAGGAATTTTGGGATCACAGATGAAAGTAATCAGCCGTGAGCAGTTGGAACAAGGTCACTTGTATATTTTACACAACATTAATGAAGTGAGTGTTTATATTGAGAAACATACCAATTTCATCAAGAGACAATATCCTTGAGCCAATTGAATGTGGCTTGCTAGAGAGCATAACAAGACATTTATTAAGTGGTTTGAAGATAAAGTCTTATATCAACTATCTCAAACACCAAATAATCTTACTGAAACTATCAAATGCCTCGCCTTTAAACCAAAATTGAATGTTATGTCTTATGAAGGGTTTGACATGAATGGATTCTCATATTACACAAAGCGTCAATATGATAAGAGTGTCATCCAAAACAGTGGAGTCACCCTTCAAGCGTCTTCATTGTTTTTTGCAAGTGCAAAGGATAAGAGTCCACGTGAAGCTAAAATGTCATATTACGGTGTCATTGAAGACATATGGGAGTTTGACTACATAGATTTCAGAATTCCGCTCTTTAAATGTAATTGGGTTGATAACACCAAAGGAGTTATAGTGGATGAATTGGATTTCACATTAGTGAACTTTGAAAAGATTGGCAAGAAGGGTGAACCATTCATATTAGCATCACAGGAAAAATAAGTATTTTATATCGATGATCCCGCAAATGATAAATGGTTGGTTGTTCTTCATGGTAAAAGACAGTTCATTGAAGATCCTATAGATGAAGAAGAGTACGATGATAAGTATGATGACTTCACTCCATTCTCAGTTGGGTTGCCAACACCACCAAATATTGAAGCTAATGATGACTTGTATGTGCACAAAGATCACAATGAAGGATTTTTAATTGATAAAAGATCGCAATATTAGAGGCATGCATGTTTATATTTTTTATATGTTTTATTTTTCTAAATGTGAATTTTACAATGTTTTATTATCTTCTAGTTATGTCAAATGCTAAATGTTTGATTTTTTAATGACACTTTTAGATGGATGAGCATGAGCATGATGACTGTTATGATGATTACCATGAGGGTGAGGATATCAATGCACCGCCTCACAATGTAAGTTTCAAAAATATATCCTATATTTCTATATATATGTCCATTTATAGCTATATCATGTAAGTGTGTTTATTTTGTCAAATTTTAGGTTGATGATGTACCCCCCTAAAAAATTGGGGCACTTGATGAGCAACAAAAAATTATTGAAAAAGTGAGGGGCATCACTATGATGAACAAGTTACTACAACAAAGGGGAAATGGAACCAAACTGGTTGTGGATTTGATCATGCAGGAAATCCAGTTGGAGTAAACCACAACTCCTTTATTTCATATCTTGGGGTTCTTACTCATAGCCATTGTAGTCCTAATGTAGAATCTTGGCATAAAGTTTCTAAGGGGAATAAAGACTTAGTATGGAAGGAACTATGCATGAGTTATTATTACTTGCAATTCTATTTTGTATATTACTAATTTTTATGATACTAGTTAATAGCAATTCTATTTTGCAGAGTATATTTGAACTGGATGAAAAGCTGCATGGTAAATGCGTGATGCAACACTGTGGGAGGGTCCTAAGGAACTATAGGACAAATCTCACCCGAGATTACATACGAGATGCTAAGAAGAGGAAGAAGCTAGACACTGAGCAATGGAACTACCTGGACCCCAATGACTGGGAGGAGTTTGTTACCAAAAGAAAAACTGATGAATTCAAGGTATTAAGCGCCACTCTCAATTTAATTAATATATGTTCTTATGTATTCACCTATTCAAGATTAACCTTTAGTGTTACTAACCAAATCAATGTGCTTACTAATAAGGCTATCAACGATGCTCAAGAGCAAGGCATGAACTAAATGTGCATGACCACACTATGGGTCCAAAAGGCTATGTAGGCATTCACCAAAGACTACAGACTGAGTCTACTGCTCAGTCTACTGCTACTCAAGAGACTGCAGAGTCCTTTACTATTGGCCCCACACCTCTGCCTCGCCATGCTATGTGGATAGCTGGGAGGCAAAACAAGAAAGGAGATATAACCAAGCCCACAACAACTAAGGCGGATGCAAAAATGGTAAAATTCAACTCTTAGAGCAATCAATATTGATTATCATTATGTTTACTTACCAATTTATATTGATGATGATTAGTGGGAGCTTCACGAGCAGAGGAAGGAACACAAGTTCATCCCAGAGGGCACAAGGGATGAGTTGACAGTTGCTCTTGGTAACCCAGAGCATCCTGGACGTGTTAGGTGTGCAGGTGTTGGTGTCGGCATAAAAGCGTTCTTTGGGCCATCACAATGCAAACTTGTCCCAAAAGCGGGATTATCAAATGTTGAGGTAACCTATTCTTTTTTTAGAATGTTATTGCGAAAGGGAATTCAATAATCAAAAGCTAGTGTTTCTTTTTTTGATGTATAGGTAGATGAGTTAATTAATAGGAGAGTTGAGGAAGTACTTGATAAGAGACTCCATGAAGCAATTAGCAAGTGGCAGGCATCTCAGACTGCCACTCAGACAGTACCTATGGCATGCCGCTCTTCTCCTACTGTAGAGGTGGTTGGGAGTAATCCTACAGACCCACCACCTAGCACGTCTGTTGTAAGTATTTTTATGACATAGCT
This sequence comes from Alisma plantago-aquatica, assembly GCA_963693085.1. Classification (NCBI taxonomy): domain Eukaryota; kingdom Viridiplantae; phylum Streptophyta; class Magnoliopsida; order Alismatales; family Alismataceae; genus Alisma; species Alisma plantago-aquatica. The sequence continues at coordinate 279,808,474 of OY856414.1, read as the reverse complement.
AGTAGCTAGACTTTTCAAGATGATATGTTTATGTATATATGTATATAACATTCTTTACATAAATTTGTAGGGGTTGAAGCCATGCCGTATAAAAAGTCAAGAATATATCGTTGCAGAGGCCGAGTCTTACCCACCCCTTCTAGGGGACATATTTCATGGGACTCCAGTACCAGATGGTGCGATTCGTGTGAGCCTGATAGATGTACTCCCCAATTGGAGGGATCTTCCATTGCCATATGCCCACCCAGATTCTGAAACACTTGGTGAGGTAGAAGGCAGAGTGATATTGTGGCCCAAAGTGGATGTTGTCTATACTAATATTGTATGGTAAATTTACATTACATTAATTTGTTAGTGTGTATATATGAGTCAATTGATCTAAAATTATATAAACAAGTCAAAACGAAGACACCCGCTACATCTCGGCCTCCAACTCCACCTCCTGAAGTACCTAGTTGGCTTCCAAGGGACCTATACACCTCGTTAGGTTCTAATTGTAGGGGTATGGCAATATGGATAGGCAAACATAACCCAAATTGTCCTATAAATGTTTCTATTCTGGAGGATGCTGCAGGTGAATCATACAACAAAATTCTATTTATATAAGATATTTTGGAGTTGTTTCATTATGATTGGTTGAATACATCTATGATAGAGCTATGGATATGGTGAGATCTTGTTTATACATATATATACCTTGTTTTATATATGGTGATATGGTTTCTTATATATTAATACATATGTAATACACATTTTGCAGCCACTTACACATGATCTGTAAAGATGTTTCATTTTCCCATGTGGGATTTCTAGTTCCATCTTTGATCAGTCTTGTAGATAAAGACCCTTCATCAGTTACCTCATACTACTCTGCTACTTTTAAATATTTTGGTAAAAAAAGAAGACAGTGATAATAGCTCCATTCAATGTTGAGTAAGTTTGCTTATAATTTGGACTTAAGAAAATTACATTTTTATTGTGGATTTTGAGTTATTAATTTTTAACTTTCATACCTCTAGTGGTAGGCATTAGGAGTTACTGGTTATTTTCCCCAAGACGTTCATTGTTTATTATCTAGATCCCACGGGGAAGGACTTGGACACATTATATGGACACCCAATGAAAAGGCCATTATTCACGTGAGAAATATTTCATATTTTTATATCTATTAACATATGTTATTACATTACTATTAATTATGCAGTTTAATGTGTTACATTAACATGTAGGGCTTTAAGAGAGTTTAAAAAAACTGGAGGAAACATCTCCAACATCTCCAAGAAAAAGAAACAGTTACTAAATTGGGAGAATGTGAAAGTAATTTCCTGACTCCAATGTATATATTATTTATGTGAATTGTGCTTGTTTGTATTTTTGAACATTTTGTATGTTTCAATTTATAGTGTGCTAAACAGGACAACGACTACTATGTGATGCGATATATGGACCTAATTATCAAACATGCTGCAATGGAAATCGATACCATACAACATGTATTATATATAGTCTCATTAGATAATATGAAATATATCAATCTTATTATATATTATTAATTATATATATACATCATTCTCTTTGCAGGTGTTTAAAATCAGTGACTTCACTACGGGTGAAAAGTTATTAGATGTACATACTCCCTATACAATGGAAGAATTAGATGATGTAAGAGAAAAATGGGCAAAAGCCTTACAAGTTGTGGGAATTTTTTATTATGATTGGGATACTCATGACGATAATAATAAAGAATGATATTTCTGAACTTTGTTCTCATAATTATTTTTGTATTTGATGACATGTGAATGAATTTGTTTGAATTGTCATATGTGTGAATGTGAAGATGATCAATACATGAGTGTTTCTACATGTGTCTAAATGTGAAAAGAGATGAAATGAATGGAACCGCAGGTTGCTAAATGTGCTTATACATGTGTGTGATCATAAATTGTTGTCCATCTTGTTAATTTTGCAGGTTTGTAGCCTGTTGTTGGATGATATCAATGGATGTTGTAAACCTGCAGTTCAGAACTGAACTGCAGGTTCTGCATCCGGCTGACTAGCCATACACCAGGCCTGCAAACTGGTAAGAAAAAAAATCAGAACATAGGTGTCGGTTATTAGTATAAAACTGACAACAAAGACATACAACGTCGGTTATCAGCAAAAAACTGACATCTATATGGTGTCAGTTATTAGTATAAAACTGACATCTTTATATGTATATAGTATCAGTCACATATACAAACCGACGACGATGGTGCCCTTGCTGGTGCATTTTATTGGTGGCGGGAAGGGTTATGATGTCAGTTTTTGTGAAACGCCAATGTCTTTGACCTGGATATAGTGTCGGCTTTATTAAATAACCGACGCCTATAGTGCCCTTGCTGGCGTGTTTTTGGTGGCGGGAAGGGTTATGGCGTCAGTGTTAAAATTGACACTGAAGGTTTTGACTTTTAGCGGCGCCCACTTGGGTGTCGCTTTGAAACTGACACCAAAGGCCTTAAATAACCAACACTAAAGGTCGGTTCTGTACTAGTGAATATAAAGGCATTTCTAGTGATAACTGTGGCTGGATTCTTACTCCTAATTAGCTCATTCAAGTAGGTAACCTAGTTTCCAACATCATCTTCCATAATGAAGTGTTTATCCTATTCTTAAGGCCACTAATGGAGCCTTGAGATGGAATACATTGATATCCATGATTTTAATGGCATTGGGAAGACTATATGAGTATTTACATAGAAACCACCCATTGAATGATATTTTTCAAGAACCTACACTTATCATGCAGCTCTTATTTTTAGCATTTTCTATTGCGCACGAATATCATGCTCGAAATAGAACATGCTTGATCTAGGGAGAAATAAGTTGGATATATGCTAACAACAAAGGCAATCCATTTAGTCACCTGGGGAATATGCATAAGTCATAGAGAAAAGAAATCATTCATTGACACCTAGTGCATTTTTCCCAAGGTCACACACAAATAAACTAAACGGTGACTAGATTCGATCAAAGGAAACATGTGTTGGTCTTTAAAATTTATAAGGGGGTCAATACTAACACATTCACATAGACCACAATATATTAGCCGCAAGCGCACATGATTATATTGTAGTATAGGTGAGTGGCAAGTGAGGGGTTGACCCGTAGGTGGAGAGGGGGGCACTAGAGATAGGTTAGGGTGAGCTAGGTTCCTAAAGTGAAGAGTAGGGTTTTTAGGGTTTATTACACTAATGATGCAAGCAATTGAAAGCAAGAAAGGAAACTGACTACAAGAAACCCTAAGTTAACCCTAAACAAGTAATTCTAACTAACAAAGAGAGAAACTACTAAAAAAGGAGCAAGATATTACACTACACAAGCAATTAAGGAACTAGAGCAATTAGGGACCTAAATTATCACTATCTAGAGAAAGCAAGCACAGGTATGAACTAACTACCCTACCAACGATTGAATAACAAGAACTAAGCAATTAAGATAAGGAGAAATTAAAGTAAGCAAGCAATTAAAGTAAGCAACTACAGTAGCATAAGTAAGCTAAGTAAGCAAGATGAGTTTTAGACAATTATAGGGAGAGTGGGCCAATTGGGGGATGCCACCATAATTTAGGTTGGGGGTTGATATAACATGCAAATCCTATATTTTCATTCTAGATTGCCAAACCAAACAATATAGTCAAATGTAATGAAATAACCTTATACTATTGGTTGTTCATGGATAGAATAGTATGTGGGAGGGAAGTACACCCTTTCATTCCCTATCTAGCATTACAAGGCACAATTGGACCAAGGTCTAGGTGGGATTTCTATTGGAATCAACTAATCTAGGTTTCTAGGGTAAGGGTTGTTAGGGCAATTGAGAGCCAGGGGTAGACAGGCAAAGTAGATATGAGGGTGTTTCACCTCATGTTACTCACCATCTAGCCTTTAAAAAACTGTAGGCAATTGCACTATTCATCCTTACACTAGCTAAGATCTCACAATTTGTTGTATGGGAAGAGATCTGCATTTAGGAAGATAGGGTGCTAGATAGGGATCCACTAGTTGGATCTAGGAGCAATTCCTAAGATAGCCATATACAATTCATTTTCCCCTGGAATATAGGTGTTTTCAAGCATCACACAACAAGCAATTCATGTTTTGAAGCATAAACCAAAAGTAGAATAATGAGAAACGAGACAGAAGGAAGAGACAATCATCATAGTATAGAAATATTTTCATTACATGTTATTTCCCCCCAACATGGTATCAAAGTAACATTTTATCCCCAAAACAGCCTACCAAGGGGGCTTAGCTAGACATAAAACAAGAAAAAGAAGAGAAAGAAGGAGTAGAGGAGTGGGGATCAATAGAACATGGTGAAGACTCCTCCTTCTTCACCTACTCACTATAGAAGATGAAAGACCTCCCTCTAAGGTAGGAAATGGTATGAATGGATTAGGTTTGGTGGTGGAAATCCTAGAAAACTAGGGTTTTTGGGTGGAAATGAGGTGGATATGGAAGGGGTAGGTAGGATCTCTTAAGTGCTATAGGAGGATGGAAATGAATGCTAGAGGTAGGTAGCCTCATGATCCAACTACCACCTATGTATATATAGGTGGTGGGGAAGCATTTGGTTAAGTAGGGGTAAAGTTGGGAATGCAGTGGAAAAGTTGGATAGGGTTATGTGGTCACCACGACCGTGGTGAGGGTGGGTTGGCATGATCGTTGGGAGTGATACATGTGAGGTGGATATATGCAGTGAAGTGAAGGTCAAGTAAGTGGTATGGACACAACCATGGTGGGTACCACAATCGTGTTGGGTGGATGTTGCTACGACCATTTTGCAGAGAACGACTGTGGTAGATGGGAGATGCCTCAGTCATTCTTCATTGATGCCCGTCATGTCTTCTAAATGCCACCATCATGGCGGTTTCCATGGTCGTGGTGATCTTCAGATTCCATGGTCATTGTGGTGGCCACAACCATGATCGGTCCTTTGTATTTCATGCATGCTTCCTGGATGTTTTTGTGTCTTTGTCATGGTTGTGGCATTGTGCCACAGGGTGATGGTGAATTTCATCCACAGTCGTTCCGATGGCCACGGTCATGGGAGACTCAGTGTACCATAGTCATTTGAATGGACACAACTATGGGAGTTGACTTTAAAAAAATGATTTCCATGTGGATTTGGACCATCTCTCCATGACCATGACGGAGTACCATGGCCTGTGGTGAGAGTCCAACTGCTTGACTTTGCTTCAAACTCCTTCAAATGACTTCCAATTGTTTTGGAACAATTTTTGTCTATTCAAGGGATGCTTGAGGAAGATTTTGGATCCAATCCTAGGGTGTAGAAACCCAAGTATCCTCTCCTTATCTCTCCTTTACATACAATGTATGTATAAAAGCCCTAAAAACACACAAAATCAATGATAAGTGCATTTAGCAGAAAATCACACATTGGGGGAATAATTTGCAATCTGATGCATTTGAATGTAATATAAGTGCAAAAAGACACAATATGGAGCCCTAAAATAGAGTTGCATCACCACCCCAAACTTGACACATACTTGTCCTTAAGTATGCTTGTCACGCCCCAATCTCACATTAACTACAAACCACGAGATTAGGACGCAACAGGATGGGATTTACACATAAGCCAACCACTCTTCACTTTTTAAAACATTTTTTAAAGACATTAATAGGGTAATCTGATTTATGCTGTAAAATGAAACTAAATAGACTGCGGAAACATCTTTATTAACTGACTAGCAATATAAACAGAATCTACAGCATATTACATTGTCCGACGTAAAATAAAGCATAACAGATAATTTACATCTTTATACACATTCACTCTCTCACTTACACCTTGTCCCAAAGATCGAGGGGAAAGGACTAAGAGACCTCTAACTACTAACTACATATTCCTTCTACAGACTAGGCGTTAGGATGAAACGATCCTTCAGATTTCCTACTGGTGATGATAACCTGAAAATGTTTTGAGTAGAGGTATGAGCCTACTCGCTCAGTGAATAGCATTTCACTTAGCTATCACTAAACAACTCGTCAGGTTTATTAACTGAAAATAAACAGATATACAGTTCAAGCAGGGCAGTTCTATTGACATAGCAGATATACAGATAATAATCACATTTCTAAGCATCAACTGGTATTTCAGATAGATGAACAGTTATACAAATTTACTGTGAACCTACTTGATTATTTATTCATCTAATTATTATGCCCCAAACATATGTAGTGTACTCTGCATATAAAGATCCGCAGCAAGTCCATGCTACGGTCCCACCGTACAAGACTTAGCGACACACCCGGGAAGTGCTAAGTCTGACTACTCGTACTGGTCTGCACAGGACCCAGGCTCCACGGCCTCAACGCACAACCACGTGTGCTGCACAACCACGTGTGCTGCACAACCACGTGTGCTCCAGACTTCTCCTTTAACCTGAGTACACCGGTGGAGAGTCTCACAGGGTTACCTTCGTGACACAAGCACGAATGGTGTTAGATAACCAAGTTTTCTTTTTCCCAGTGCCATCGTGACACAAGCACGATTGTTGTTGGACACTGCCTCTCTTTCCTCGTTTGTCCGTGACACAAGCACGGATGATGTTGCAACACGAGTTTCACCCCTAAGTTGCAGACCTCTCTTAGGGGTTCTACGGTGTTAGGGCACCTAAGTCTAATAACTAATTAACAAATAAACATTTAAACAGGAATATCACATTTCATGCGTATTGCAAAAACTAAATAATACATGAAGCAAATATACATCCATTATCGTCATTAAACATGATTCAGTATCATTTATCCACTTTCGATGCTAAACATCTATTTTAAAATCAGCAAAAACATTGCAACTATAATACAGGAAATTTCATCATTTTCACTATGCATATTAAGTATTTCAAGTTCCAATGAAACTAACATACTCTATTTTATGTACTACACTGTTTAGAAGTTATACTAACTGATACAGAAGCAATTAAACATTTAAATTGAGTTAATTAATGATTACTGAATGAACTACTACTCACTGTTCTGGAACTCGGCCGACCAATATGGGAATTCGGCCGATTGGCCAGAAACTCGGCCGATCCACTCTAGGCAACTCGGCCGATCGGCTGACAACTCGGACGATCAGTCTACAATCTCGGCCGATTGGAACCCTGATCGATTTCCTTATAAAGGAAACTCGGTCGAATCTTACCAAATTCGGCCGATCGGAATGCTGACCCTGCAATAGAACAGTAGTATCATACACGAATCTAAAATTAATTCAAACGACAACTAGGTCTAGCTGAGGCTACAAATTTCTTGTCTAAAAATCTAGACCAAGCACAAGGGCATCATCCCCTTGGCAAAAGCCACGCCTTAGGGTTCTGATTCAAACCTATATATACAGAACAAACACCTCTACGTTTACTGACAAACTGAGAAGAAGAACCGTGCTTGATATTAGCACATCTATAACTGCAAAATCGAATCCATGGCCATGAATAGGAGGTAGGAAGTACCTTCCTGGAGTTTCAAATCAACCAACGGACTCCTCCTTGGTCGTGCGCCGTGCAGCAGCAGCTGCAAGTTGGCCGACGTTCAGCCAGCTAGGCGAGCTTCGATTGAGTTGCTAGGTGCAGCTGGAGCTGTGGTTGGGTGCACGAACCTCAACGAACGAGATCAATCGCACCTTCCTTGGTGCATAGCTCGCCCAGAACGGCCCATGGCCGGCGCCGTGCAGCAGCCAAGCTGCTGCTTCTGCAGTCCGCCGCCCAGCAGGTCGAGGTGCTGTGCACCTAGGGTGAGGAGGAAGATGAAGGGGAAGAAGGAGAGGAGATGGCGCAGCAACTTTGGAGCTCTGGGCTCAAGAAATCGCCCACGCGATCTCACTCTCTGAACCTCTCAATCGCACCCTGTGTCGTGCCCTGTTCTATCGGGCGCCGCTTCGTGCGGTCGCTCTGTAAGTGGTCGGGTGAAGAAGGGGATAAGGGAGAAAGGGCTAGGGGGCGAGATGCAAATTTCCCAAACAGATCCAATATTAACAACTAGGTCCCTAAACACTCGAATGTCCATATCTTTTAACTCGGAAGTCGGTTTCGAGTGATTTTTTCTTGCAACGGTTTAAGCACGGAATTCTCTATAACCTCAAAGTGCATAACATGCTAAAAGGACTATTTCACTGGATCAAAGCTCTAATTACAACTGTGATTACTTGATTCAACTTAATGTACTAAATAGTCAACATTGGCATTATTAATTGCCTCAGGTGATTCAATCTTAGCTATTAATTCACAAATTAGTTTATTTTGATTGTCCTTGATGTTTAACAAGATTCTTAGCACTAATCGAGGTACTTACTAGTTAATCATGGAGTGGGTCATAACAACCTTTTCCCCTTAAAAGAATTTCATCCCGAAATTCCTAAAAGGGAAAGAAAACTTGTTATGCATCTCAAACTCAAGTTCCCACGTGGCTTCTTCTAAGTTATGGTTTCTTCATAAAACCCTCAGTAATGGTATCTCACGAATTCTTGAACATTTTGATCCTCTGATCAACTATCGGTATTGGTCCTTCAATATAGGACACATCTTGATCTGATTCCAGATCAAACCACAATACATGGTCTTTCTAAAATTGTTATAACAGTATCTCAATTCATGGTAATTACCGAGAAATCATTATAGTATATATGCAGACAACTAAAGTTCTTAAATAAACAGAATGCATGTCAATTTGGTACTAAAATTAAAATCATGCAATTTAACTGTTAAACATCATCACATCTTATAATAAAAATTGATATCAAGATACTTGATTCATCGTACACCCTATCCTTAGGGTTTCATTTGCCTTGTTCATTCATCACATGCCAACACCCTACTCTTAGGGTTATCTCATTCACTAATCACATGGCAACACCCTACTCTTAGGGTTTCCATTATCTCATCTGTTTGATTGCAATTCAAATCACAATACGGTATCATTCTACAACTGGCAGAACAGTATATTTCAAATCATTGTAATTACTGAGTAATGTTTATATCATGCATGCAGACAGATTAAAAAAATTCATAAATATTTCAAACTCAATCAATTTTGGCACATACATACTGAATTTCATGTAATTGAACATCTTATTACACCAATAAGTGTAATTTACTTCACCTATAAGAAACCATCTGTAATATTTATCAATTATCTGAAATTTCTCGAAGTACGTGCATATTAACCAAATTCCTGGTTTATGCATCACATAACTCAATTAAGAGTTATTTACGTATCATATCACAAATAATTATTAGTACTTGAGAATTTCTAATGATACCTCAGAGAAATGCGCCAATTCATGTAAATGTTAAGTCACACACATTAACATAACAGGAAATATGCAACTAGATTTATTTACATATTTTAATGCTATCTTACTATCTTGAAATCATGCACCTGATGATTTACCAAATCTGTGTTTTCTGGGTTCATACTCAAACCGTACCATTATCAGTTGTGTATTTCTAAACTCAATATGATATGATTGAAACTGGATTACCAGGCAACCTAATTATTTTATCCATGTATATCTTAATCAAGTCTCGAGACATCAAAGGTTGACTTAATATGAAGAAAGTGAGCAGACTAAATTAGTCTATCCACAATTATTCATATCGAGTCACAACCTCTAGGTGTCCTGGGTAATCTTACCACAAAATCCATTGTGATAAATTCCCACTCCCAATCAGGCATAGAAAAGATTGCAAGGTAGCTATAGATTTCTAGGGTTCAACCTTAACCTACTGGTATACACTACTTTTAACCACATTCTCAGCTACATCCTTCTGCATATCTGACCATCCGTTTCAACTACTTGAGATTCATATACATCTTAGTGTTTCCTGAAAGCATAGCATACATCAATACATACACTTCCATAAAAATCTTTTCTTTCGGCCTCTTCCCCTTAAAAGAAATTTACTCTATTTCGAGGTACACACTAAATGTCATGCATAATCTGGTTTAACTCACTATCACCCTATAGTAGTTCCTTAATCTGATCATAAGAAGTAGGTTTGAACCTGCATCTGTACAATCAAACCACTTTGTGTTGTCACCCTTAAGTCTAAGTTTATCTCTCACATTTCTACTAACAGGTCTCTATTGAAACCTATCATAGAGAATGCATTAACTGTTGAACTTGACTTTCTGCTGAAAGCATCAGCCACCATATTCTCATTACCAGGGTGATAATCTATTGTTACATCATAAAGATAGTAACGCCATGTCTTAAAAACATGAACTTCATCAGCTATCTGCAGATCATATATCGGGTAATACTCCGCTTTCTATGCCACTTACTTATTGTCACATTTTAGGTTTATGTTTTACTCTTTTCTCTAAATCATTTCATGTTGTTCATGTACTGATCAGATTATCTACTTCAAAACCCTAGATTGCTTTCAAAGCCAGTTTACTTTTCATAGAACATATCTCAAGATCTTATTTTACAGAGACACTAGTATTCAAGGTTACATCACTAATGATATCCCTTAAACTACTACAACTTTAATCATTCTAGGGTTTGATCCTTATTAATAACATAGCATTATTGTGTGTGTGTGGTCGATTATATAAATCAAATTGAGTTGCTTGGGTCAATAACATATTAACCCAACACTCAACCTTAATTATATTGGCTGAAAATTCAGTTTTCACAATAGTTTCTGTAATTCGTTTATTAAACAGCTAACGGAAGCTCCAAAAATTCTGGAAATTTTATATGTTGTACCTAATGAAGTTTCAGACCTCCAGTAAAAATTTCAGATCATTTCAAGTTACCAATAATTAATTAAAAATCGAACAGTGCACTGCTATATTGCAGTCTGCAGCAGGTTCGGCTGAGTTACAAACTCGGCCGACACCCTCACTGCAGGGGTCAAAAGTCATCCAAAAATCATTCCAGTTTAAAAGAGTGTCTAAAATTTTGTTTTTCAAGCACAGTTAAAATTTTAGATCAATTGGATATACCAATAAAAAGATAAAATTCAATTACAACACTGCTATATAAATCTGAAAATGTGATCGGCCGAGTTTGAAACTCGACCGATAAACAGGTCAGAGCATTCTTCAAGAATTTTGATATTTTCCAATGTTGTTTATATTTCATATATCCAAATCATATCCAAAATTGAGCTAAATCAGAGTTACACATAAAATACTAAAAATCATTTAGTGAGACATTCTATTTATCAAATTTTGTATTCATATGTCATTAAAATCCTAATTTGGGCCAATTAGGGTCTATGCTTCTCAAACCCTAATTCTCAAGACAAAAGAATATTTAAACTTCTTATCGTAGTTAAATCATCCTAGTGTATATACATTATCACTATGTTACGGGTCTAAATCATCCAGAGTCTATTCTTATTTTACTGTTAATAGGAGTCATTAGATCCCAGTAACGCATCCTGCCAGCCGGACCAGGCCGAACCTGTAGTCCTGAAGCCAAGAGCTACTCGGGATTAATCAACCCCTGTTAATCTTAAACATGTGGAAAGAATATCCACTTAGGGCAAACTCATTTAAACATAATTTCAGGTCTACTTTATTACAAAGAAAACAAACATTAAACAATTCACTTCATGACACAACAATATAAAAGAATTATCTTTGTTGTTCAAACTGAAAGTCTAAATTCATGCATATAAGAGCGTTTCTAGTGATCTTTAATCAAATAAGCAATATAAAGTAGGAGTTACATCACATCCTTTATTTAATCTCTTACTCCTACATTAATTTCTGATTTCTTAACCCTAAGATTTCTAGGGTTTCTCTCTAGCCTATCCTCCCTCTGCATACCTGGCCAGGGCATCCAGAGAAGAACAGACAGAGTAGCTTGATACCAGTCAATCTAAGTATTCAGACACCTGTCCAGGGTATCTAAACACTCAGAACTTCCAGAGCTAAAACACATCATTTATTATTTGTCTCACTTATAACTTTATCTTTTGACCCTAATGATTCTTAACGACTTATCTTAAGCTCATTACTTGATTCTCGTGACCACATCCTCTCCCTGCTATCTGCAATAGTATAACAGAACATTTCCTGTTAGAAAATTACAGATAGAAGAAAGACACCTAAACCTTAATCCTATTGGTCTCTTATCGTCCCCTGACCTTGAGTAACTATGTACTCAAACCTCGCTCTGATACCAAAATTGTCACGCCCCAATCTCACATTAACTACAAACCATGAGATTAGGACGCAACAGGATGGGATTTACACATAAGCCAACCACTCTTCACTTTTTAAAACATTTTTTAAAGACATTAATAGGGTAATCTGATTTATGCTGTAAAATGAAACTAAATAGACTGCGGAAGCATCTTTATTAACTAACTAGCAATATAAACAGAATCTACAACATATTACATTGTCCGACGTAAAATAAAGCATAACAGATAATTTACATCTTTATACACATTCACTCTCTCACTTACACCTTATCCCAAAGATCGAGGGGAAAGGACTAAGAGACCTCTAACTACTAACTACATATTCCTTCTACAGACTAGGCGTTAGGATGAAACGATCCTTCAGATTTCCTGCTGCTGATGATAACCTGAAAATGTTTTGAGTAGAGGTATGAGCCTACTCGCTCAGTGAATAGAATTTCACTTAGCTATCACTAAACAACTCGTCAGGTTTATTAACTGAAAATAAACAGATATACAGTTCAAGCAGGGCAGTTCTATTGACATAGCAGATATACAGATAATAATCACATTTCTAAGCATCAACTGGTATTTCAGATAGATGAACAGTTATACAAATTTACTGTGAACCTACTTGATTATTTATTCATTTAATTATTATGCCCTAAACATATGCAGTGTACTCTGCATATAAAGATCTGCAGCAAGTCCATGCTACGGTCCCACCGTACAAGACTTAGCGACACACCCGGGAAGTGCTAAGTCTGACTACTCGTCCTGGTCTGCACAGGACCCAGGCTCCACGGCCTCAATGCACAACCACGTGTGCTGCACAACCACGTGTGCTCCAGACTTCTCCTTTGACCTGAGTACACCGGCGGAGAGTCTCACAGGGTTACCTTCGTGACACAAGCACGAATGGTGTTAGATAACCAAGTTTTCTTTTTCCCAGTGCCATCGTGACACAAGCACGATTGTTGTTGGACACTGCCTCTCTTTCCTCGTTTGTCCGTGACACAAGCACGGATGATGTTGCAACATGAGTTTCACCCCTAAGTTGCAGACCTCTCTTAGGGGTTCTACGGTGTTAGGGCACCTAAGTCTAATAACTAATTAACAAATAAACATTTAAACAGGAATATCACATTTCATGCGTATTGCAAAAACTAAATAATACATGAAGCAAATATACATCCATTATCGTCATTAAACATGATTCAGTATCATTTATCCACTTTCGATGCTAAACATCTATTTTAAAATCAGCAAAACATTGCAACTATAATACAGGAAATTTCATCATTTTCACTATGCATATTAAGTATTTCAAGTTCCAATGAAACTAACATACTCTATTTTATGTACTACACTGTTTAGAAGTTATACTAACTGATACAGAAGCAATTAAACATTTAAATTGAGTTAATTAATGATTACTGAATGAACTACTACTCACTGTTCTAGAACTCGGCCGACCAATCTGGGAATTCGGCCGATTGGCCGAAAACTCGGCCGATCCACTCTAGGCAACTCGGCCGATCGGCTGACAACTCGGCCGATCAGTCTACAATCTCGGCCGATTGGAACCCTGATCGATTTCCTTATAAAGGAAACTCGGCCGAATCTTACCAAATTCGGCCGATCGGAATGCTGACCCTGCAATAGAACAGTAGTATCATACACGAATCTAAAATTAATTCAAACGACAACTAGGTCTAGCTGAGGCTACGAATTTCTTGTCTAAAAATCTAGACCAAGCACAAGGGCATCATCCCCTTGGCAAAAGCCACGCCTTAGGGTTCTGATTCAAACCTATATATACAGAACAGACACCTCTACGTTTACTGACAAACTGAGAAGAAGAACCGTGCTTGATATTAGCACATCTATAACTGCAAAATCGAATCCATGGCCATGAATAGGAGGTAGGAAGTACCTTCCCGGAGTTTCAAATCAACCAACGGACTCCTCCTTGGTCGTGCGCCGTGCAGCAGTAGCTGCAAGTTGGCCGACGTTCATCCAGCTAGGCGAGCTTCGATTGAGTTGCTAGGTGCAGCTGGAGCTGCGGTTGGGTGCACAAACCTCAACGAACGAGATCAATCGCACCTTCCTTGGTGCATAGCTCGCCCAGAACGGCCCATGGCCGGCGCCGTGCAGCAGCCAAGCTGCTGCTTCTGCAGTCCGCCGCCCAGCAGGTCGAGTTGCTGCGCGCCTAGGGCGAGGAGGAAGATGAAGGGGAAGAAGGAGAGGAGATGGCGCAGCAGCTTCGGAGCTCTGGGCTCAAGAAATCGCCCACGCGATCTCACTCTCTGAACCTCTCAATCGCACCCTGTGTCGTGCCCTGTTCTATCGGGCGCCGCTTCGTGCAGTCGCTCTGTAAGTGGTCGGGTGAAGAAGGGGATAAGGGAGAAAGGGCTAGGGGGCGAGATGCAAATTTCCCAAACAGATCCAATATTAACAACTAGGTCCCTAAACACTCGAATGTCCATATCTTTTAACTCGGAAGTCATTTTCGAGTGATTTTTTCTTGCAACGGTTTAAGCACGGAATTCTCTATAACCTCAAAGTGCATAACATGCTAAAAGGACTATTTCATTGGATCAAAGCTCTAATTACAACTGTGATTACTTGATTCTACTTAATGTACTAAATAGTCAACATTGACATTATTAATTGCCTCAGGTGATTCAATCTTAGCTATTAATTCACAAATTAGTTTATTTTGATTGTCCTTGATGTTTAACAAGATTCTTAGCACTAATCGAGGTACTTACTAGTTAATCATGGAGTGGGTCATAACAATGCTCTAACCCAATCTCTCTTCACTTCGTTTGACAAACATGAATGATTAATGCATTACAAAAGATGATTATTTACTAAGTGGACTTAAAACCCGGTCAGCGTTATCTCGGCTAGTAAGGCACGGTGTCCCCCTCCGGGGGGAGCCGGGTTCGAGCCACGCTGTGGAGCGCTGGATTTATCACCCGCCAGTTATCCGGGCTATGGCTGGAAAAAGGATGCAGGCTCTGCCTAAGGCAGTGAAAAAATCCTAAGTGGACTTAAAGGAAACTAAGTGCACCTCTATCCTCTCTACTTTCACAAACAAATCATGAAAAGATCACTAAGCACACAAACTTCATATATAGAGCATAAACACACACACTATTTGTATGTCTTTCATGTAGTTCCAAATAGGCTATCTTATGGTGGCATTAATCAATGATGACTAGGTGTGTTGTTTCACTTTCATGCATTCAATATTATGCTTCAAACCACACAAAGTCACCCATGTGGTTGTGTAAAAAGGGTGGGGTGAGTTAGGCTTTATGTTTCCTATCTCAATGGGTCGAAAAATAGAAGAAAGGATTGTGGTAAGAGGTTGGAGTGCTATTACTAGAGCACTCATCTTTTATTTAGATGCTCGTACACATGAGCATATTTTATTTTCTTTTTGATTTTTTACTTTTATTTTCCTTGCTTTACCCTTGGTGTAGGTGGGGCATATGGTGGTGAGAATGAATAGGGGAGATATAGATGTGGCCATCCCAAACTTTTGGAGGTGGCCACAACTATATATGTGCACATTGACATCCTTTAATGGAACAGAGAGGTTAAAAGGTGATGAAAGAAAAGTCGAATCAAAGAGGGGTCACTAGTGTGGTTATCAACAAAAATTTTCTCACACAAAAGCTATTCCAACACTTCATCAAATAATATCACACCACATGGGTGAACAACATGAGATTCATACTTCTATCATGTGATTCCATAGGTCCTAAGCGTTCATAGCTTGTCAAGTCACAATTCGACCAAAACATTCACAAACATAAGAGAGGTGGTTCACATGTAAAAAGTCAACAATCAAGACCATTTATCCATAGAATCTAAGAATGTGGCATGCATTTATCGAAGATCAACAATTCCAATTCATTAAGTAGAGATTGATCACAACATGTTTTTTGGTCAAGATATTTCAAATTTGGGCAGAATTGGCTAAAATGGTGTTAACTTGCATTTAATCACATCCAAACCTATATTTAGGGAATAAAAAGTAGTAAGTAGGAAAATCCTAGCTAAAACACACAAAAAATACCAAAAATCTACATGATATGCAATGCATGAGATGGAATGGTAAAAAGAACATTTTTTGAAAAATTACTCAAAAATACATGAAAAAAAATTACATGTATGCATATATGCAAGCAAGCAAAAGTCTACACTAGATAAGGTGTCTCCATCAATCAAACAATCAATCGAGTAGAACATGTGAAACATACCAAATAGAATGAGAGGAGAAAAGATAGGGCGCATACTACCCTACCACACCAAACTTTTGAATCATGATGACCTTAGCATGAAACTAGTTTAGAAAAGGTAGGGTATGTATCATGTCTATTGTGGTGGGTTTATGGGCATGTCTCCATGTTGTGGTGGGACTTCTCGTTGTGATGGGCCTTCTTGCTGAGGAAGGGAGTTGGATTGAGGTGGTTGAGGATCTAGACGATCTTGAGGGAACTGGTAGTAATAGCCCTAATAGTTAGCCTAAAGGGGTGGGTATGACTCCGGATATGTAGAAATGGAGCCTCAGTAGTCATCCCCTCATTGGGGATTCCTTTATGCATGTGCATGTTGATAGTGATACAAGTGGTTGATCCGGTAATGCATTTGTTGTTGATCTTACCACATGTAATGTTGAATAAATTGCATGCTTTGCTGAGTTTGTTGAATGACTTCCATATGTGCATGTATAGTGGACATGTCATAGGAATTCTCTGTCTGTTGTTGCTACGAGGATGCTTCTTCTTCTCTTCTTCTCACACAGTGGTGTTGTCTTTGTTTCTCCTCTGCTCTTTGTTGCTCAATTACATGTGTTTCTCCCGCTTCTTTAGGTAAAACAAAAGGCTTTATCTCTGTAGATCTATCTAGGATGCTCTTCGTTCCACTTTTCAACAATTTCATTCAACAATCTAGTGGGACCTAAAATCTCTAGGAGTGGTGATGCATGGTAAGGCAACTCGAGGTTGGGTACTACCAATGTGGGGGTAATATTACTCATTCTTTTATTTAACCATGGTGATCACATGGGAGTGTATGAGGTATTTAAGATCAACAAACTGTGCTCCCTCTACCTTGGTGAGCGATGTGAGATCACACCCTAGGGCTCATCCAATAGTGGTCACAATTCCTCCTGTAACAAAAAGGGGTTTTGCTTTTAGAAAGCATTGACCTCATATGATCTATTAGAAGTGATCCTAGGTTGATAAATTTGTTTTTGATTATCCCATGCAAGACAAAAAGATCTTTTTGGAAGCAGCTCCCTTGATTGTCATACTGGCCTATAGTGCTATTTTCTATGACTTCTTGGGTATACATGATAAAAGGATTGATGACAGTGTCAATTTTTTATTTTCCAAGTGTGAAGTTGGAGTGCCTGATCATGCTATACAATAGGCTATGCTAGTCAATGTATGTTTCTTTTTTAATGCATCCTCCATTGAGTTTCCTAGCCTCCTCAGCATCCATGGTGAAGATGCTAGTCAATTGAGAAGTTGTGAGTGTATGAATTTCACTCAACATCTCAAATCTAATGGCTTCTTCCCCTCTATCTTTGATTTTTTCCAAAGTAGCAAAGAACTACTGTGTCAACTCCACATAAGTAACTTGTATTGTGCATAGAACGTTCCATAACTCAGGGTCCAATAGTTTGTTTTCCATTTCTTCTTTGATGCCAAGGACATCCATCATCTTCTCACAAGCATACCAAGTTGCAATGACCCTCCTTGTCATGCACTTAGGGTAAAGAGGCGTTACTACAATCTTTCTCTTGCTACCTCTCTAATATGATACCCCCTCAGGAGCCTTACCAAGACCCTTCATCCTATCTGCTCAAGTGTAGCCACAATATCAACTGGCTCTGGATTTAACTCTTCATTATTTGTATCCTCATCTTCCTACCTTATATGTGTGCGACCTTGAACTTGTATCAAGATTCAATGGCATTTGGTCTTCTTAAGAATCCTCTTCTTCCTCACTCACCAGTTGTCGTTGGGCTCGTGGATGTTGTTGTGGCCTCTCCATTACTAAAGAAGTGGAGTGGTGGGCTAGCGTAGGGAAGGGTGGAGCACGTGAAGAAGAAGGGGTAGTAACCCCCTTGCCTCACTATGGGCGGGTAGTGACCTCTAGTTCTATGGAGTCAATCAATGCATCAATATTAGCTTTAGACTCTTCTTCATCATCCTCACCATACGTAGCATCTGAGGTATGGTGGATGAATGAATAGGTGTGAGATCCACTCGTGGATTCTGAGTGACGAAGTGAGGAGAAGGTGGAGTTTGAAGGTGATGGGGAGTGTGATCGAATGGATATGTTGGTGGGTGCTTTCTTGGTGCACACCTTGCCCTTGGTGATTTCTTGGAGGCTGCTCGATGCCCCTTTCTTAATAGCATTGCCAAATTTCATCATTGCTAGGTGGAGGAAGAAGATGGAGACCATGTTTTTTTTTCTTTCTGGAAGAAGGGTGAAATGGAGGTGCTTATGGGTTTGGAATGAAGAGGGGTGTCGATGTGGAGGTAGAGGACTGATTTGGGAGAAGTAATGGTGGAAGAATATGGGCCAGATGAGGTGGATTTAGGGCTGTTGTAGGTTGGGTGGGTGGGTAGGTAGGTGTGGATAATGTGGCAAGTTGTTGGTGGTTTTATGGTGGAAGTAAGAGAGGAAGGTGTGGTGGAGGTGAGGGAGGTGATTTGGAGGTGGATTGATGGTGAAGGAGTGATGGAGGTGGAGCATCGTGGGAAGCAGGTCACTGATGCATGTGCCATAGGAATGGAGTGGGGAGGAAATGAAGGGGAAGAGTTGTGGTGAAGTGGGAGAAAGTATACTTAAATTGGTAGGGTCGGGCTCTACCACGGCTATAATGTGGAGCATGGGTGTGTTGGTCTGTCGGTGGGACAGTCATGGTGGCTTCCATGCCCATGGTTGTGTTTTCAATACTTGTAGAAGTCTGCCCTCACTACGCCCTTAGAGACTACCATAGTTGTGGTGGTTTGTAAGTGCCATGCCCATGTTGGTCACCATGGTCATGATGATCCTCCTTCAGATATCCAATTTCTCTATGATGTTTGTAAAATTTTCCTCACCCCTAGTCGACTACCACGAATGGGTTGGATATTATTTGTCGTGCCCATGTGTATGGCCATGACCATGGTGGTCAGTTGTCTCCACACTTGTGTCGATCTCCACAACTGTGGCAGTTTCCCCTTTCCCTTCTCAATTCTCTTGTGATTATGGATGTATTCACCACGATCATTTTTGTAAGGCCCCTGACTTAGCTTAATGCTAATTTGTGCTTATCATGCTTAATAAGATTGTTATAACTCTAATATAATCCATTGATATGGTTAAGGATCATGATGAGGGATTAAGATTCTAGTTTGAGCTTGTTTGGATTTTGTTTGTGCTTTATGTACTAGTTTTGGTTCTAAATGTAATTTACCCAAGTTGAGGGTATTGTTGCAATTTATCACCTTTAGAGTGTTTGTTATCCTTCTTGACATCATCTAGAGGAGAGAAAAATAGGTGGGTGCCTTGTTTGAGCCTTGGTTGAGTGATGACACCCTTAGTGGTGATTAGGGTTTTCTAGGGTTTAGTGTGTGATGACCTATGTGTAGCTTGTGATTTGTCTCGACCTAGGTCATGACGTAGGGCATGTCTTGTAGGTGTTGTAGTCAAGAAACCTTCCCTAGGTGTGTTGGTCATGACCAAGGTTGTCTTGGTTCGAGACAGATGCTTTTGTATAGAGTGTCTCGACCTAGAGTATGTGTGGTGATCCATTGTCGTGACCAAGTGATGTTTTGGTGTTGTTATCACGACCATTGAAGGTGTTCCTTGGTGGGTTGTGACCATGGTGACCCAAGTGGTCGAGACACAACCTAGAGTGTATCACATCTCATGCATGCATGCATAAAGTGGTTGCATCTCTATCTTATTCATGCACAAGTGTTCCTTTGGTGTTCTAATATGTTGACACCTCCTGCATGCCTTACTTCCCTCCTTCTTTGGGTATATAACCCCTTTCCTTCATTTGTGAGTATATTTTTTGATGCTAATCTATTTCTTATCTTTTGCGGCCAACCATGGAAGCTTGGGGGGTGAAGAAGGTCTAATTTTGAAGCCATAGTGGCCGATCAACCTTACTTGGAGAAGGATTTATGCTAGATCAACCCTTGTGGTGGTGATTTGTGGTGAATCTCCTCTTGGTAAGTGGTTGTAACCTTTTGATCACATTTTCTCCATGAAACTCCATCTTATTCTTCCTCTTCCTTGGTCATAGATAGGATTCTACCCTGGTGGTCTTCTTGAGAGAAACTCCTCTTCACAAAGGCCCTTAGATAATGGTTTTACCACGGTGGTAACTAGTGAGAGGATGTGTTATTCTATTTTCCCTCTTCTACCTTTGGTTCAGCCTAGGGTTTGATTCCCCTTTTTCTTGAGATACTTTTTAATCATGGCATTCCACTTTTATGAGGTGATTTGGTGGTCAAAGTGCTAATGAAAGTTGGGGCTTCTTTCTTTCTCTTGGAACTTGTGCTACGGAGCTTGATTCTCTACAAACAAAAGGCAGGTTATATAACTTTCCCCTCTTCTATTTTAGCACCATAACATGCTCGTTTGCTTTTCTTTCTACCTCTGAAATATGATATTAACATGCTAAAAAATGTTATTATAAATTAGGGTTTGATCCGTGGTGATAGTCCAGAAATTTTCTTTTATCTTCGAAACCCTAATTTCCCTTGTACCCGATTTTGAGATAAACACAAAATGGATATTATTCTAGCCTTGATTATTTATTTCTATCTTTATGAATGGGGATTGAGGTACCTTAGTGTGACATGAGTAATTACCTCCACAAAGATCAATTATGTAGAATTCTACCATGATTAAAAGATGTTGATAATCATCTTTGGATGGCAATATTCCCTTTATTTGTTATGAGCAATCCTTGGTGATAACCTACTATTATAAGGTTATGGTTCATCCCTTATTTGAGGATGTTACAAGTTCTTATGTTTGTTTGACCATAGTGATTTTTTTCACCTATAAGTTTAGTCTTATATGTTTGGTTAATGGTAGACAATCATGACTCATTTAGAGAGGATGAAGGTGATGATCCTACAAGTATTATTATACTTGGTTTTATTAATATGATGAGTAATATGGTAAATGAGGTCTTTATGTATTTAGGGGTACGACTTTGAAGCATTGTTATGAAAATTACTCTCTTTCTAAACCCTAAATTCATGTGCTCAATTTCTAAGGTGTTCTTGAGAAAATGACTCTACGAGCATCATAAGCCTTGGTTTATTTACCATGTGTGAAGTTCAGGCATCATGTTGGCCATAGAGTTATTAATGAGCTCTCCCATAAGATGAAGTTAATTTTCTTATCACCAAAGTGGTTTGACTTGATGACCTTCATGGTGACTTGTTCTAGGGTTTGAATAGTCTTAATTCCTTAAGTTGGAATATAGCGACCCTTGGTATTCTTGCTATTTAGAATTCCATTTTGGGTCGAGACATATGTGTCTCTTAATGAATTGAGGTCAAGACATCCATGTATGGATGTGGGTAGAGACACCCAGCCTTGATAGGCCGAGACATTATCAATGATAGGTTGAGATAGCATGTTGATGGCAGGTCGTGACATGGCTTGACTTTTGGGTCGCGACATGGTCCTATGGGTGGTTAAACCCTAACCCGTTATATGGTCACTACCTATCAACTAGGTCGTAATGCAACATTGCTGCATGGATTGCTTAGATGGTTAACATGGCAACTTAATGGTTAATAGGGTAGGACATAACACTAGTCTATGACATGGTTGTGCTTGGGCCGACATCGTGGTGATATCACAGGAGCAACGCCATGTTTGAGCGTCCCCTTCATGTTGCAATCGTGACATTGTGCTGGGTGGCACCTTGGTCGCGATGCAACATTAGGGGTGTGGTAGAGACATTTAGTGGTAGGTGGTCATGACACAATGTTATGGGTGGTGGTTGCGACACAATGGTGTAAGTGTTGGTCACAATGCAACGTTGCAGTTACACATGAACATATACTTAGCACATGAGTATGAGTAAGCAAGTGATGATTTGGGTGTAATGTTGCTTGAATGTTTATGTGGTTAACCCTAATTATGTTCCTTAAATCCTGATGTGCTCTACGAAAGTGGGAAGTGGTGCACGAAGGGTTTAATGGTTGAATAAAGTTTTAAAACCCTAATTAGACGAATAAGGAACCCTAACCATATTCTTGGGTCATGTGATGTGTTTACTTGTCTCTATCCTATAGGGGTTATCATATTAGGATGATTTCTCTCTCCTACTGGTATAGTTCTAATCTTGTATACTTATTTGAGTGTCATAGCTTGTGTATGCTATGAAGATGACTAAATGATACTAATGAAGGTCATAAGCCTTGAAGTGGTGTACTAGAATTGTAAATACGTGAATGTGCACACTTAGCTACAATCTGCAGTACTTAACCTTCATACACTCCAAACGTGTGGGAGGTAATGAATCTAGTGATTAGAAAATAAATAATCCCATGAAATCCTATGTGGTTAAGCATGAAACCCTAACCTTGATTTGAGGAGACTTATGATGCATTGTCTACATTACTTAATGTGTTTAATATGATGAGATAACAACGAGTACTCTTTCTCTATTTGTATAATGTTGATTTTGCAGGTGAGATGATTATCATAGCTAATGATTGCTATGGTGTATATGTGATGTGATATAGGCGATGCTTATATGCCTGATGGGGCATGATTTGATGGTTATCATAGTTAATGATTGCTATAATACGAGTGATGCTTATATGCCTGATAAGGCAAGATGAGACAATAGTGAGTTATATGAATAATGTGATTGGTCTTATGACCTAGTGAAGGCTTAATGCCTAATGTGTTATGTGAAAAGGGATTAGTATCCCCAGTGATGTGATAATAGTGAGCAGCCTAATATTGCAATGTTAACAAGTGGTGAGGTCGATGGCCTTGTTTAAGGTAGTGATCCGGTGTTGTTATGAGATGATGTGACAAGTTCACACTTTATACATTTTATATCTTCTAAAGTTGTTTCATAGTTATGCTTTCTAGATTGAATTAGGGTTTTGTATGTCCACTTGTATGATGGAGCCTTAATTCACCCAATTGCCATAACTAATAAAGTAGAACCTTAATCATGTAGTTGCCCTATACCATAGATCCATCTTCAACATTAGTTTTTAGCTGGATGGTGAAACGAGTAAATCCTACGGGAAACTCAGAGCGCATATTGTTGAATATGTGGGGTATCACTGGAGGTATGTCCCTATATCCTTAAATTGTTGAAATAATGAGATGATGTTTTATTATAGAATGGTCATGTGAGAGCCTGCTCTTTAGTGTTATGCCATGTACCAAGGCAAAGTAGTTGTTTACAGGACCATAGCCTTGATTATGAGTTGTTGTTTCTATAGGATTGTAGCTAAGACTACAAGTTGCTATCTTTTAGCAATATGGCTATATGTCACTGCATTACAGACTTGAACTGGCCAAGTAGTGCTGGTGATGTTCATGGAGTCCGACTCTTCCATGATCTTGCGTGGTATGAATTTTGACTTTGCAATGGTCAGTTAGATTTGAGTGGTACGCCTCAAATCCTCAGGGCATAATTATTAAAGATATAGCACAACCATATAGTATTATTTCTTAGCGTCACATATGAATAACATTGGATGACCCCTTGTTGTGTTTCTTATACCATTTAGTTTATAACATTTATACATATTCTTCATAATCCTTCTTAAAGCATAAGATGATCTACTGTTTAGTGTAGATGCCCTAATTGCTTAAAATGTGATAATTTCCATGCTTATATCATTGAGTTGAATCTGCTTATCAGTTAATAGTATAATTTCCTGCTTTAGATATCTGTGCTTATAATAGATGGTGGCAGAGAGTTATATCTCTCGCTTGGACGTTTGGTCTCACCCCATGGGTTCCACAATCTATTTAGGTGGACATGCATGATGAGATAGAGTTCGTGTGGATGAGACTGATCACAAGTGGAGATGTAATTGTTGAATCATGGATATGATGCTAGTGTCTAGTAATATAGTCTTATATGTCTACCTATACACTCAGGTCCATGGGGGTGTTTTTGAGAATGTTGTACATCGATTTGAGATTCTGGCTTCATGCCATGGTAGTATAGACATGATTGTATACTTCTGCATATGTTTATATGTAACAAGCTGTGGCTAGATATCCAGTGAACAATGATGTGTAATACCTTTTGATATGAATGATATACAAGTGGCATCAATTTATGGCTTTAATTGTGAGTTGTTTAGTTTGGAATCCTATTATGAGATTAGTTTTAATTTACCCTGCTTTGTGGTAATGTTGTCATTAGTGATAATTCCATGCTTTGTTTTGAGTAGTCTCGCTTGTGTGACAAAGGGTGTCACCTTTGGTGGTATTAGAGCTATAGTTTCTCTAAGTCTATAGGGATACTAGGACTAGGACTAGGATGATGTCTAAGTTAAAAACATGATATGATATATGATGCATACTACTTAACCTCAATATTTGAGTGCCCTAGCCAGGTTATAACATCCCAATTTCGATAGACAATTTAAAACTTAGAATTTAGTTTTCCTAAAATAATAATAGTTGAGGGGTTTTGATGCAAAATACCTATAAATGGTTGTCCTTATATGAAAATGGGATAAGCAAACTTAAAATTAGACCCAAAGTCATATTTGATTTTCAAATATGACTTATATATTATATCCATTAACTCATATTAATCTCTTTCATTTTATCTCTCCTCCAAGATGGCAATAAAGCTCAAAAATAGTATAAAGAAATGATCATGTGACTCATGAATAAATGAATAATGTATAACTCGAAATTGTGGATCAAGGATTTTATAATAGGAGCACTTTCAAATTATATTACTTTTAAATGCATTTTAATTAAGATATGGGAGTTATGGACCATAATGTGTACAAAAATGAAATCTAATTTTATAGGAATATTCTGGAATTTATAATTTTCCTATGGTTCAAATTTGAGATCATTTGACCCATGTTTGACCCTCCAAGTGATTTAGGAGAGGTTTGAATATAGTTTGACCTAAACTTGAATATTATTTCATTTAATGTGAGAAATTAACGC
This sequence comes from Alisma plantago-aquatica, assembly GCA_963693085.1. Lineage (NCBI taxonomy): Eukaryota > Viridiplantae > Streptophyta > Magnoliopsida > Alismatales > Alismataceae > Alisma > Alisma plantago-aquatica. The sequence goes on along the minus strand of OY856414.1, from coordinate 279,783,042 downwards.
TATGGTTCGATTTTATATGTTGTCACACGCTTCACCTCATTTTCCTTTCACACACATAATCTGACAGCCAGGATTTGATCTACTTGGGATCCAACAGACACTCTGTCGTCACCTACCTCCGTGTTTCTCACAAACAGGAGTGTTTCACAGGCAACTCTCTTCCCCAACCTCATTCTCTCTCGTCATTACTGCTCTGCCCAAGGTTTCTTCACATGGGGTTTCATCTCTCTCCCCCAATTCTAACGGTGGCTCACTCACCCTCTCATTTGCTCATAAAAGGAAATGCCCAAATCAAGGTTTTTCATCACTCGCGCCGTCGGGTTGTAGAGAATACTCTGACCCTTATCACACCTATAGTACGGGACAAAAATGAACCTCAGCTTAGTTTGTTTGCTCCTCTACACCCCATTTCCCCCACCTGTGCCTCCAAGCTCTAGGTCCTACTCAGTTTCCATTTTCGGTAGCCTCAACCCTGCCCCGATGACCACTACTCTCTTTGGATCAATTGGGCATCGAGTGAGCATCCTCGCCACCCTTACTTCATGCTCGATGTTACAACCCCATTTTTCCTAGCTATGTAATGAAATTGTATTTCTCCTTTTAATGATAAATGAAATCAATAATTTTTTTATTTGTTTGAATTGAATGGATTTCATTTACAATAGCCTTGTTTGGTTGCTTCATGGGCTTTATTGGCTATTGGGCCCAATAACAAGAAAGAGATAAAGAAATTCAAATAATAAATGAATAAATAAGAAAAAGAGACAGGAGAAAGAAAAGGCAAGGGAATATCCTCCAAGAGGGGATTTCATGCCTTTAAGGTTCCTTGAGGTCCAAGGAGTCCAAGATACCAATATAATGGCATAAGAAAAAGAAAATACCAATTAAATTGGTTTTATTAAAGGATAACTTTCTTATGAAGGAAATACCCTTTTCCTTTGGAATTTGGGTTTAAAATTTAATAAAAAAGTAGATAATGCCAAGCCAGAGTTTCTTTTAAAATTTGAATGAAAAAGATTTATACGAGGAGAGAGATATAGATTTTACAAGTTTCCTTTGAATTAAATTAACTAATACATAATTTTTTGGTTTTAAAAGAAAAAGGAAACAAGGGAGCGATAACAACCATCGGATCCCCGCGTGGTCCAAGGGACCACAAATCCGATGATTGTTGTGCATCGTCTAGCCTGAGTTATAGAAGGAAAGGGATAGGGGAAATAATCCGAATTTTCTCACATTTTATGCAATAAGTTGAGGTGTGGATGAGTTCATCACCTTCAGGAGTATGTTCCAAGAAGGATTAACCCAATTTATGGGTAGTTTTGTGGAGGATTGGAGAAGTCCGCAATTCCTCGGACACCTATATGAGGTCCTATATAAGGGGAGGGATCTGGGCTTCACGAGGGATTGCGTGAACCCTACCCTTGAGTTCGAAGCAGTACAAAAAGTATTCTCGTGCTCTCAATTGGACCAATTGCCTATTCTTCCCCCTCGACTAGTTGCCACCATTTCCGGAACACCGACAGCTTGCTGGCGGTGAAGGAATGAAGCCAGCCACCAATTGACAGGTTGGGTGAGTTCTTAGAGGTCAGGCAGTGCTCTGGGATTGATCAGATTAATCATAGGAGGATGAGAACTTAAAGTCAACCTCCGATTTGACTCGGTTGGGCTGCTCGCAAGCCAGCCTGAGCTTGAAGAAGACCAAGGGGTAAAAGACCCCTTTGCCCTCACACTCACATTAACTAGGTAAGGGCATTCTCACCCTTTTATTTAGTTTGTTCACTAGTGAGGCATGTGATTGTGGACCATTGGATCCCGCGTGGTCCAGTGGACCACAGATCGAACGACTGACAATTTTCTAAAAATAACAGATAATTCAAGAAAATGATTGTCTTTGCAAAATTCATAGAAATTGCTAGGAAGCTCTGATGGATAAACTTAATATATGAAATTTGATCAAAAAAATATGAGGAACTTGATAAAAATAGTTTTGGAAGGTGATTTCGTTCCAAATTGCAAAAGTATATTAAGATGAAGAAAAGTGCATTAAATTTAGGTTAGAAACCCTAATTGTGATCAAAGGTTGAATCTATAATGTTTAATGGGTTAATTTGATGTACTAATAACCTACTGATGATAATGAAATATTCGAATCTGATCTATATGAGAAATTGCATGTTTTAGGGTTTTAAACCAAGAATCCATGTTAATGCATGTAGAAACCCTAATTTAGGGTAAAGGATGAGATTGATATGTTTAATTCGAAATATTTGGAAATATACTAATAATGATTGATCTTAAGCCTGTTAGGAGAGATAGGACAAGATAATTAGGGTTTATGAGTAGTTTTTCTTATTTAGGGTTTGTAGTGACAAAAGTGATAATGAAACCCTAATAGCAAGTGAAACCCTAATAGTAAGTGAAACCCTAAAAGAAAGTAGAAACCCCAGGAAGCAAGTTAGATTGAATAGATCTTGATAACATGAGTAGTGAAGAAAATTGTATGGTTATTTTAGGATCCTTGTTGTGTGGATTGCTTGCTTGCTTGGATTTCATATTTTCTTGGAATATTCCTATCTTGATTCGGCTAAACAGGTATGTGGTTACGCTTATGATTAAATCGCTTTTGTTTCCCGACGATTCCCAAAGTATTATTGATTGCTTGGAATAAATACTTGATTGTCTTTTATTTCATGCAATTATAAAGTGACTATGACTATCATCATAATGATATGTGCATAACTATCCCACATCTTGGTCCAACTCTGTAGCTCTGATGTTGATAAGCTAGATGACCTAGTACATGGTCTACTCACGAGGTATGATCATCAGGTTATCATGAGTCAGGGATTGGACTACCTTGGGGTAGGGCCATGTGACTCCACAACCCTATGTATTGATATACCTATAAGGTAGGATCATAGTGGTTAGTTGTGATCTACCATATGAGAGGTAGTATCTATGTCCACTGTAGGGATAGTACAGAGGCTAGGGTATGTAAGGATTGAGTAGTCATGTTTAAAATGTAAAGTTTGCTTGTTAAACCATAATTGCTTGCAATATGTTGTTACAATTAATTGCAAGATTATTATTTCCCCCACATACCAGTATAATTCATTATACTTACTATCGTTTTGTTTGTCAGAATTTTAGGTACAATCATTGTAAAGGACAAATAGTAAACTAAAACATTGTGAAGGTACGAATAATCAATTCAAGGAGGATTATATAGATAGACTACATCTATGGATAGAAGTCTAGAAATCCAAAAAAAATTCAAGATATTAAGAGATTTATTTTATTCCATCTTTTCAGTTTAGTTTTAGTAGAATTTGATAATTATTATTGATTAAATGTTGAACCACTGATCCAGAAATATTGGGATGACGTCTCTGACCTTCTAGTCTACCTTAATTGGGGGTTACCGGGAGGTGGGGTCATTACATTTGGTATCAAAGCTGTGGTTCCTCATTTAATCCTTAGTAGTTATTAAATTTACAAACTATGTAGAACTGAGGGAGTTATTAGAGGATTTTCTGAAAGATAAAGGTGTCTAGAAAAGGATCACAGTCTGGGGGCTGGCAGTATTTTCCTCCACCCCGCTAGCCAGTTACAAGGACTCCTAGATGCGGTGTGACTGCCTGGCCAAAGTTTGAGGTCTTGACTTGAAATAAGATACCTTTAGGAATCTCTCATCTATTTTCATCCCTTCTCAACCCTAATTCAATTAAGGTTCTAAGGTTTAGGGTTTTTCTCTCTCTTCCCCACCCTCTTGAGGTTAGGGTGAGTATGATAAGGATTAAGGAATCCTCCACCAAATCAATGAAAAGCATGTAAACAAGATGCCATGGATATAAGCTTAATAGTTTAAGCGTAAAATAAAGATTAGTTACATGCTTAAGGTTGCATGGCATGTGTTGTCATACCCTTAGGAGAGCTCTGAGGATAGACCTTGTTGTAGGAGGACGAGGAGAGAATTAGCCTTAGAGGTAGAGGCCTCCAAGAAGAGGTAGAGACCTGGCACATCCTCTGAGGATGATGCTAACCCTAACCCTAAGTGGTTTTTAGAGAGAGATGACACGATGAGTTAGATATCATAGTCGACCACATACATGGGTTGACATGCATACTGGTTTTGAGTACTAGTGAGAACTATGAGCTATGTGAGGTTGGTTGACCTAGTGCCTTTTGGTGACCCGACCTTGGAAGGGTCGTGTCTGTTAAGATAAAAGATAGCCCCTTCTTTGAAGAGGATAGTGGTGACCATATAGAAACCCTTATGGGCATATATGAGCATAGAAGAGCATGCACCTATGTAGAAGAGAACTTTAGTAGTGCTAGAAATAGGTTGAGACTTAGGTCAGAAAGGTTATGCCTGACTGGTTAGGAGATGAACATGCAAAGCTTTTGATAATCTTGATCGAACATAGGTTTGGATCATACAGTTCACCCATGTAGGTGTGTGCATGTATCCTTAAGAGTGGGATCTACCTTCTTATAACCTCCAATGGTAGGGTTGATTGTAGGGTTAGCTCTAGAGAGAGATCAAGACCTAAGAAAGAAGGTTGGGATCTTAGACTCTAAGACATGAGGAATCATAAGAGGTTGGGTTGGATATGGCCTAGAATGGATGACATAAGTGGATGTATGTGGCTGCCTCTTGCACAATCCTTAGAGGCATGTGGTACCTTAGTTTCCCTTAGAGGAACCAAACCCTAGAAAGAGGAAGAGGCTTCTGGAGTCGATGAATAGATGTTATAGGTGCCTACCATTTAGTTAGAGGAAGAGAGTTCCTTTGACCGAGAAGTATGGTGATGAGTTGTGAGGCCTCACATCCAGTTGGTTGTTCTCGTATAGGGCTCTAAGGTGTTGTTCACATGGAAGGATAGTAGGAAGTGCATGTTATCCCGTGTAGATGTTTGGGTCATGGTTGGAAAGCTGAGTATGCAGTTAGGAAGTTAAGGTACAATGAGTGAACTTAGGGTTCCTAGACCTAAGAGGGGAAGTAGTAGTACCAGGTGCACGTGATGCTCATCAATATATTTGAGTTCATGTGGTTTTGCGCATGGAACCCCCTCAAGTTTAGAGGAAAAGGAAACCCCTTGGACTAAGGTACATGTTTGATGAAACCCTCACACATGTTGGTGACACATGTATGAGTTTGGCCAACTTCGAGGAATAAGGAACAAGTAGGACCTGCCTAGGAACCCAAAGTGGCTTCCTGCTAGCTACATGTATAGCTAGCATAATAGGGCTATGCACATGATGATGTAAACCTTGAAAGGAAGGATGTTTGTGACCTTTGTTGCTATCAAGAGATAGTTTTCTCCCATCCTGGAGAGGGACCCTTGTGTAGGGTGAGTATCAACTTTTGTGTAAGTTTGAGGTAACCTAAAGAGGTCTCTCATAGGAGCTTAATGAGCTAAGTGGAGAGCACATGATATGATCACGAATCTATAGACCCTTGTGTGACCATCTCTAAGGGGCATGAAGATATGTTGTCATGGAGGTAACCTTATGGGGCCTGACCAAGTTAGGTAGGTCGCCATGATCCTTATGAAAGGATGTCAGTTTGACCATGAGTGCCCAGAGAGATGATGGAGTTTTGGGTAAAGATTCAAGAATGAGATGTGTTATGATGGCATCCTAAGTCAATACTAAGATCATTGAGGGATAAGACCGATGGAAGTAGGAGTTGTCTATTCTATGGATGCACGAGACCATAGGGTCGGGAGGTAACAACTACCTTTTCCCAAGGACCATGGGTTAGGAGGTTGGCCACCTTCATGAGTTCATGGGTCCTAAGGGGTAAATGTGATAGACACTCCCTAAATGCATAAGGGTCAGATCACCACAAAAGTGTCAGCACCCTAGAGACCTTGAGGTAACGAATAAGGATTGTACATAAATGAGAGATGTTTAAGACCCAAGAATGTTTGGGAATAGTTTCCATGGAAGTAAACCTAAAATCAAGATGTTCATGATGTGGAGTCATGTGGTTCATGTTACAACTTAGATTGGAAAGTGTACTGGCAAGGGGGATGCACCATCTCTACTCTTGGAATAGGATGAACTCTATATTTAGACTGCAACCAAATGCTTATTTCCTCTTGTTATGGGGGTGAGAGACAGGGCAATACGCATGCCATACACTAAGGATAAAGATGATGTGAGTTGAAACATTACTATGATGTATGAGGATAGAGGTAGTAGCATACCTTTGTGTGTGGGGGGGTATGATGTATGGATGGTTTAAAAACATAAAGAGAGCCAAGGTAATCATCATATGAGGATGTTCTTATCAAGAGCGATATGGAATTTATGAGTTATATAAGTTTGAGTTTGATAACCAAGATGATGAGCTCAGCGTTTTCTTGACTCGGTTAGACCTAAATCCGAGATGAGGATGACAAGTGGAATATATGAAGGTTTATGTCTTCACCGGTACATAGCACATAAGGATGTAAGGTGGTAAGGCATGCTCTTTGTTGAGACGCAACTATCTAGTTTAGCCAGTAGAGAGGCTAGAAGTGGTGGATAGGTGAACCCTAAGTTTATGAAGATATGTTTGGATAACACTCAGATACAATGAGATCCGTTGGTCGAGTTAGTGGTTGCTTAGTTAGCCAGCCTAGAGCTTGATGATATACAAAGATGGTTGTAAGAACCTCTACTACATTTATAAGTAAAAGAAGGTGGTGAAACCCACTACTAGAGTGTTTCAGGTTTTCTAAGGAGTTGACCTTGATGAATCATGACATGTACGAGATCATGATTTTAAGTTCACCTTACACCGTGGTACTACTAAGATAGTAAAGTTTGTAGTAGTAACTTGAAGACCTGAGATGAAGAAGTATATAGAGTTGCAGGTGGCTTGTCGCCATGCATGCCAGGAGGTGAAGGCCGGACACCAATACCTAGTGGGTTACTACAGATAATGAAGAGTCCCTGAGAGGGAATGGGAGTAGATCATCAAAGACGTTGTGGCGGGTCTCCCCTGGACCAAGAGAGGTCATGATGCAATATGGGTTATGTTAGATCACCTTACCAAGTTGACCTAAACCCTTGTCTAAGAGAGAGAGAGAGAGAGCATTATCAGAGTGACAAATCAAGTTGAACTATATATGAGGAGAGAGATAGTTCAACTACACCCTGACCCGAGTTTAGTATCTAGAGCATGACTTCAAGTTCACTTCCATGCGGTGGAAGTAGGTACATGAAAAACTCGATACCAGTTGGAATTTTAGTACAACTTATCACCCCTAACTGATAATTAGTATGATCTAGACTAGAGGGTCTGATGAAAGCATGTGTGCTCATTCAGGGTGATACATGGGGGCAGTTCTTGTCCTATGAGACTTTGTGATGATAGCCACTATAGCCAATATCATGATGTAAGAAGCTCTGTACAGGAGGCTGTGTCGGTCACCACTTCATTGGTATGATGTCGGTGAGAAGACCTTATAAAGGTTAGAGAGACCACAGTGTATGCAGATGAAGTCACTTTGATCGTGCGATGGCTGAGAGAGCCTAGGGGTGACAAGAGTCATGAGAAGATGCAAAGCAGACTGACATGCAGTTCACTGTGGGAGAATATGTGTTATGAAAACCCGAACCCTATGAGCTATATATGAGAAAGATGAATCCCTGATACATGGATCCATTTGATATGGATTGGTGGAGTTGCTTATGTTTAGCCTAACCCCTCAGGATAATATGATGTATGATGTGTTCCATGAGTCTGATCTAGAGCACTATGTGATGTACCCGAGCTAGGTGCTGAGCCATGAACCTATCGAGCTTCAAGGGAAACTGACATATCTTGAGCCACCTTTGTAGATTCTAGATACCAAGGTGAAAGAACTCAGTTGTAAGAATATAAAGATGGTAAAGGTTCTTTAGAATCACCATGGAGAGGATGAGGCCACATGGGAGCTGAAGAAAGATATGGAAAAAGCATATCCTGTCTTATTTGTTTGATTGTTGAATTTTGAGGGAAAAATTTCTATAAGGAGGGGAGGATGTTACAACCCCATTTTTCCTAGATATGTAATGAAATTGTATTTCTCCGTTTAATGATAAATGAAATCAATAATTGTTTTATTTGTTTGAATTGAATGGATTTCGTTTACAATAGCCCTATTTGGTTGCTTCATGGGATTTATTGGCTATTGGGCCCAATAACAAGAAAGAGATAAAGAAATTCAAATAATAAATAAATAAATAAGAAAAGGAGAAAGGATAAAGAAAAAGGCAAGGGAATATCCTCCAAGAGGGGATTTCATGCCTTTAGGGTTCCTTGAGGTCCAAGGAGTCCAAGATACCAAGATAATGGCATAAGAAAGAGAAAATACCAATTAAATTGGTTTTATTAAAGGATAACTTTCTTATGAAGGAAATACCCTTTTCCTTTGGAAATTGGGTTTCAAATTTAATAAACAAGTAGATAATGCCAAGATAGAGTTTGCTTTAAAATTTGAATGAAAAAGATTAAATGAGGAGAGAGATATAGATTTACAAGTTTCCTTTGAATTAAATTAACTAATACATAATTTTCTGGTTTTAAAAGAAAAAGGAAACAAGGGAGCGATAACAGCCATCAGTTCCCCACGTGGTCCAGGGGACCATGGATCCAATGATGGCTGTGTATCATCTAGCCCAAGTTACAGAAGGAAAGGGAGAGGGGAAAGAATCCGAATTTTCTCATGTTTTATGCAATAAGTTGAGGTGTGGATGAGTCCATCACCTTTAGGAGTATGTTCCGAGAAGGATTAACCCAATTTATTGGTAGTTTCGTGGAGGATTGGAGAAGTCCCCAATTCTTTAGACACATGTATGAGGTCCTATATAAGGGGAGGGATTTGGGCTTCACGAGGGATTGTGTGAACCCTGCCCTCGAGTTCGGAGCAGTGCGACGAGTATTCTTGTGCTCTAAATTGGACCAGTTGCATGTTCTTCCCCCTCAACTAGCTGCCACCATCACCGGAGCACTAACAGCTTGCTGGTGGTGAAGGAAAAAAGCCAACCACCAATTGACAGGTTGGGCGAGTTCTCAGAGGTTAGGCGGTGCTCTGGGATCGATCGGATTGGTTGTAGGAGGATGATAACTCGAAGTCAACCTCCGAGTTGACTCAGCTGGGCTCGCGAGCCAGCCTGAGGTTGAAGAAGACCAAGGGGTAAAAGACCCATTTGCCCTCGTGCTCGCATTAACCAAGTAAGGGAATTCTCACCATTTTCTTTAGTTTGATCGCTAGTGAAGCATGTGATCATGGACCATTGGATCTCGTGTGGTCCAGTGGACCACAGATCGAACGACCAACAGTTTTATGAAAATAACAGATAATTCAAGAAAATGATTTTCTTCGCAAAATTCATAGAAATTGCTAGGAAGCTCTGATGGATAAACTTAATATATGAAATTTGATCAGAAAAATATGAGGAACCTGATAAAAATAGTTTTGGAAGTTGATTTCGTTCCAAATTGCAAAAGTATATTAAGATGATGAAAAGTGCATTAAATTTAGGTTGGAAACCCTAATTGTGATTAAAGATTGAATCTATAATGTTTAATGGGTTAGTTTGATGTACTAATAACCTGTTGATGATAGTGAAAGATTAGAATCTGATCTAGATGAGAAATTGCATGTTTTAGGGTTTTAAACCAAGAATCCACATTAATGCATGTAGAAACCCTAATTTAGGGTAAAGGATGAGATTGATATGTTTAATTCGAAATATTTGAAAATATGCTGATAATTGTTGATCCTAAGCCTATTAGAAGAGATTGGACAAGATAATTAGGGTTTATGAGTAGTTTTGCTTATTTAGGGATTGTAGTGATAAAAGTGATAATGAAACCCTAATAGCAAGTGAAACCCTAAAAGAAAGTAGAAACCCCAAGAAGCAAGTTAGATTGAATAAATCTTGATAACATGAGTAGTGAAGAAAATTGTATGGTTATTTTAGGATCCTTGTTGTGTGGATTGCTTGCTTGCTTGGATTTCATATTTGCTTGGAATATTCCTATCTTGATTCGGCTGAACAGGTATGTGGTTACACTTATGATTAAATCACTTTAATTTCCCGGCGATTCTCGAAGTTTTATTGATTGCTTGGAATAAATGCTTGATTGTCTTTTATTTCATGCAATTATAAAGTGAGTATGACTATCATCATAATGATATGTACATAATTAACTCAGATCCTGGTCCTCCTCTGTAGCTATGATGTTGATAAGCTAGATGTAATGACCCCGCTTCCCGGTAACCCCCAATTAAGGGGGACCAAGAGGTCAGAGGCATTATCCCAAAATAGGATCAATGTTTTTATGCAAATAACCAACAATAATTAATAACTTCTACAACAACTAAGCTTTAAAATGGAATAAAAAATTTCTTTTCTCATACCTTGCAAAATATAGGAGTTGAGAGACTTTACCCCATATAACATATATCTATCTAAAATCCTCCAATCTTTATTAAGATTTATTCCATCATTGTCACTTTAAAGGAATGTCTATTTTCTTGAAAACTAAAATGCTGACAAACAAAACGATGGTCAGTATAACGAATTATACTGGTATGTGGGGGAGCCAATAATCGTGCATTTAATTGTAACAATATATTGCAAGAAATAATGATTTAACAAAATAAACTTTACGCTTTAAACTTGACTACTCAATCCTTACATACCCTAGCCTCTGTGTTGTCCCTACAGTGGACATGGATACTACCTCTCATATGGTAGATCTCAACTAACCTCCATGATCCTACCTTACCGATAGATCAATACATAGGGTCGTGGAGTCGTATGGTCCTACCCAAGGGTAGACCAACACATCAACTTGTGATAACCTGATGATCCTACCTCATGGGTAGACCATGTACTAGGTCATCTATTTCATCATCATCAGAGCTACAGAGGAGGACCATGATCTGAACTAGTCATGCACATATAATTATGGTGATAGCCATAGTCACTTTATAGTTGCATCAAATAAAAGTCAATCAAGCAATTATTTCCAAGCAACCGTTAAAACCCCTGGAATCGTCAGGAAACTAAAGCAATTTAACCATAAGTGTAACCACATACCTATTCTGCTTATTTGAGATAGAAATATTCCAAACAAGTAGGAAATCTAGGCAGGCAAGCAAGCAAGCACACAACAAGATCCTGAAATAAGCATACAATTTCCTTTTACTACTCATGTTATTAAGATCTATCCAATCTAGCTTGCTCCTTAGGGTTTCTACTTCTTTTTAGGGTTCCACTTGCAATTAGGGTTTTGCTATTACTTTTATCACTACAAACCCTAAATAAGAAAAACTACTCATAAACCCTAATCATCATATCCTATCTCTCCTAACAAGCTTAGGATCAACATTTATCAATATATTTCCATATATTTTGAATTAAACAAATTAATCTCCTTCATTACCCTAGATTAGAGTTTCTACATGCATTATTATGAATTCATAGATTAAAACCCTAAAATGAGAAACTTCCCATCTAGATCAGATTCGAATCTTTCATTATCATCAACATGTTATTAGTATATCAAATTAACCCATAAACCATCATAGATTCAATCTTTAATCACAATTAGGGTTTCTAACCTAAGTTTAATGCACTTTTCATCAACTTAATATACTTTTGCAATTAGGAACGAAATAAACTTTTAAGACTATTTTTATCAGGTTCCTCATTTTTTTTATTATCAAATTTCATATATTATTCATCCGATCTTCCTAGTAATTTCTACAAATTTTGCAAAGAAAAGAACTTTTCTGGATTATCGATTATTTTCTAAAAAATGTCAGCCACTCGATCTGTGGTTCAATGGACCACGCGGGATCCAACGGCCCACGATCACGCGCCCTAACTTGCGATCAAAAGTTGCAAAGGACTGATTTGTCCTTACCTGAACTGAAGACACAGAGGGCTAGTTTAGTAATTTTCTTGGGGTCTTCTTCTTCCTCACACGAGCAACCTGCTACTAGCTCACAGTCAACTCAGAGGTTGACTTCGAGATCTCGTCTTCCCACAGTCGATCTGATCGGTCTAAGAGCTTCATCTTCTCCTCACGAACCTACCCGACCCTTCAATCATGGGTTGGCTCTGTTCCTTCACCGCCAACAAGCAGTCGATGCTCCGACGATGGTGGCAACTAGTCGAGGGGGAAGGTCAGGGTCTTTGGCCAAATTGAACGCACCAACATGTTCTTCTTTGCTCTCTGAAGACGTGAGGGTAGATTTTAGATGTGTGGGTACCCTCGAGCACCCTCCCCTATATATAGGGTCGACTGTGAGAGTGCAGTGGTTTGGGGACTTCTGCGTTCGTCGACAAAACTACCCATAAATTGGGTTAATTCTTCTTGGAACATACTCCTGAAGGTGATGGACTCATCCACAACTCAGTTTATTGCATAAAACGTGAGAAAGTAGGATTGGAAATCCCGATCTCCCTTCTCCCTTTCCTTCTGTGAATCGAGGTGGACAATGCAAAACTATCGTCCAATCCGTGGTCCCCTAGACCATGCAGGGAATCCGATGGCTATCATCGTCCCCTTGTTTCCCTTTTTCTTTTAAAACAAGGAAATCAGGTAATATATATATATATATATATATTCATTGGAAACTTGCAAAATCTATATCTCTCTCCTCGTTTAACCTTTTTTCACTCAAAATTTAAAGGAAACTCTGGCTTGGCATAATCTACTAGTGTATTAAATTTGAAACCCAAATTCTAAAGGAAAAATGGTATTTCCTTCATAAGCAAGTTATTCTTATTAAAACCAATTTAATTGGTATTTCCTCTTTCTTATGCCATTATTTTGGTATCTTGGACTCCTTGGAGAACACTAAAGCTAGCCTTTTTCTTTATCTTTTCTCCTTTTCTTATTTATTCATTTATTGTTTGAATTTCTTTATCTCTTTCTTGTTATTGGGCCCAAAAACCAATAAATCCCACTAAGCATCCAACAAGGCTATTTTACAAAAAATTCATACATTCCAAAACAAATCACATAATTATTTGTTCATACATCTTTAATAGGATAAATTGCATTTCTCACCAAAAGAACTCAAAAATTGGGGTTGTAACACTAGAGGACCTAGTACATGGTCTACTCGTGAGGTAGGATCATCAAGTTATCACGAGTCAGGGATTGGATTACCTTTGGGTAGGGCCATGTGACTCCACAACCCTATGTATTGATCTACCTATAAGGTAGGATCATGGGGGTTAGTTGAGATCTACCATATGAGAGGTAGTATCTATGTCCACTCCAGGGACAACACAAAGACTAGGGTATGTAAGGATTGAGTAGTCATGTTTAAAATGTAAAGTTTGCTTGTTAAACCATAATTGTTTGCAATATGTTGTTACAATTAAATGCAAGATTATTGTTTCCTCCACATACCGGTATAATTCATTATACTGACTGATGTTTTGTTTGTCGGTGTTTAGGTACAATCATTGAAAAGGACAAACAATAAACTAAAACATTGTGAAGGTACGAATAATCAATTCAAGGAGGATTAGATAGATAGACTACACATGTGGATAGAAGTCTAGAAATCCAAAAAAATTTCAAGGTATTAAGAGATTTATTTATCCATCTTTTCAGTTTAGTTTTAGTAGAATTTGATAATTAATGCTGATTAAATGTCGAACCACTGATCCAGAAATATTGGGATGACGTCTCTGACCTTATGGTCTCCCTTAATTGGGGGTTACCGGGAGGCGGGGTCATTACACTTGAGTTCCTGGTCTACCTCAAACTCACTCCAATTGTCGTGCCCTATAGCCTCCTTGGAGGTCCTCTCCGGTGGCTCACCTCCATGGATTCTCAGTCGAACAAAGGGCACGAAATTGCTTCACAGAGGCCCGCCTTCAACACTGGATGGTTTTCCTAGCCTTACTGGAGGCTTTTACATCTGACGTTAAATGGCTTGATCTCCCGACCTTCCCCTATTCCCAACCATAGAGGAGGCACCCTCTTGCACTCCTGACCATCTTCAGCCCTATTTTTGGGTTCGTTGGTATTGACGAGTTCCGATAAACCATCTCTGGTCATCACCTAGTCGAGGTATGGACTCCACCCTAAGTTTTGGTTGAAGGACATAACTACAGTCGAAGTCATTTGCCATGGATTCACACAGGAACAAACTAGGTTAGTCAATGGCCTCAGTGACCCTGTGTTTTTAATCGGGTTATTAATATCTCAAGGACAATATGGTAATTTCAACACACATTTTGATTAACCGACCGCGAGTTACAAATGATGTCTAAATGACAAGTTTTCCCCCACCAATTTGATTACATGTAACACACACCTAAAGTTCTTTGGTCTTTTCACCGCTTATTTACATCAAGTTTATTTTTGACTCAAATCAGTGTCACAAATATGGTTTAGTGATTTTTGATTGGTCAGTTTTGAAAAATTAATAGTAAATTATAGGATGATCAGAAAAATACAAATAAATAGTCATTGGAAAGGGTTTTTTGAGAGGAATTCGATTTTATTTTTTGAAGTCCTGGTTTACCTTTACACTCTGATGTTTTATTCGAAACCCTAATTAAAATTATGAAACCCTAATTATGTTAATATTATGATCTAAGTCAGTTTAGTATTCTAATCTATGAGCCTAACCCTAATACATTCAAACCCTAATTCACCCTAAATCAATCTAGGATCGTACAATGTATTGAAATATGATGCTCAATAAACATGTATAGGTGTATAGAGACTAATCAAGACAAGAGGAAGATTTGACCTAGATTTGATTCAAGGATCAGGAAGACAATCTTAGGATCTTCATTGCTCCAAGGTAAATGGGTCATGCTACTGGGCACTAGTATTTATGGTTGATTGCATGTTAAGTACAAGTAGGCATTGTCAATGTAAGTTTAATGCTTTAATCATGATCACTCTATGTTATTGCTTGATGACTTCTATATGTTATGGTCTATGATTTAAAATGTTCATTATGATTAAAGTTATGATTAAGGACTCATGAAATTCATGTTAATTATC
The DNA here is from genome assembly GCA_963693085.1 of Alisma plantago-aquatica. Lineage (NCBI taxonomy): Eukaryota > Viridiplantae > Streptophyta > Magnoliopsida > Alismatales > Alismataceae > Alisma > Alisma plantago-aquatica. The sequence continues at coordinate 279,768,005 of OY856414.1, read as the reverse complement.
AAGAGGGAGAAATACCATCATGTTAAGTTCAAGAATCATGATTATGTTATGGTAATGTTATGTTAATGATAAAGTTAATTGGAACTGAACTAGTTTTTATATGCTCCCGAATCATGGACCTCAAGGGGTCGTTAAGGGCTTTCCTAGCAATCAAGGGCTTTCCTAGAAATCATGTGCTCCTAATGGGGCATTATAGAGGGATGCATACAATTACTATTTAATTCTTCATGTTAATATTCAAGAATGCTATTCAAGAATTCTTATAGTCAATTCATGTCAACTTTTCTTACATGTCAAATATACTTTAGTTTGCTTATGTTATAATGTGCCAGTACCATTTAATGATATGTTGTTTTCCCTTCACATGGCTAGGGATGCAATGTCCCTAGGAATTGGAGCAACTAAGGACTCAAGAGGAGTAAGAAAGGATTAGAAGACCTTCAAGAGATATCTGGTGGGGTTCCATCCATACTAGATGATTCAATCATGTTTACTTTCATGTTAAGTAATGTTTAGACATGTTATAGAACTCTATTTTAGTTTTTTATTCAAAGAGAAATGTATGAATCTCAATTGTGAATTATGTGTTTATTTGCTATGATTTCATCAATGTGACATCCCCCTAAAAGATGAAAGCTTTCGTTGAGTCATGTTGAATGTCATAAGGAGGGGTGTTACACATGTATTCAAATATTGAAGGAATGGTAAGTATGGAACCCTTAGATTGATTTCTTCGTGATTACTCTGATCAAGTAGTCATTTAGAAATAATCTAAAGAGAATGACAAAACATGAATCATGGTATCAATACCTCTATCTTACCCTACATAAGCTGAGAGCTACATCATAACCTACCTAAACATTAGGTGTTTGGTGATTAAAAGAGAAAGATATAACTCTATGAAACTTAAATCTGAGCATAAGTAAGCTATGAGAAGTTCTTGAAATTGTAATTTTAAGGAGTTTATAAAGTAGAAGATAGATAAACCTATTTCAATGATGTAAATCAAGGTGTAAAATCCATGTATAATGGAGAGAATTCTTGAAATAAGTATGAGGGAAGGAGATAAATAAGAACAAATAAAGAGTGAGTAAAGTGGAACCTGAGTTAACCTCAGATCAACCTGTATATAAGAAAGTGTAAGGTACAATCCTTATGATTGTGAACGAAAAATAAGGGAGATATTCCTTGTTCAATATAGAACATATGAAAAATAATGATCTATCTCTTGATGAGAAGTTATAAAACATGGTATCACCTTGGAGTATACAGGAAAATGATGAACTAATAATAAAAAAGAGTAATGATATGCATTCATCTTTAAAATTCCTATGCTGCTAGAAAGGAAACAAAGATGAAACAAGTCAAAATGATATATGAGTAGTGGTAAATTTGTTTAGTAACAAAAGAAAGTTGGTAATCTCCTTCTCCTTGCTAACAATCCTTGGGTGGTATTGTGGTGATAAGGGAAGTATGTTCCCTTAGTATACTTTCCTTCCAGGGATGTGACGTTCAAGTGAGTCTTATATCACCTGATGTGTATGGTTTTGAGGTGACCTTAATATGGATATTTTGAAAAGTATCACTTGACCTTGGACTTTAGTTCTAAGATGGTGACATCTGCAAATGATGATGTTTTGAGGATCTTCTAAAATAATAGGAAGATTCTTCTGTCGTGTTTGGTATCGATAGTGACCGCTAAAAAGCTGAATGAATAGGAATGTGATTTGTTTTGGCATATGTGATGCATACCAAGGTGAGGAATCCTAGTATTCAAGAGGTTCCAGATTTATATAAGATCAAGGAAATATTTCCTGATGAGACAATAAGTGTTTTTCTTCCTAGACAGTTTGACTTTGAGATCAATCTGGTTATAGGTGCCAAACCTATAGCACATACATCATATTTAGGGGTTTATGCATCATATAGAATGATGTAAGAAAAGGGGCAATAGTTAAAAAGACAATTGAAAGATCTGTTTGGGAAAAGAGTTAGATAATATGCTATGAAATATCAAGGAATGGTTTGGGTTACATATACTTTGAGTAGAAAATCTTTCTTGTCATCATTAGTTAGGCAGGCATATTTGTATTCTTTAGTGTTCCCTAAAGATGACATGAACCAATGATGGTAGAATTGACTCCATCAACCAATGACAACATGATGCTTCATAATCGATGGTCGTTCTGGTTACCACATGATAGTGTAACAAAGTACCATGAGTTTCTTTAATTGATCCTTAAACTGATGGTTCCTTTAGTTATATGATCCAAGGGTTAAACCTACATATCAATCGATAGTTTTGAAATGTTAAAAGTAATTCAATAGTTGTGAATGAATTATATAAAATCCAATGGTTTATAATGAAGCCAATAGCATAAAGCTTTGGTTCTAATAATAAAAATTCGATGGTTAATACCTTTAAACTTATAGTCTTATGTTTTCCCTCAGATAAATATTTTAAACTCCAAAATTTGTGGATCTTACCATGTGATATTGCAAGGTTGAGAAGGTGACTTACTAGTTAAAGTTTTCATATGAGTTGTACAAGGTATGTAGAATGTTTCTTTGTTGATAAAGTATTACGTGACATAGAGTTGACTCTACAACCAGTAGTGGTAGAGTTAATTGAGGGTGTATCCTATGTGAAAAATCTTGTGTTAATCTTGGAAAAAGTACATCATGTTGGTTAAAGTTTAGTGAAATCACTATGACATAGAGGATGTCATGTTTGAGTTTAAGGATGTGTTGCTTGGGAAGTATGCGTCTCTTCTTGCGTTGGATTTCAGGGGCAAAATCCTTGTTAGGGATTTATAGTTGTAAGGTCCCTAACCTAGATTAATGCTAATGTGTGCTTATCATGTTTAATAAGATGTTTTAAACTCTAATATAATCCCTTAAGATGGTTAAGGATTACAAGGATGGCTTAAGTTTCCAGTTTGAGCTTGTTTGGATGTTGTTTGTGCTTTATGTGCTAGTTTTTATGCTAAATGCAATTTACCCAAGTTGAGTTTTTTTTGCAATTTGTCACCTTTAGAGTGTTTTTTATCCTTCTTGACATCATCTAGAGGAGAGATAAAGAGGTGGGCACCTTGTGTGAGCCTTGGTTGAGTGATGACACCCTTAGTGGTGATTAGGGTTTTCTAGGGTTTAGTGTGTGATGACCTATGTGTACCTTGTGAGTTGTCTCGACCTAGGTTGTGACCTAGTGAATGTATTGTGGGTGTCATGGTTGAGACACCATCCCTAGGTGTGTTGGTCATGACCAACATGGTCTTGGTTCGATACACATGCTTTTGTATAGAGTGTCTCGACCTAGAGTGTGTGTGGTGATCCATTGTCACGACCAAGTGATGTTTTGGTGGTGTTGTCATGACCATTGAAGGTGTTCCTTGGTGGGTCACGACCATGGAGATCCAAGTGGTCGAGACACAACCTAGAGTGTATCACCATCTCATGCATGCATGCATAAAGTGGTTGCATGTCTGTATTATTCATGGACAAGTTTTCCTTTGGTGTTCTAATATGTTGACACCTCATGCATGCCTGACTTCCCTCCTCCTTTGGGTATATAACCCCTTTCCTTCATTTGTGAGAAACTTTTTTGACCCTACTCTCTTTCTTATCTTTTGTGGCCAACCTTGGAAGCTTTGGGGGCAAGGGAGGTCTAATTTTTAAGCCATAGTGTCCGATCAGCTTACTTGGCAAAGGTTTTAAACTAGATGAACCCTTGTGGTGGTGATTTGTGGTGAATCTCCTCTTGGTAAGTGGTTCTAACCTTTTGATCACGTTTTCTCCATGAAACTCAATCTTCTTCTTCCTATTCCTTGGTCGTAGACTAGGGTTACACCCTAGTGGTCTTCTTGAGAGAAACTCCTCTTCACAAAGGCCCTTAGATCATGGTTTTACCATGGTGGTAACTAGTGAGAGGATGTGTTCTTCTCTTTTCCCTCTTCTACCTTTGGTTCAGCATAGGGTTTCCTACCCCTTTTTCTTGAGATACTTTTTAATCATGGCATTCCTATTTTGTGAGGTGATTTGGTGGCCTAAGTGCTAATTAAAGTTGGGGCTTCTTTTTTTCTCTTGGAGCTTGTGCTACAGAGCTTGATTCTCTACAAACAAAAGGCGGGTTATATAAATTTCCCCTCTTCTATTTTAGCATGATAAACATGCTTGTTTGCTGCTGTTTATACCTTAGAAACATGATCTTAACATTCTAAAAGATGTTATTTTGAATTATGGTTTGATCCATGGCGATAATCCTATGAAATTTGCTTTTATCTTCCAAACCCTAATTTCTCTTTGCCCAGTTTTGAGATAAACACAAATTGGATATTATTCTAGTCTTGAATATTTATTTCTAACTTTATGAATGGGGATTTGGGTACCTTACTATTACATGAGTTTTAGTACCATTTGATAAATGTTAAACATACGTAATTACCTCTATCCATGAAGCTCTATTATGTAGAATTCTACCATGCTTAAGAGATGTTGATAATCATTTTTGGATGGCGATATTCCCTTTTTTTTGTGATGAGCGCTCCTTGGTGATAACCTACTATTTTAAGTTCATGGTTCATCCCTGATTTGAGAATGTTATAGGTTCTTATGGCTGTTTGACCATAGTGTTTTTTTCACCTATAAGTTTAGTCTTATATGTTTGGTTAATGGTAGACAATCATGATTCATTTAGAGAGGATGAAGGTGATGATCCCACAAGTATTATTATAATTGTTTTATTAATATGATGAGTAAGATGGTAAATGAGGTTCTTATGAATCTAGGGGTACGACTTTGAAGCATTGTTATTAAGGTTGCTCGCTTTCTAAACACTAAATTCATGTGCTTGATTTCTAAGGTGTTCTTGAGAAGATGACTCTATGAGAATCATAAGCCTTGGTTTATTTACCATGTGCTAAGTTCGGTCATCATGTTGGCCATAGAGTTATTAATGAGCTCTCCTATAAGATGAAGTTTAATTTCTTCTCTCCAAAGTGGTTTGACTTTATGACCTTCATGGTGACTTGTTCTAGGGTTTGAATAGTCTTAATTCCTTAAGTTAGAATATAGTAACCCTTGGTATTCTTGCTGCTTAAAATTCTATTTTGGATTGAGACATATGTGTCTCTTGATGAGTTGAGGACGAGACACCCATGAATGGATCTGGGTCGAGACACCTAGCCTTGATAGGTCAAGACAATGGTTGAGACACTATGTCAATGATAGGTCAAGATACCATGTTGATGGCAGGTCATGACATGGATTGACTTTAGGGTTGCGACATGCTCCCATGGGTGGTTAAACCCTAACCCCTTATCTGGTTTCTACCTATCAACTTGGTTGCAACACAACATTGTTGCATGGATTGATTCGATAGTTAACATTGCAACTTGATGGTTAAGATGGTAGGACATAACACTAGTATATGACATGGTTGTGCTTGGACTGACACCCTGGTGATGTAACGGGTGCAACACTATGTTGAGTGTCCCCTTTGCATTGCAATCACGACATTATGCTTGGTGGAACCTTTGTCACAATGCAATGTTAGGGGTTTGGTCTAGACGTTTACTGGCAGGTGGTCATGATGCAATGTTATGGGTGGTGGTCGTGATGCAATGGTGTAAGTGTTGGTCACAATGCAACATTGCAGTTACACATGAACACATAGTTAGCACATGAGTATGAGTAAGCAAGTGATGATTTGGGTGTAATGTTGCTTTAATGTTTATGTGGTTAACCTTAAATATGTTCCTTAAATCCTGATGTGCTCTAAGAAAGTGGGAAATGGTGCACCTAGGGTTTGATGATTGAATAAAGTTTTAAAACCCTAATTGGATAAATAAGGAACCCTAACCATAATGTTGGGTCACGTGATGTGTGTACTTCTCTCTTCTAAAGGGGTTATCATATTAGGATGATTTCTCTCTCCTAATGGTATAGTTCTAATATTGTAGACTTATGTGGGTATCATAGATTGTGTATGCTATGAAGATGACTAAATGATACTAGATGATGGCCATAAGCCTTGAAGAGGTGTACTAGAATTGTAAATATGTAAACATGCACACTTAGCTATAATATGTAGTACTTAATCTTAATACACTCAAAACATGTGGGAGGTAATGAATCCAATGATTGGAAAATAAATAATGCCATGATATCCTATGTGGTTAAGCATGAAACCCTAACCCTAGATTGAGGAGACTTTCGATGCAATGTTTACATTGCTTAATGTGTTTAATATGATGAGATAACAATGAGTACTCTTTCTCTATTTGTATAATATTGATTTTGTAGGTGAGATGATTATCATAGCTAATGATTGCTATGGTGTATATGTGATGTGATACATGTGATGCTTATATGCCTGGAGAGGCATGATGTGATGTTTATCATAGTTAATGATTGCTATAATGTGAGTGATTCTTATATGCCTAATAAGGCAAAATGAGACAATAGTGAGTTATATGAATAATGTGATTGGTATGATGACCTAGTGAAGGCTTAATGCCTAATATGAGGTTATATCCTCTAGTGATGTGAAAAGGGATTCATATCCACAGTGATGTGATAATAGTGATCATCCTGATAGAGGTGTTAACATGTGGCGAGGTTGATGGCGTTGTTTAAGGCAATGATACAATGTTGCTATGAGATGATGTGACAAGTTCACACTTTATACATTTTATATCTTTTGAAGTTATTTCATAGTTATGCTTTCTAGATTCAATTAGGGTTTTGTATGTCCACTTGTATGATGGAGCCTTAATTCACCCAATTAGCATAACTAATAAAGTGAAACCTTAATCATGTCTTTTCCCTGTAATGTAGATCCATTTTCAGCATCAATTTTTAGCTGGATAGTGAAACTAGTAACTCCTAAGGGAAACTCAGAGTGCATATTGTTGAATGCGTGGGGTATCAATGTAGGTATCTCCATATATCCTTAATTTTTGAAATAGTGAGATGATGTTTTATTATAGAACGGCCATGTCAACGCCAATTCTCTAGTGTTGTGCCATGTACCAAGGCATACTAGTTGTTTACATGACAATAGCCTTGATTATGAGTTGTTGTTTCTACCGGAATGTAGCTAAGACTACAAGTTGCCATCATTTATTAGTATGACTATATGTCACTGCATTGTAGACTTGAACTGAGCAAGTAGTGCTGGTGATGATCCTAGAGTCTGACTCTTCCATTGATCTTGTATGGTACTGATTTCGACTTCATACTGATTAGTTGGATTTGAGTTGTACGCCTCAAATCCTCAGGATATACTAATTAAAGATATAACACAGTCATGTAGTATTATTGCTTTTAACATTGGATGACCCCTTGTTGTGTTTCTTACACTTTTAGTTTCTAACAGTTATACATTTTCTTCATAATCCTTCTTAAAGAATAAGATGATCTATTTTTTTAGTGTAGATGCCCTAATTGCTTAAACTATGATAATTGCCATGCTTATATCATTGAGCTGAATCTTCTTATCAATTAATAGTATAATTGCCTACTTTAGATATATGTGCTTATAATAGATGGTGATAGAGAGTTATATCTCTCACTCAGATGTTTGGTCTCACCCCGTGGGTTCCACATCCTTTTTAGGTGGACATGCATGATGGGATAGAGTTCGTGTGGCTGAGACTAATCACAAGTGGAGCTTTAACTGTTGAATCATGGATATGATGCTAGTGTCTAGTAATATAGTCCTATGTGTCATCCCTGTACACTCAGGTCCTTGGGGGTGTTTTTGTGAATGTTGTGCATCGATTTGAGATTTTGGCTTCATGCCATGGTACTATAGACATGATTTTATACTTGTGCAGATGTTTATATGTAACAAGATGTGGCTAGTTTTCCAGTGAACAATGGTGTGTAATACCTTTTAATATGAATGAAATACAAGTGACATCAGCTTATGGCTTCATTTGTGAGTTGTTCAGTTTGGAATCCTATTATGAGATCAATTTTAATTTACCCTATTTTGTGGTAAAGTTGTTATTAGTGATAATTCCATGCTTTGTTTTGAGTAATCTTTCTTGTGTGACAAAGGGTGTCACAATTTTGATGCACCACGGCCATGGTGAGTCTTTTATGTGCACACATTCACAAAAACTTCATGAAAATTCATACTTTTCAATGCAAATGTTCTGACACCACATTTCTCTCTCATTGCAGTTGTTGTACTCATCTTCTCAATCTCTATAACCTATTTCTCCTACCACATCTCAAAATCTAAAAGAAAATTATTAGACACAAGTGTGTGTGTGTTTTTAGGAAGTGTAAAAGCAAACGAAAAGTATCAAAAATTGATGGTTGGGAGCAAAAGTTCCCAAACCTAGATGGGTTGCCTCCCATTAGCACTAAATTTTACACCTTCAGTCAAGCTTATTGATTTTTTATTCATTCATCCTCTCGGAACCTTCCAAGCATCTTTGTAATAGATGTCACTTTCATGTGAATTTAAGCACATATCTTCATCAACTAGGTGTTCCTCAACTAGCATCACAATGTCAAAACTTTAATTTCGCCTTTGTCCGAATCGAATTCAACAATAACCTTCAATCTTTGTCCATTGAATGTGAATATCTTTGCACCTTCCTTCTCACATGTCACGATAGCACTGGATCGATACCCACGGTTGACTAGATAAGGTCCTTCCCATCTAGACCTAAGTTTTCTGGGAAAGAACTTCATCCTCGAATTATACAACCATACCCATTGTTTGGGCTTAAAACTCTTCTTTTTAATCAACTGTCATGTTAGAATTTTGTTCTCTCCTTGTAGCTTTTTGACAACTCATAGGATTCATGCCTCATTTCCTCTAAATCATGGAGCTATAATTTCCTCCTTACTTTGACGGTGTCTGAATCCATATCCAATGATTTTAAAGCCCACAACGCCTTGTGTTGCATCTCAACTGGTTGATGGCAACTCTCACCATACACAAGTTTGAATGGAATGGTGCTAATTGAGGCATTAAATGTTGTTCTATATGCTCATAAAACTTGATTAAAAGGTAGATACCAATCCTTATGGTCCAGTCTCACTGTATTCTCAAGAATGAGCTTTATCTCCCGATTGGCCAAATCAACTTGACCACTAGTTTGAGGGTGGTTAGGTGTTGCTATACAATGGATTACACCATATCTTTTCAAAAACCCTTCAAAATTTCTATGAATGAAGTCACTTCCACCATCACTAATCATTTCTCTTAACACTCCAAACTAGTAAAGATGTTACACTTGACAAAGTCACATACCACCTTGTGATCGTTGGTCCTTGTAGAAATTGGTTCATCCACTTGGAGACGTACTCAACGACCACCAAGATGTACACATATCCAAAAGAGGGAGGAAATAGACCCATAAAGTAAATAACTCAAACATAAAACACCTCTACCACTATAATAGACGATAGAGGCATCATGTCCCTTTTTGAGATAGTTCCCACCTTTTGACACTTCAATCAACACTTGTAATATTCATTAGAATCTTTGAACAATGACATCCAATAGAATCCACATTAAAGAACCTTAGCAGGTGTACTCTTTCCACCAACATGTCCTCCACAAATGTTAGAGTGGCACATGGAGAGAATCTCTTACTTCTCATTTTCCAGGACACACCTTCTTATGAGATGATTGGAGCAATACTTGAAAAAATGTGGGTCATCCCACACATAGTTCTTCACCATTGAAAACAATCTCTTGCTCTCTTCCCTTATCCAAGTGTTTGGTACCCTCCCACTATCCCAAAAGTTGGCTATGTGCTTATACCATGGCTTTTGAGTGAAATCAAGCAATAAGAGTTGCTCATGGGACATTGTCTCCTTAATCTGGTTCACCTCATCATATGGTGCCTCAATACATGAAAGATGATCAGCTGCAAAATTTTCTACTCCCTTCTAGTCAACAATTTCCAAATTGAACTCTAAGAACAATAAGATCCAATGAATCAATGGCTTAGAATCTTTTTTTGCCACAAGATAGTTCAAGTCTGCATGATCCGTGCAGACGATGACTTTGTTTTGTAAAAGGTAAGAATGGGGAATTATCAAGTGCAAAGATCATGGCAAGTAGCTCCTTCTCAGTGGTGGTGTAGTTTCTTTGAACCTCATCAATGGTTTTACTTGTGTAGTAGATGGCATGTAGAATCCATCCAATCCTTTGACCTTCCATATTTGAAGCATCAATCATGATCTCAAATGGAAAACAGAAATCCAAGGGTTGCATGATAGGAGTATAAACCAACTTGTGCTTCAAATGGTTAAAGGCTTCAACAAATTTTTCATCAAAGTTGAATTCCACATCTTCCTCAAGCAAATGGAACAATGGTCTAGAAATCTTGCTAAAGTCCTTGATGAACTGGTGATAGAAACATGCATGCCCAAGAAAGAAGGGACATGTATTATAGTAGAAGGAATAGTAAGAGTGGATTTTAGGCCCACTATGGCCTTTTCAACCTCAATCATGGCTTTTAAAACTCTATGTACCAACACTATGCCATCTGGGATCATGAAATGGCTTTTCTCCCAATATAATACTAAATGGACTTTAACACATCTTTCAAGAATGGCGATGAGATGGAGCAAACAATCATCAAAGGTTTTCCAAACACTGAGAAGTCATCCATAAAGTCCTCAAGATATGAATCAAATATATCCTCAAAGATTGATGCAACACATCTTTTAAATGTAGACTGGGCATTACACAATCCAAATGGAATCCTCCTATAAGTGAAAGTACCACTTAAACAAGTGAATGTGGTCTTCTCTTGATTAGTTGGGTGCACTACCACTTGAAAGTAACATGGGTAACCATCAAGAACACAATATAAGCTTTTATCCTAAAAGTATCTCCGAGATTTGGTCAATCAATGGGAGAGGGAAATGGTCCTTCTTTGTCTTTTCATTTACTTTCATGTAATTCACTCACATCCTCCATTTGGATTGCTCTCTCACATGCACTAATTCTCCATCTTCATTTTCAGCTATAGTGATCCCACCCTTCTTAGGCACAACTTGGATGGGACTCATCTAAGGACTATCAGAAATGGGATAGATGATCCCAACATCCAACAACTTTACCACTTCTTGTGTTACAACCTCTTTCAGCTTTGAGTTTAATCTTCTTTGCATTTGTCGAGTTGGACTTGCATCATCTTCAAGATAGATTCTATGAACACAGATGGAGGGGTCAACACCCCTCAAATCAGCAGTACACCATCCCAGGGCCTGAATGTTTCTCATCAACATAGCAATTAGAGTAGCTTGTTGTTGTGGAGATAGGAAATAAGAAATGATCACTGGGAGGGTGTCATTGGAACCTAGAAAAGCATACTTCAAGCCTTCAGGAAGAGATTTGAGCTCAAGGACTGGAGGTTCTTCAGTAAAGTTCTTTAAAGTTTTTTCAGAAATGGACGAGAGGTTCTCACTTACTGCCACTAAGGCTAGTTCATCTTCCTTCTTATCATCATCATCGGGAAACTCCATAATGGGATCTAGACCCCTACCTTGGCGGCAGTCTGAACCCATGCAGACAAGCATTCTTCTACAATCTCCTCAAGGCAGTCAATCCGATAGCAATCTTCTTCCCTAACACCTATTACCTCATCTTTAGAAGAAGCCTTGAAAATGTTCAACCTGATCTTCATGTGCATGAATGTCTCATACATGGTGCCACTTCTCACGTGAATCACAACATCAGTTGTAGCTAGGAAGGGTCTTTCCAAGATAATCAACCCCTTCCTTGAGTCCTTTTCTATATCAAGCACAACAAAGTTAGCAGGAAATAATGCAGATGTGTCATCGTCAAGCTTCACCAACACATTATCCACTCACCCTCAGGGATTCTTTGCAAAATGGTAGGCCAATTGCAAAGTGCATTTAGCCAATTTCAAATATCCCAAGTTTTGTTTAGTATACACATCATAGGGCATCAGATTCATGCTAGAACCCAAGTCAAGGAGTGCGTGGTCTACACAGTGAGTTCCATTATAGCAAGAAATGTTGGGTGCACTGAGATCTTTTCTCTTCATTGGTGTGGAGTGTTGTAAAATGGAGATCACTTGCTCAATGAGCTTGACTCACCTTGATGTTCTTCTTGTTGTCTTTCTTTTGAAGGCACACAAATCTTTCAAGAATTTTTCCTAGGACGGAATTTCTTGATGGCATCTAGCAATGTGATATTGATCCTCACTTGTTTAAAGGTTTCCATGATATCCTCAACATGCTTCATATTTCGTTTCTCAGTGGATGGTTCTTCAAGCGCATCAAGAAAATGTGGGAGTTGAGCTCCTGACTAGTTCACATCAACATAATTGTCAAGTGGTATCACGGGAATCACGACATCATCATTCTAGATCACATAATTAGCATGACTTCGTATCACAATATCATCACCCTGAATCTTGTTATCACTTCCTTGAATCGCGGTATCAAATCTAGCTTCATCGACTGTGATGTCAACTATTATATCTCTTGGCTGCTTCAAAGTTCTCCCACTTCTCAACAATGTCACAACATTCACTTACTCATGGGTGGTAGATGAGGAAGCTTGTGGTGGTTGTTGTGGTTGTTGAAGTGGTGGTGGCCTTTGGTACAAAGAATTTGGGTTTTAAAGAATGTATTACAGTTGAGATGGTTGTGGTTGTTGTAGATGGGGGTGATATTGCGGAGGGGGTTGTTGGTATGAGTGTGGTGGAGTGTAGTGGTAGTTGAAAGCGGACAGTGGAGGTGGAGGAACATAGGGACTAGGAGGTCCTTGATATTGTTGCAGAGTGGGCACTTGCACTTGTGGTGGGATATAAGCACCTTGAGGAGTGCTCAAAGAACCACCTTCATTATTTGGGTTAGCCATGGGTTGGGAAGGGATTCTTCCCTCCTCATAATGGGCAAGTGGAGAGATATCTGATCAATCCTTCGTTCTAATTGGCTAATGTTTAGTCCTAGAGAGGACACATCTCTCTTCACATCATCAAGGCTCCTTAGCCTTCCAAGCACTTCCTCTTCAAACTTAGAGTTGTACTTTGATCCTTGGTGCTACCTTTGTTGCCTTTATCCTTCATCACCTTGTTACCTCCAAGAAAAATTGATGTGATTCCTCCATTCTGGAGTGTAGGAGTTTGACATGAGGCCTTAGTTGTTCCTGTTCCCAAAAGATTGTAAGTCTTGAACTTCTTCATAGATAGCCTCCATGACTTTGGTGGAGTGGCTAGAAGACCCTCCAACTTGATTCTTCATCAAGTTCATCATATCATCGAGGATCTTCAACATTTGAGGATTGACTTCTTCCCTAACTGGAGCTGGAGGAGGAGGAGGAGGAGAAAGAGGAACCCATTTCCTATCATAGTGTTCCCTCTTTCTTGAAGCTAGGTGGCGTGAGTTTTCAACAAGGTGCTCAAAGATTGGCCAAGACTCTGGAGATTTATCCATGAATGTTCCACCGTAAGAAGAGTCAACAATAGTCTAGCTCAATTCAACAAGTCTAGTGTAGAAAGACTGTACTAGCTACCATGGAGAAACTTCATGGTGAGGGTAGTCTCACAGGATCTTCTAGAATCTCTCCTAGGATTCATGGAAACACTCATTTTCCTTTTACAAGAAGGAGGTGATGCATCTCCTCATCTGAGTCAGCTTAGAGATGGGGTATAACTACTTTAGGAACTCATTCTTCACCGCCATCCAGGTCACCAACTCCGACTTAGACATGTACCACTCTTTGGCTTTTTCTTTGAGGGAGAAAGGGAAGAGGATTCTTCTAATGGAATTGTCGATGGCTACAGGCATGCACAAGGTCGAGCAGGTCTCAATGAAAGCCATCAATATGGTGGTACAGGTGCCCATTCTCTAACCCATAGAAATCAGGAAGGAGTCCAAGTAGGACTGGCGGGATGGAGAATTGTTGACCTGACATTTGGTCAACAAGGGTGGTGATTGGGGAGGTGTAGTATTCTAGGGTGAAGTATTCATGGAGAGGGCAGCTTGGTGGTGGTGGCACACCCTCAGGAGGATTTTGTGGCACACCCCTAGGAGGGTTTTGTGGAACACCCCTAGGAGGGATTTGGGCATTCAGGCCTTCCATTTAGATTTCTGGTGTTGTTTGTAGTGTTGCTGACATCTTCTTGTACCTATCTCGAGTTCGAAGAGAACCATGGCCATAGAAGTTGAATGTCTGCCAAGCATGTAAAACTATGACATGCACAATGCACAAACAAGCAACAAGAGCTATGTTAGAAGACAAGTACGCGGAAGTAAAAAAAGAACACATAATAGCAATGCTGAGGGCAGTAAGAAAAGCTAATCTACTCTAATTATCTAGGCTGAGCGCCTCTACTCCCTGAAAATGGTGCCAGAAAGCTTGGTGCATATTCCCCAAGGTCATACACTAATCAACTGAATGGTGACTAGATGCAACCAAAGGAAACACACATTGGTCTTTCAAATTTATTAGGGTGCCCTATATAAACACATTCACATAGACTGCAATATATCACCTACAAGTGCACGTGATCATATTGTAGTTTAGGTGAGTGGCAAGTTAGGGGTCCATCCGTAGGGAGAGAGAGGGCACTAGAGCTAGGTTAGGGTGAGTTATGTTACTAAAGTGGAGAGTAGGGTTTTTAGGGTTTTTTTGGTTGATTTGATTTATTACACTAATGATGCAAGAAACTAAAAGCAAGTAAGGAAAGTAGACTACAAGAAACCCTAATTTAACCCTAAATAAGTAATTCTAACTAAAAAAGAGAACAACTACTCAAATAGGAGCAAGAGATTACACTACACTAGAAATTAAGGAACTACAGAAATTAGGGACCTAAACTATCACTATCTAGAGCAAGCAAGAACAGGGATGAACTAACTACCCTAGCAAATATTGAGTAATAATAACTAAGCAATTAAGCTAAGGATCAATTAAAGAAAGCAACTACACCAGAATAATCAAGCTAAGTAAGCAAGATGGGTTTTAGCAGATTATGGGGAGAGTGGTCCATTTGGGGGGATGTGATAAGAATCCGGGTTGAAGGTTGATATAACATACAAATCCTATATTTTCATTCTAGTTTGCCAAACCAAAAAATATAGTCAATTGCAATGAAATAACCCTAGGCTATTGGTTAGACACGGATAGAATAGAGTTTGGGAGGGGAATAACACCCTTTCACCCCTATCTAGCCTTACAAGGCTCAATTGGACCAAGTTCTAGGTGGGATTTTATTGGATTCAACTGATCTAGGTTTCTAGGGTAAGGGTTATTATGGTAATTGAGATCTAAGGGTAGGTAGGGAGAGTAGAGATGAGGGTGTTTCACCTCATGTTACTCACAATCTATCCTTTAGAAAACTCTAGGAAATTGCACTAATCATCCTTGCTCCAGCTACTTAGATCTCACACTTAGTTGTAGGAGAAGAGATCTACATGTAGGAAGATAGGATTATATTTAGGGATCCACTAGTTAGACCTAGGAGCAATTCCTAATATAGCCACATACAATTTGTTTTCCCTAGAATCTAGGTGTTTTCAAGCATCACACAACAAGTAATCCATGTTTAAAAGCATAAATCACAAGTAATATAATGGGAAATGAGATAGAAGTAAGAGACAATCATAATAGAATGGAAATATGTACATTACAAGTTATTTTCCCCAAACACTACAACAAAATTTCCCAATAGTGGCGTTTATTCTAGTGGCTTTTATAAAAAAAGCCACTATCTTTCTAATATACAAGCATTTTTTATTAAAATGCCTCTAAAACACCTATTATAGAGTTTCTAAAAAGGACATAACATTAAAGGCATTTTTATTTTTAATTAGTGACAATTTGAAATTCCCATACCAAATTAGAAAACTAATTGGTAACACAATTTTTACTTCCCGCTCCAAGTTTTCAACTTCGCGCTCCAAAAAATCATGATAGTCCGATCTAGCACTTCGCTCTTTCTCGATTGATACAATTCTCCGCTCCTCAGACCAGCACGTGGAGCATCGACCTTGGCGATCGTTGCCCTAGCAAGGAACTTGCCTATGATACTTGGCGATAGCGTGGAGCGCTATGCTCTTTCTCGACTGGTGGCAACTTGATCTCTGCCATTTGCGGCTGGAAGAGTGAAACTTGCTTGCCGTGCGTGGTCTTTGTCGTCAATCGGGAACCTTCATCCACCGCCTATTTGGACCGAGCCAACCTGAAGCACTGCCACAGATTGACTCTTCCCCTCAGGCGCCGGCGAGCTCGAGTGAGGGACTCCAATCATCCAATTCCTCTAAGCTTTGCAACTTTCTGAAGAGGTATGTTGTCATCACGATATTTCCCTGCTTCATCCATTGATGGGGATATGTCTCCAATTATGTAGCATGTATCTTTTAACCTCCCTCTTGTAACCAAGATTTCGGTGGCCACTCACCAGAGAAAATATGACATTTTTATAGCCACCTCAAAGTACAAATCAGTGTGGATAATCTATTCAGGTTGCTCCTCCTTTGTTCTTGATATTTCTCATGACAATGACACCAAACCAATAGGCTGAGTGAGCATTAAAGGATCTCAAGCGGTTTAGCCACCAAATCTACATATTGTTTGTAACCGTGAGTTGGAAAGGAACCATGCTAATTGATTCAGCGTATTCCTTAGGTAGGAGTTGCAAGAATACATCCAGGTCCCATCCTATGTTGTTCTCAAGGATTATCTCACACACATTATTCATATGAGTGGTGATTCACATAATCTAATAATTGGCTTTGAAGTCCTCTAAGATTTACTGATTGGGCACAAAATATTTTCCTAAGGCAAATTATACAAGATTTCAATAGAGATTTTAACTTAAGATTTACTGATTTTTTCCCATGCTTAGCTTTAGTTGTGTTTTTTTTATATGGATTGGATTGATATGATTTTTTCCATGGATATGAACCACCACTTTGTTTCATGCCACATTTTCCTCAATTTGGGTCATATTATTCAGGCCAGACCACATTTTGTATGCTTAGTTCATTTTTAGCTAAGTTGTTTGCCAAATTCTGGCCATCAGTAGGATTTAGACCTACCTTTAATAGGGTTTGGTTTCCATTTGAGCCAATGTAGTTGAACATGGCTCTTTTTCATGTGTAAAACAAGTTGCATGACATACTTTGCAGTCATTGATACATGTGTTAGGAGTCTGCAACTGGTCTGTAAATAATGATGAGGCTTTACTATGGTTGTTAATGTGTGTTGACCTTGGCTTAACCTATTTTCTAAACAAGTAGATGTCAATGATAATTTAGTTAGCCAATCCCTATGATTGATCCTAATTTAGTTCAGTATTGTTTTGCATTCATACACGATCGTGCTAAAATTTGTAGTGTGCATTTCCAGTTTTAGGTTTGACTTTTTTGATGTTACAACTTTATTGTGTGGGGCATGACATTTTCAGTACATCCAATGCAATTAGTTCAGGGAAGACCACAATTTGTATGCCTACTTTAGGTTTAGCCAAACAATTTGCCAAATAGTGCTTGTTAGACCTATCCCTAATAGGGTTTGCTTTCCACTTGGGCCTATACAACTGAACATGTCTCTCTTTCATGTGCCAAGCAAGCTACATGATAGACTTTGCAGTCATTGATACGTGCTGTCATTGATACTTTCTGGATGTATATGTTCTAAAGGTTTGTAGAAGGTGAGCTTGTAGAAGATGAGGTTGTAGGTTTGGAAACCATGTTGGTGGTTTTAAGGTTTACAAATTCTCCTTTGATACTAGCAGATAGGACCCAGGCTCCTGTTCATTTTCTGATTCACTTCAAAATGATTAGAATGTGCCTACTTCCTTATTATAAGTATGTTCTTTTATCCTTTTAAAAAGTATTTCAGGCATAGTGTCATGTACTCATAAAACTAAAGAGGCAACAATCTATCCCATTTACATATAGGTCAGAGAATAATAACCTCACATAACTCATTTAGAAAATTTACAATTTTTAGATGAATCCTTCTTGTCATAAAATTTGTGGTACTATCAAAATAATAAGATGATAAGATATCTTGTAGTAGTGTTTTGATAAACACAGAAGTACAAGACTATAGTAAAAATGTGCAAAGACACCACTAACCTCTTTAAATAGGTCTCACACCTTCTATAGTAGTGCATGGATACTCCAAATTAAATAGTTCTCACACCTATACAAAATAAGCCAGACACCATTAACCTCTTTGATAATATAAAATATGAGTGTTGAATAAACAAATAGATAATAAGTGTCACCTCATTTTATGAAATACCAAGATACATCAAATTATAGAAAATACTAGTTACTTCCTTGAAATTCTCAAAGAAGGATTAGTGAACATTGGACCGATTACAAAGATATAGGACATGATCTCCTCTATTAGATTTCTTTTCAAGCTATCATGTATACCACAATAAAGTTGGTTATGACAAGCAATAAAAGGTTAACTGATGTTATACAACTTTTTCTGAAAATATATAACATCGTTATATGTACTTACACTTTGTTAATACTAATATTATACAGTCTCTGTCCACCCACAACAGTCACTATGAAATGGGCCTCTATGCCAATGTTAACATTCCCTATTAAAGAACAATTGGACATCATCCTAGATGATCATTCCTTAAACCAATTGGCCATACCCAAACATTGGCATTTTCTAAAAGGAAGACACTACATGCCTGGTGAAGTGACCCTAAATTTTGGCAATTATTCACATGTTATCGAGGTTGAGTATGATTTGGCGGGAAATCTTGTATCAAAATCCGGTTGGCGTGATTGGATTAGAAAGATGCTAGTGGGCCGTAGCGACAGACTTTTTCTCCATCCAGTTGGCCATAATACCATCAAAGTTTGGATAACCAACATCAACTGTGAGACCCCCAATCATCTACGGTGGTATGAGCGCACGATGGAGGATATTAGCTCGGACGAATCTGATTATGAGGCCCATGTCAGTTCAGATTTGTCTAAATACAGTGAGGAGCTCCACGACACAACACAATCATCAAAAAGGCCACGGTAGGTCCAATTAACAAATATAATTGTCAAGACAAAAAATTTGTGTTTACACTTTTTGTCTGAAAGAAATCAATACTCATAGCTGCTTTCTTTTCTGAACTTTAGGAGAAGATTGCCACAATACTGATGTGGGACCATGTTGGTGTAGTATTTAGTTGTCTATCTATCTAGACTTGTCTGTATTAATAGTTATTTTAATTATGCACATGTTTAGGGGTACACCAACCCCTTTGTTTAGTTACTATTTAGGGGTACACCCCTGTGTGTGGATGTAAAAAGAGATTAATGAATGGAACTGAAAGTTTCTACATGAATGCTTATAACTGAAGTGTGTGTTCCCATGAATGTTCCAAATTCACAAATCCATCCTATCTAACGTTACATTCAAAACCAAACAACAAAAAGAAATATGCATATCCTATTATGTTACAAATTACTGATAAATTTCATTATAAATGTTCTTTTATCCTTATTATAAGTATTTCGAAAAATGCTTGGGCGCCCACCTAGTCGGATAGGCTCACGTGAACTTCATTTGCATGATTACACTAGTATTTTCTCATATTGTATAGTCTATTTTAATATGACATACTTACTCATATGTTATATGTTTTACTATTTTTATAGAATGGATAAGTCTTGGATAGCAGAGGATGACCGAACCAGCAGTAAATACTTATGTGGAGTATCAAAATTTTTGGATTTTACTTTTGAACATTCATCAATTGGAGACAAGATTGTATGCCCATGTAGAAAGTGTGCTAATGTATACCAGGTCACCAGAAAGACTGCATTGAGCCATCTACTGTGGCATGGCTTCTTACCAAGCTATATTTCTTGGGCTTTTCATGGTGAAGATGCCGATGTTCAAATGGATGCTCCTACTGATCAGGGAGATTTCCTTAATGCTGAAAATTTACAAGATATGTTGCATTATACTTTTCTGAGTTTCAGTGAAGATGGAAATACAAGAGTGAAGCCATCTAGTGATCAACATTTCAATACTGAAAAATTTATAGCTTTTTAAAGGATTCTGAGATAGAATTATATCCAGGGTGTAAGAAATATAGCAAACTTGCTTGAATCCTAGAATTCTATCACCTGGTTTGTCTTAATGGCTTGAGTAAGAAAGCATCATCTATGTTTCTTACGTTTTTTAAGAAGATGCTACCAGAAGGAGAACAGTTACCTAATTCATTTTATGAGCTAAAAAAGACGATTACGGGGTTGGGCTTAGATTATGTGAAGATTCATGTTTGTCCAAATGGTTGCATGTTGTTTTGGAAGGATTCTGCTGATAAATACATCTGTGATACATGTGGAGCATCAAGATGGAAACCGATTACAATCCCAGATAATGATGACGAGCTTGCAAAAAAACCCAAGAGAATACCTATCAAAGTGCTCATACACTTTCTACTTATACCCCGCCTAATGCGGTTATTCATGTCATCAAAAACCTCATCCTTAATGAGGTGGCATGCAACAAAATATGAAAAAGATGACAAGTTTAGACACCCGGTTGATTCACCTGCATGGAAAACATTTGATGTGATGCATCCAGAATTTGCTACAGATGCTAGAAACATTCGATTGGGACTTACAATTGACAGATTTAATCCTTTTGGGACAATGAGTACTTCTTACAGTACATGGCCTATTGTGATTATTCCATATAATTTACCTCCTTGGTTGTGCATGAAGCAGCCATATTTTATGTTGTCCCTACTCATTCCTGGACCAGCTTCACCCAAAAATATAGATGTGCAATTGCATCCAATGATTGATGAGTTGAAAGGACTATGGGATACCGATGTACATACATATGACGCTGGAACTAAGGAATTCTTTCAGATGCGTGCTTCTTTATTATGGACAATTAGTGATTTTCCAGGATATGCACATCTATCTAGTTGGAGTACTAAAGGCTACAAAGCATGTCCCTATTGTAATAAAGATATTGTCTCACATTGGTTGCCACATAGCTATAAAGTTTGCTACAGAGGACATCATAGGTTTTTGCCAACTAGCCACAGATTCCGAAAAGAAGCAAAGGCATTTGACGGTGAGCAAGAATTTAGGTGTCCACCTAAACCTCCTTCTGGAGCTCAAATCTTGTCACAATTGGAGGACGAAAGAACTGTAATTGGTAAGAAAAAGCCAAGAGGTAAGGATTCAACACACAATTGGGAAAGGAAAAACATATTTTTTGAGCTACCATATTGGAAAACTAACATTGTAAGGCACAATCTCGATGTCATGCACATTGAGAAGAATATATGTGAGAGTATTGTTGGAACATTGTTAGGTTTGAAGGATAAAAGTAAGGACAACTTGAATGCAATGAAGGATTTGGAGGATATGGGAATCGGATTTCCGCTTCATCCAAAAACTGTTGGTAAATATACCATCCTACCTCCAGCTTGCTATACAATGAAAAAAGATGAAAAAATATTATTTTGCAACCTCCTAAAATCTGTCAAAGTTCCAGATGGGTATGCGTCTAATATATCTAGATGTGCATGACCGAAGGATCAGAAGATGCTACCAATGAAAGGTCACGATTATCACATGCTGATGCAACAACTTTTGCCATTAGCTGTCACTGTGTCCTTGCCCAGTAAGAATGCTAAGTCATGTATTATTAATCTTTGTCACTATTTTCAAATGTTGTGCACTAAAGTCATAGATCCAATTGATTTTTGTGCATTGGAAAATGCAATAGCTGTTACACTTTGTGAGATGGAGAAGATATTCCCTCCATGTTTTTTGACATAATGGTGCATCTATCAGTCCATCTCTCTTATGAAGCTAAGATAGACGACCCTGTTCAGTATCGTTGGATGTATCCAATTGAAAGGTAACATTTCACACGTCGTGATGACTTTACCTATTGGAATGTAATTTATCATAATATTTTCCTCAACTTTGTTTTCAGGTATCTGATGACCCTAAAAGGATATGTTCGTAATAAAAGATATCAAGAAGGATCAATAGCAGAAGGATATATAGCTGAAGAGTGTCTAACCTTTTGTTCAAGATACTTGGATGGAGTTGAAACAAAATTAAATCGGCCAAATAGAAACGATACTGATGAAGCAAATTTGTAAAACGAGCCAACACTTGACAGTGATGATTGGTCTATTTTCTCGACAGTTGGTCGTGGTATTGGTAAAATGGTAACATGTGTCTTGGATGAACATACATTGAAACAAGCCCATAAGTATGTACTATTCAATTGTGAAGCAATTGAACCCTACATTAAGTAAGTTAGTTTCAACTGTCTTCTATTAATAAAATTCTATAACATATTCCAATAACATATTGCACATATTTTGTATTCAGGATGCACTATGATATCATTAGGCAAAAACATACTCAGAAGTCCTTAAAGGAGGTTCAGAGAATACATAGTAACTCATTTGATGGATGGTTTAAGGAACATGTAAGTTTAGTTGTGGTAATTAAATTAGTTATGCTTCATGAATAAAGTCTAACAAACTTTTCTTTTGTTAGATTGAGACACTCCTAAGAACATATATGGTAGATGATAAAATCAAGTTTCTTTCTCAAGGTCCACATCAACTGGCCATTAAGTACAAGGGCTATGTTGTCAATGGTCACATATTTCATACCAAGGCAAAAGATGCAAATCAAACAACACAAATAGTGGTCTTTCTGGTAGCTAAGACTGATTGTTATTCTAAAACCACTAACCGCAATCCAATTACTAGAGATGTAACCTACTATGGTGTTTTGAAGGATGTTATTGTGCTCAATTATTATGAACACTTTAAGGTGAGATTATTTAAGTGTGATTGGGTGGACATCTACTCAACGAGGGGAATCAAGCATGATGAACATGGATTGACTCTTGTTAATTTGAGAAGCCTTCAAACTATAGGAGAACTGTTTGTAGTGGCATCTCAAGTTGGACAAGTATTTTATGTAGAAGATGTCACTGCAAAAGGGTGGCATTTTGCTGTAAAGATTGCCCCACGGGATATGTTCAACATGGAAGAACAATCTTGTATTGAGAATGTCAAAGCTTATGTGCAAGGTGAAGCTGGAGATGGGCCATCAATGACATCATAGGATCAAGATAGTGATTGTGACATAGTTAGATTGGATATGGAAGGAATTACTGTTGCTAGTTCAACAACTAAAAAAGTCCAATCCCGAATTCAACAGGATGATGAAAGTGTATCTCAAAGTGATGATGATGACTGTTTTGAATGAGAAGATTACAAAATAGCAGCCAATGTTTCTTTTTGTTTGTCATTAATATTTGACTTAAATAAGCCTTTTTTGGCTCAATGTATCTCTTTAATTTTCTATCTCACATTGTGCTCTAGCTAGGTGTATCAATTTTGCATGTCTGACATTATTCTTATTCATATTTATCCTTGTCTCTACTGTTGTTTATAATTATATTTGATTAAATATCTGTGTTTCATTTTTAAATATTATTAATAAAATTGTTATTATGTTGTTCAATATTTTTCTAAATGTGACCATTTTTATGTGACTTGATATACTCAGGATGAGAGAATAGTACAGTGACAACTGCCATAACATGACAGCCGCAAGCAATGATAAGAACAACAACAATGACTCCTGTACGACGACTCATTTGCCTAGCATTGCTCGACATGGTTGTTGGCAATCTTTGAACATGTCATCCTCAAATCGCTCCAATTTTTTTTTAGCTTTCCTTCCAACTAAAATTCGTAATGATAGAGCAAACAAATTCAATAAAACTGCTGCTAGCTCTGCAAAAAATGCCCAATCAGCCACGTCTCCCCAAGACTATAATATGGTTGGTGGTTCGAAATCCTCTCAAACATGCACAACTGAAAAGGAGATGGGAGCAAGGTTCCAAAATCATCAAAACAAAGAAAGTGGCGATAAAGTTACAAGATCAAGAATTTCACAGCTACCCCGTGTACCTAATGTCAATGCTTCCGTTTCTATTCATTCAAGAATTGTAGAGAATAGAGCTTCCAGTAACCAAAATAGCAATGTATTTCCTGATAACATGGACCAAAATGAGATATCTAATCACCATGTTGAGTCATTGAATGTTACAACAACACCTTCTGATGGGATAGGTAATCATTTCATTCATATCATTGTATTTATAGTGCTACATTTAATCATATATAATTATGCATATATATATTTTATCCTTTATGAATGAATGCTTAGGTCAAAAACATCGAGCAAACAAATTCAATAAAACTGCTGCTAGCTCTGCCAAAAATGCCCAATCAGCCACGTCTCCCTGAGACTCTAATATGGTTGATGGTTCGAAATCCTCTCAAACATGCACAACTGAAAAGGAGATGGGAACAAGGTTCCAAAATCAGCAAAACAAAGAAAGTGGCGATAAAGTTACAAGATCAAGAATTTCACAGCTACCCCGTGTGCCTAATGTCAATGCTTCTGTGTCTATTCATTCAAGAATTGTAGAGAATAGAGCTGCCAATAACCAAAATAGCAATGTATTTCCTGATAACATGGACCAAAATAACATCTCTGATCACCATGTTGAGTCATTGAATGTTACAACAACACCTTCTGATGGGCTAGGTAATTATTTCATTCATATCATTGTATTTATAGTGCTGCATTTAATCATATATAATTATGCATATATATATTTTATCCTTTATGAATGAATGCTTAGGTAAAAAACATCAAGCACGTAGCCGAACACAATATTTGAAAGTTTGGAAAAGAAAGCCCGACGATCCAATTCCCATTGAGAAAAATCAATTTGGACAACCAGTAGGTGAAAACCAATGTCACATATCAAGTTTTCTGACAACCATTGCAAGAGATCCAAATCTTTGTCCACTAAACTATGAGGACTGGAGACAATTTCCATCAAATAAAAAAGATTCTATATGGAATTTTGTGAAGGTATATTATTAAATTTTATTTTTAAATGGTTAAATGAAGCATCTAATTGATATCCTTTATGTCGGTAGAGTAAATTCACAATGGATTCAGATATGAAGGAGTGGACAATGAAGAGACTAGGAAAGAAATGGAAGGACCACAAGTGTGAGTTAAGGAGACTATACTTCGTAGAAGATAGTCCATACAAACAACAACTTGAACAAGTTGTTCCCCGCGTGGATAAGTCACATTGGAAATTTCTTGTCAATTATTGGAGGAGTAATGAAGGAAAGGTAATATTATTTTTTCTATTTGTTGATACTTACAGTACCACATAGATAATTACTATGCACAATACTACAATGTTTTCCACAGAGGAAGTCTATAACTAACAAGACAAGTAGAAAATTTCAAAAGGTTAGCCACACAACAAGAACTAAGTCATTTGCATGTCTGAAATATGATGTAAGTTAGTAATTTTTGTGATCCATTTAGATAATTTGATGGCATCCATGAATTTGATGTTTACAATAACCTTGTTTGAATGATAAAGATGGAGAAGGAAATAGGCGGAGAAGTGGATCCCATAATGTTTTTTGAGAAAACTCATCGTAAAAAAGATGGGAGCATAGTTGATGTTGAATCCGCCAAAATTTTGGTACAACACATAATATCCTATAGTATTATGTTACATTTACTAATTTCATAGAGGTATATATTTGGTATATGTTGCTTTACACTATTGTTGATAATGCAACAATCACATAGTTGTTTACCCGGAGTTGGATGGAATAATAGAGTTGTAAACGTCCTGGTGGATGCAGAGAAAGATGACCTGCACATAAACAAGGATTCAATCCAAATCTCTGCAGTAAAGGAAACCAAGGAAGCCAATATGGATGTCACTCTAGAGAGATCAGTAAGTAGGAGAATTAAAAGAAGTGGCACAAAGATGAAGAGGTGAGGGTCTACGAGAAAGACTGAGACTAACAGAAGAAGTCCAAGACTAGAGGATTTTCAGAATCTAGCAGCGACATATGAAGTAGATCAAAGTTTAATCACACCAAAGCCGATATGTACAACCTAAGGAATGAATACAGACTTAATCAAGAGAATCATATTGCAACTCCTGTAGTTTCTAGTTTATAAGCTGCTATACAGATCGTTAATTCAGTTAATTCAGTCATTCACACATCCCTACTATTGTTCTTTTAAGTCAGTGAAGACTATATTGGCATGTGAAGCCATCCAAGTTCAATGGAGCTTGGTTAATCATCACCCTAAAATCCACTTCGTCTTTCAGATTCCTGAAAGGATGATAGCCCTAAGGGTTATCCTTAGTTTAGAGGAAAATACTTGTAATGGTACTGATAATACCATATTTTATCATGTTCGTATTAGCTTGTTATTTGTAAGCTCTCATTGATGGAATAAACAAGCCCTTATTATTTGATTCCGTACACTAAACAAGCACCTTCAACATGGTTTTTGTTGTTTAACCATCTAGAACAAGGATACATGTATTTTTTGTTTAACTTTTTTCTTTGGACTTAGGTTGAGGCTTTGGACTTAGCTATCACCTTACTGCTATGATTCTTGAACACAACAACCAACTGCACCTTGCTACATGTATTTTCAGAGGCCACTTTCAAGCCTTTCAATTGCCACACCCACCCTGCTTCCTGCATCACTCACCAGAATCAGACGCCAACGGAACTACACTCCGCTCAGCTGCCTTCTCTACAAGTTTTAGATGGGCCCATCCGAGTGGAAAGCAAAAGGTAGCTCCAAGTGCAGAACCAAGGAGCATATTCCGCACTCGCCATCTCAAGGAACCAGGAAATACGAGACCAGATACAACAGTAGTTGCTGAGCTAGCTCCATCAATGTTGAAGACATCATGTATGCCACGTTGTTCAGCAAGAAGATTTTGCAAACCATAAAATGCAACAGTAAACATTGGTGTTATATTCAATATAAGGGGCAAGGTAAAACGTCCTCCCCATGTAATTCAATATAAGGGTCAAGGTAAAATGTTGAATGAAAGTATATCATTGGTGTTGTATTCAATATAAGGGGCAATGTAAAATGTCCTCCCCATGTAATTCTCAATTGATTATAAATAAAAATTATTCATACTTTTAGAAAAGTGAGTTCGTATAAAATTGACAATCATTTAGAAATAATGATAATGAATTGAAAATTGAATGACTAAAAGCCATGAAAATGTAGTAATACAGAACTAGTAGTCATTAGTGGCTCTTTTTATACACCATTAAACTCAATAAGAACATTTTCATACACCAACATAATACGAAATAGTGGCATTTGTATAAAAGCCAATTGATGGATAGTGGCTTTTTTATAAATGCCAAATGATGGTTTAGTGGCCTTTATGTGGCATTTATTCAAAGCCACTAAAGACAAACCTTTAGTGGCTTTTACAACTTAAGCCACTATCTTCCTAGTGGCATTGGCTCTAGAGGCATTTTTTTAAATGTCAACAAATGTCGCTAAACTTGTTTACTGGCTTTTATTTTTTTAGTGGCATTTTTGAAAGGCCACTAATGAGTATGTTTGCTATAGTGATGGTATCAAAGTAACATTTTATCCCCCAAACAACCCACCAAAGGGGCTTAGATAGACATAAAATAAGAAAAAGAAGAGAAAGAAGAAGGAGCAGAGGAGTGGGGATCCATAGAATGTGGTGAAGACTCCTCCTTCTTCACCTTCTTACTAGATAAGATGAGCACCTCCCTCTAAGGTAGTAAATGGCATGAATGGTTGAGGTTTGGTGGTGAAAATCCTAGAAAACTAGGGGTTTTGGGTGGAAATGAGGTGGATATGGAAGGGGGTAGGTAGGAGCTCTTAAATGCTCAAGGAGAATGGAAATGAATGCTATAGGTGCGTAACCTCATGCTCTGGCCACCACCTATGTATATATAGGTGGTTGGGAAGCATTAGGTTAAGTGGGGGTAAAATTGGGAATGGGGTGGAAAAGTTGGATACAGTTATGTGGTCACCACGGCCATTGCCATGGCCGTGGTGAGGGTGGGTTGGCACAGTCATGGGGGGGATACATGTGAGGTGGATATATGCAGCGGAGTGAAGGTCAAGTAACTGGGATGGCCACGACTGTGGAGGTTACCACGGTCGTGCTGGGTGGATGGTGCCACGACCATGCTGGAGGGGAGATGCCTCAGTCATTCTTCATTGTTGCCCATCATGTCTTCTGCATGCCATGGTCATGGTGATCTTCTGATGCCATGGTCGTTGTGGTGGCCACAATCATGGCCAGTCCTTTGTATTTCATGCATGTTGCCTGGATGTTTTTGCGTCTTTGCCACAGTCGTGGCATTGTGCCATGGGGGTGGTGATGAATTTTGGTCGCGACCATTATGATGGCCATGACCATGGGGGACTCAGTGTACTACGACCATTTTGGCAGCCACAACCATGGTGGTTGACATCAAAAAGCTAATTTTATTATGGATTTGGACCATCTCGCCACAGCCATGGTGGAGTACCATGGCCCGTGGTGAGTGTCTAGCTGCTTGACTTTTCTTCAAACTCCTTCAAATGGCTTCCAATTGTTTTGGAGCATTTTTTGTCTATTCAAGGGATGCTTGGGGAAGATGGGTGTAGAAACCCAAGGATCTTCTCCTTATCTCTCCTTTACATCCATTGTATGTATAAAAGCTCTAAAAAACATATAAAATCAATAATATGTGTATTTGGCATACAATCACACATTGGCACTACTACAGAAACAACGTTCAATGTCGCTTTTAGAGGCCTCAGTTTTTTAGTAAAACCGATGCTGTTAACATTAAACATTGGTTAATAAGGACATCCAACGTCTATATTTGAAGACCATCTAGACATGGGTATTGCTTTTCATTCAGTGTCAGTTGAAGAAAAAAAACTGACGCCTAAAATAGCCCGCGAAATCCAATTTTTTCGAGCAAAAAAATTGTGCCAAAGTATCAGATACAACGTCAGTGTTTTACCTAATAACTGGCACTGAATGAAGATAAAATTTTTGCCAAAAGTTCCAATATGGGCGTCGATAGTCTTAGCATAACCGACGTGATAAGGGTGCGCGTGCCGTCCCCACCAAAAAAACTAGGGTAAAGGAATGCCCAATTGGATGTCGGTTTGTTACTATCAACCGAGGACTATGGTCATTAATTGAGAACAATTTTTTTTAATCGGCATATGTATATAGACGTCAGTTTTTGTCTAGTAAAAACCGACGACAATCATTGAGAATAGGTGTCGGTGTGTTTGTAGAACCGATAGCTTTAGTTTTAGGTGTCGGTTTTATTTAAGAACCGACACCTATTGTTAACTTAATAGCACCCGCGCGAGCCTGACTCTTCCCCTTTCTCTGTTTCATTCATTCTCGCACTACTCCAGGGTTTGGTCCGGTGATTTCTCCTCTACCACTGCTTGCTCCGGCCGCGCACTGCTCTGCTTGCTTGCTAGTCCTCTGCCCACCTCCGCCGCCGCTTGCCCTCTGCCCCCAGCTCGCTGCTTCGGCAGCCTTCTCTCCTGCTCCGACGACCTGCTCTCCCCACACCGTCGACCTTCTCTCCTGCTCTGGTGGCCTGCTCTCCCCACACTACCACCGCTCGCTGCTGCTACTCTCCCCGCCACCGCCACCGAAGGTACATGCTCTGCTCTTCTTCCTCCTCTTCTTCCTCCGCCCTCAAGCAGGTGCCCTACTATGTGAAATCACAAGTTGGCACAGCCGTGTTGGTAGCACGGCCGTGCTGCATATCACAACCATGTTGGCTGATTTTGTGCTATATTGCTCAATTATAATCAGATAACTACATTTGTGTGTAATTATTATCTTGATGATGAACATGCATCTACATTTGTGTGTATTTTTACAATACCTTGCTCTTGTTCCAATTGTTGGACAATTTATATACTCTCAATTGGGAAATATTATTACTCTTCTAAAATTATTCTTATAATGTTGAATCAGGTCAATGAACACCTGCTATTGTGCCTGAATTATGCCATGTATGTTTGTACAAAGTGAATCTTATTGCTCTAATTGTGAATTATTGCATGTTTGAAACTGTTGAATTCTTGATTTATTATTTAATAATGCTCTAATTGTGAGTGATGCAATGTAAGTGAGCAAATACATGTAGTGGATATGTACTCATTAGCCTAGAAACCCATATAAGATTTACTCATTAGGAGTAAATCTTGGATAGTCCCCAGTTTGGGACTATTCTTGAACACCTAATCTCACTTCGGATGTAAGTGTATAATGTGTATTGGGTTTTCAAGAAAATTTTAGTAGCATTTCCCAGTTTGTTCTCTAAGTACATATGTACTTGGAGAACAGTGAGGAAATGCTGCCAAAATTTTATTGAAAATCCAATACACATTATACACTTACTAGTGAGATTAGGTGTTTAAGAATGGGATAGGTTGTACACATTTATTATATATAAGAATGACAACACATGTATTTGTTGGCCTAGAAACCCATCCAAGATTTACTCATTAGGAGTAAATCTTGGATAGTCCCCGGTTTGGGACTGTTCTTGAATAGCTAATCTCACTTATGATGTAAGTGTATAATGTGTATTGGGTTTTCAAGAAAATTTCGGCAGCATTTCCCTGTTTGTTCTCTAAGTACATATGTACTTGGAGAACAATGGGGAAATGCTGCTGAAATTTTCTTGAAAACCCAATACACATTATACACTTACTGGTGAGATTAGGTATTCAAAAATGGGATAGGTAGTACACATTTATTATTTATAAGAATGACATCACATGTATTTGTTGGCCTAAAGTTTTAACCATGTAAAAACTCTAATATGTTAACCCTAGACCGTAATCTTGTTGTAATATATACTTTTTTTTATCTTTGATCATAGAATGGATAGATCATGGATGTCCATTCGCAATCGCTGCACCCCAGAGTTTATTTCTGGTCTTGACCAGTTTATTAGATTTGTCGAGGAACATAGGAAACAACCTAGAGATAGGTTCTACTATCCATGTAGGCATTGCGGTAACAACTTGAAAGTCAGCACTGGTGACAAAATCAAAAGTCATGTCATGTGCAACGGGATTATAAAAGGATATACAGAATGACACTGGCATGGAGAGATTTCAAACTCGAAACCAGTGGATGTCAATAGCAGTGCTTGTGTGGAAGAAGAAATTGCCCTTGATGATGTAGATGTGAATGCACCAGTTCCAGTAGACATCGTTGATGCGATGCTGGATACTTGTGGGGTAGAGCACACCGATCCACCTCCCATTTTTAGAAACATTGTGCATGATGCTGAGATATTGTTATACACAGGTTGTACTAAGTTTACAAAGCTTAGCACTGTGTTGAGATTGTATAAGCTGAAAGCTAACAATAGGTGGAGCGACAAAAGCTTCATGTCATTGTTGTCTTTGTTGAAAGAAATGCTTCCTGAAGGAAACAAGCTGCCAATATCAACATACTAGGTAAAGAAATTGTTGTGCCCAATGGGAATGGATGCCAAGAAGATACACACATGCCCGAATGAGTGTGTATTATTTCAAAAGGACTATGTGGATTTGAAAGATTGTCCAAAATGTGGTGCGTCACGGTATAAATTGACGACTTTGGGGGAGTCCAAAACTGGTTCTCCTGCTAAGGTGATGTGGTATCTACCTATAATATCACAGTTTCAACACTTGTTTTCCAATCTGATAGATGTGAAGAATTTGAGGTGGCATGCAGATGTAAAGAAAAATAATGATGGGATCCTACGACATGCGTCTGATTCCCCACAGTGGAAGAAGATTGATCTATTGTACCCCTGAATTTGGTGAAGAAGTCAGGAATCTAAGACTTGGGCTTTGTACAGATGGGATGAATCCGTACGGGACATTGAGCAACCAACATAGCACTTGGCCAGTCATGCTTGTTATATACAATCTTCCTCCCTAGCTGTGTATGAAAAATAAGTACGTAATGCTGTCATTGTTGATATCGGGCCCTAAACAACCTGGAAATAATATCAATGTTTATCTTGAACCTCTGATTGATGACTTAAAGAAACTATGGGGTGAAGGTGTGATGCCCTATGATGCTTCACGAAGAGAAACATTTCGTTTGCATGCTATGTTGTTTTGCACTATTAATGACTTTCCAACATATGGGAATTTGTCTGGATATAGTGTCAAAGGAGCTAAAGCGTGTCCTATATGTGAAGAGAACACTGATTCAACAAGACTAAAACATGACTTGTATGTGCACGAAGATCACAATGAAGGATTGTTAATTGATAAAAACTCGCAATATTAGAGGTATGTTTATATTTTTTATATGTTTTATTTTTCTGAATGTGAACTTTACAATGTGAATGTGAACTTTACAATGTGAATTACTTTACAATGTGAATTACTTTACAATGTGAATGTGAACTTTACAATGTGAGCTTTACAATGTGAATTACTTTACAATGTGAACTTTACAATATGAATGTGGACTTTCAGATGGCTGAGCATTCTCTTGATGAGCGTGCTGATGATTACCATGAGGGCGAGGACATCAATGTGCCGCCTCACAATGTAAGTTTTAAAAATATATCATATATTTATATGTACATGTCCATTTATAGTTATATCCTGTAAGTGTATTTATTTTGTCAAATTTTAGGTTGATGATGCACATGTACCCTTTGAAATACTTGAGGCACTTGATCCGAAGCACCAAAAAGTTGACAAGAGAAGGGGCATCACTATGATGAAGAAGTTAATAGCGCAAAGGGGCAATGGACCCAAACTTGTTGTGGATTTTGATAATGCAGGAAATGCAATTGGAGTGAATTGCAATTTGTTTGTTTCATATCTTGGGTATGTTACTCGTAGCCATTGTGGTTGTAAGACATATTCTTGGCATAAAGTTCCTAAGGGGAAGAAAGACGTAATATGGACGGATTTATGCATGAGTTATTATTAATTTGCAATTCTATTTTGTAGATTACTAATTTTTTGGATACTAGTTAATAGCAATTCTATTTTATAGAGTATATTTGAATTGGATGCAAAGTTGCATTATAAATGTGTGATGCAATGATGTGGGAGAGTCCTAAGGAACTATAGGACAAATCTCACCTGAGAATACATAAAAGAAGGTGGCAAGAAGAAGAAGACAACCACTGAATAGTGGAACTTCCTGGACCAAGAAGAATGAGATGCGTTTGTTGCTTCAAGACAAACTGATGAATTCAAGGTATTAGGCATCACTCCCAATTTAATTAATATATTTTGTATTCACCTATTCATGATTAACATTTAGTGTTACCTAACTAGGCCCTCAGTGAGGCACAAAAAGCAAGACGTGTACTGAATGTGCTTGACCATACAATGGGTCCAAAGGGGTATGCAGGCATTCACCAAAGACTACAGGCTGAGTCTAATGCTCAGTCTGCTGCTACTCAGGAGTC
The DNA here is from genome assembly GCA_963693085.1 of Alisma plantago-aquatica. Taxonomy (NCBI): domain Eukaryota; kingdom Viridiplantae; phylum Streptophyta; class Magnoliopsida; order Alismatales; family Alismataceae; genus Alisma; species Alisma plantago-aquatica. Next base: position 279,734,616 of record OY856414.1, on the reverse strand, counting down.
CTCTACTATAGGTTCCACACCACTGCCTCGCCATGTTGTCTGGATAGCTGGGAGGCAAAATAAGAAGGGAGAAATAAGGAAGCCCGCAACTGCTGAGGCGGCTGCAAAAATGGTAAAATACAACTCTTAGAGCAATCGTTCGAATATTGATTATTTGTGGTGTTTACTTAATTACAAAATTTTGTTTTGACGATTAGCGGGAGCTGAACGAGCTGAGGAAACAAGGCAATTTCATCCCTAAGGGCACAATGGATGAATTGACAGTTGCTCTGGGTAACCCAGAGCATCTTGGACGTGTTAGGGCTGCAGGCGTTGGTGTGGGCATCAAAGCGTTCTTTGAGCCATCCCAGTGCAAACATGTCCCAAAAGCGGGACTTTCATAAGAAGAGGTAACCTATTCTTTCTTTATAATGTTACTATAAAAGAGAATTCAATAATCAGAAGCTAACATTTCTTTTATCCATGTATTGGTAGATAAGTTAGTTGATAGGAAACTCGAAGAAGAAATGAGCAAGTGGCAGGCATCTCTAACTCCCACTCAGTAGACAGTACCGTTGGCATCCCACTCTACTCCTACAATAGAGGTTGGGAGTAATCCTGTAGACCCACCACCTAGCACATCCGCTGTAAGTTTTTTTATGACATAGTAACTAGTCTTTTCAAGATGATATGTTTTCAAGATGATATGTATATATGTATATAACATTCTTCACACAAAAATTTGTAGGGGTTGAAGCCATGCTGTCTAAAATGTAAAGAATTTGTTGTTGTAGAGGCATCGACTTACCCATCCCTACCAGGGGAAATGTTTCATGGGTCTCCATTACCAGCTGGTTGGGTTCGTGTGAGCCCGGTACATATATTCCCCAATTGGATGGATCTTCCATTGTCATATGCCCACCCAAATTGTGAAACGCTTGGTGAGGCAGAAGGCAGAGTGATATTGTGGCCAAAAGCTGATGTCCTCTATACTAAAACTGTATGGTAAATTTACATTAAGTTAAATTGTTAGTGTGTGTATATAATGTCAATTGATCTGAAATTATATATATACAGGTTAAAAAGAAGACACCCATAGCATCTAGGCCTCCACCCTTACCTCCTACATTACCAAGTTGGGTTCCACAGGACCTACCTATCCTGTTAGGTCCTAATTGTAGGGTTATGGCAATATGGTTAGGTGAACATGATATAAATTGTCCTATAATTGTTTCTATAGATGCAGATGCTGTAGGTGAATCATACGAAAGAAAACTATTTATACAAGATATTTTGGAGTTGTTTCGATATGATTGGCTGAATACATCTTTGATAGAGCTATGGATAAGGTGAGATCTTCTTTATACATCCATATACCTTGTGTAGGATCTGGTTTCTTATTTATTAATGCATACATAATACATGTTTTGCAGCTACTTAGACAAGATATGTGCAGATTTTTCATTCAAACATGTAGGATTTTTGATTCCATCTTTGATTAGTCTAGTAGCTAAAGACCCTCCATCAGTTCAACAATACTACTGTAATGCTTTTGCAAATTTTTCTCAAAATAAGAAGACGTTGATAATAGCTCCATTCAATGTGGAGTAAGTTTACTTTGCTTATTATAATTTGGACTTAAAGAAAATTACATTTTTATTGTGGATTTTGAGTTATTGATTTTTAACTTTTTTTACCTCTAGTGGTATGCATTAGGAGTTACTAGTTATTGTCCCCGAGATGTTCACTATCTATTATCTAGATCCGAAGGGGACTAAATTGAATTCAAAATATGGACACAAAATGAAAATGACATTATTCCGGTGAGAAATATTTCATTTTCATATCCGTTAACATATGCTATTACATTACTATTTAATTATGTAATGTACTGTGTTACATTAACATGTAGGGGTTTAGATGAGTTCAAAAAGGCTGGAGGAAAGGTCCCCAGGAAAAAGAACCAGCAAATAACTTGGAAGAACGTGGAAGTAAGTTCCCGATTGCAATGTATATATTATTTATGTGAACAATGCTTAATTAGTTGTATTTTTTAATATTTTGTATGTTTCAATTTATAGTGTGCTACACAAGACAACGGATGGGCATGTGCATACTATGTGATGCGATTTATGTACATGATTATCAAATATGCCACAATGGACATCGATACCATTCCTGAGGTATTATATATAGTCTCATTAGATAATATGAAATATATCAATCTTATTTATATATTATTAATTATATATATACATCATTCTCTTTGCAGGTGTTTAAAACTGACCACACTACAAAAAAGGCTTTACCAGATGTACATGCTCCCTATACGATGGGAGAATTAAATGAAGTAAGAGAAGAATGGGCAACAGCCATACAAATAGTGGGGGTTTTAACATATAATTGGGATGTTGATAGCAAATAATGACTAAAGAATGATATTTTGTAAATGAATTTCTGAATTATAATATGTGTGAATGTTTCTACATGTATGAATGTTTCTACATGTGTCTGAATGTTTATACATGTGTGAATGTGAATATGAATGAAACTGTTGGTTGCTATATGAATGTTTCTACATGTGTGAATGTGAAAATGAATGGAACTGCAGATTGCTACATGAATGTTTCTACATGTGTGAAAATCGAATGGAACTACAGGTTGCTAAATGTGTGAAAATTAATATTGTTAATTTTGCAGGTTTGTGGCCTATTGTTGGCTGATATCAATGGATGTCGTAAAACCTGTAGTTTATAAATGAACTTCAGGTTTCTCATCCTACGACCAGCCACAACAGGTCTGCAGACTGATAAAAAAAACTTGCAATAGGCATCGATTATTTGTTTAAAACTGACGACAAATGGTTACAACATCGGATAAATAATTAAAAGCGACACCTAATGCATGTGATGTGGCATCGATTATCAATAACTGACGTCGATTTTCCTAATGAGGCCAGACACCATGACCGTGCTGGCCAGCATGGCCGTGGCAGTGGGTGAGATGGTGTCGATTATCATTAATAAAGCGACGCCGATAGTGCCCCAGATGGCGCCCTTTCTGTGGCGTGAAGGTTTATGGCGTCGATTTCAAAGCTAATAACCGACGCCTATACCCCCCTACTGGCGTGTTTTCAGTGGCACGCGAAGGGTTAACTTGACATATATCATGTACTATTTGTACTGAATTCGTATGATTTTGACTGATATTGGCTATAATTTTTACCAATATAAGTGGAAGCCAATTAAATTTGGATATGATTACATGCATATACATTAACCTTGAAAATATTGGTCTCTATAGTAAAGAAACATGTTTCTTGTGTGATTGCATAGTTTATTATGACTTGTTTCTTGTTATCCGAATGTCCTGAAATTAGACTAGAAACTTAAGTTAGTGCCTACACTAAGGGTAGAATAAGAAGAAATTACAAAGATACAATAATGTTTAACACCCATATTAGCTACCATAGTAGTTGAGAAAAAGTGCAAGCTAAAAAGGATATAACACTAGTATCATATTAGAATGGGGTTAGATGTATGATACGATCAAGATATATCTTGGAATCATAAGAAATCCCCTAGTCTAGGCTTACTTTTATAAGACCAAACACTTAAACATGATAGTATGATATATGCTAAGTACATTGGACATCATCTAGATGGAAGGTTCACCTTTAGTTATTGTAGTTCTTTTGGTGAGGACTTGATGGTTGGGAGCCCATTCCAAACTAGACTTTAAATAATTAAACATATTCCTAGAAACTTACACCAAGGCTAACATCTGTTGGCTAAATGGACATCATCAAAATCCCTTTGTTTTGAAAATGACAAACATTTCATTCTTGTGGATCTAACGAGTTACTTGAGTATTTCAGGAATAAGGTGGATGACAAAGCTTTGGAAGATCTATATGCTCAAAATGCTTTAATTTCATGATTGTAATCAAATGTAAAAACTTGTACAAGTATATAATGTACAAGTACTTAGATATCATGTAAATCAAACATTTCGATCTTCCCTAGCCATTCAAAACACTTAGACAGGCCATCCACACCGGCACACTCATACACACACTTAGTATTCATCCAGAACCACCAAATCAGAGATACTCTCGGTCAAACTCTTTGTCGACCAAGACAAGATCGGTCGAACAATTTCTCGACCGAGAGTCTCCCGGGTTATTTCTTCTAATAGGTTCTATAGATGTTAGACACAACAGACAAGGTAGTTGGGAGTTGGAATCGAACGTTATATACACTTGCTCCAGACTGTCCCTCGGTCGACAAAATCTTTGACCGATGGACTGTCGATCGACAAACTTCTCGATTGAGATTATCTCTATCTGCACTTTTTAGAATTAATAAACTAGCTATTTCTAAAGCAATTAGTGGACATCTAATGACTAGTTAAGCACTAACAACCCCCTAGAAAGTGTCTAGAATGCCCCTAAGAATTAGTAGGCCATTTGTATAAATAGGACATGCCTTAGGACACCTAAAATCACTTGAGTACACATACTTGCAATTGAGAATCAATCCTTGTGAGAAATTGAGCAACTTCAACACTTGCAAATCATTTCCATTGCTAGCATTTCATGTCGTATAGGCTAGAATCTCCTACTCACTATACTTCGACTTTCATACACATTGGATAGGAGATCAAAATGCTTGATATAGAGTTCAAACCTTGTGCTTAAGTGGTAATTGTAATTTCCTTTTTCCTTTCTTGTTCTTTCTTATTGCATTGCACTGTCCTTGCTACTCCTAGGTTGGAGACTGCGGTGTGGAGAGGGTGAAATCTTCTCAAGCAGAGAAGGAGGACTTTGGACTACTTCTAGAAGGTCTCAATGGAAAGCTACTTCAAGAAGGAAGGCTACTTCAAGGGGGAGCTTGAAGTTACTTCAAGTGAAGGCTGCTTCAAGGTTGGTGAGATGACTTCGGGTGAAGGCTATCCAAAGGGTTTGGGAAGGTATTTGTAATTTTGTGTAACATCCTTGAGAAGGTAATAAAATTCAAATACTTTCAAATCCCAATTGGAAACAATTGGGTAGTGGACTGACTCCCTTAGTTTTTGCTAAGGGTGGAACCACTCTAAATCCTTGTCTCCTTCTTCAATATCTTTGTGTTTGTTTTTTGGTTGAATTATTTTAAAAGTTATTATAAAACCCTATTCACCCCCTCTAGTGTTTTTCAATTGGTATCAGAGCAGGCTTCAAGGAACTCTAATAAAGTCTCGAAGAAAATGGGTGATGGGGTACTCAACAACCTCAACTTGGAAGGAACACTTGTGACTCGGCCTCCACCATTTGATGGCACCAACTACACTTATTGGAAGAGGAGGATGCAATTCTATTTCGAAGGAATCAGCTGGGATCTTTGGAGAATGGTCTCAAATGCATATGATCTTCATCAAACTGGCTATGCTACATGGGATGCAAACACGGTGAGGTCATCTCAATTAAATGCAAAAGCTGTAAGTATTCTTTATTGTTCAATTTCTGTAGGTGAGTTCAATAGAATTTCAAATTGTGAAGCTACATATGAGATATGGCATAGACTCTCTATTACCTATGAAGGAACTATTCAAGTTAAAAATTCCAAAATTGGCATGCTTAAAAAAAAGTTTGAACAGTTTCCTATGGAACCAAATGAGTCTATTAGTGAAATGTATGCAAAGTTTTCTTCTATTGTTAATGGTTTGAATGCATTAGGTAAAGCCATTAGTGAAGAAGATCAAGTGTCAAAAATTCTTAGGTCTCTTCCTCCTAAGTACAAGCCTAAGGTGACTGCAATTGAAGAAGCAAATGACCTCACCCGACTAAGGATGGAGCAACTCATTGGCAACTTAGAAGCACATGAAGCAACCTTAGAGGAGGAAGAAAGATGAGAGCGTGAACTTAAACAAGGAACAAATAAGTACATGACTTTCAAGGCTACAAAGGTCATCACTCAAGAAAGTGATGAAACAAGTGATGGAGATGAGGGAGAAGAAGCTCTATTTGTAAATGGTAACAAATATAGAAGATTTAAATCTAACACAATTATTGGTTCTTATTATTCTTCCTCTCCTAGGTGTTTTGAATGTGGAAAGAAGGGACATCTCAAGAATGAATGTCCTAAAGCAAAGAAAGGAAAGAAAAGCTCATCCAAGAAGAAGGGAGAAAAACTATACAAAGCTGCATGGGATGAGTCAAGTGATAGTGAAAGTGGAGAAGAGAATGTGGAGTGTATCATGGCCAAAGAAAATGATGGTGATGATTCTCAAGAGGTAAGCCTTCTTGATTTGCCAAAAGAAGATCTAATTGTTAGTCTACAAGATACTCATGACAAATATGTTGATTGCAAAAAGAAACTAAAGAAGTTTACTAGAACTAATGAGGATCTATATGCTAAATTGAACAATCTTTCTTTTGGAAAGGACAATATTGCTTCTAAAAATTTGACCTTGAAATCATCTTTAAATGATTGCAATATGAAGTTGCTTTCTTTAGAAACAAATCATGATCTTCTTTCTCAAGAAAAGGTTGATTTTCTTGCAAAACTGAATAATTTTGAGACTCAACCTATCCTATGTAATCATCTAGATTATGATGCTATTGTTAAGGAAATATATGCTTTATCATCTAATCTAGATCAAGCAAAGTTAGATATCCAAAAGAAAATTGATGAGATTGCTAAGTTACAAAAAGAAGGTAGTAGCTTGAGAAATAATGGTATTCTTGATAAGATCCTAAAGAACTCTTCTGGTTATAGTGAAAGAAAAGGTTTAGGATATGTTTCAAAAGAAAACTCTTATCAACCAAAACCTAGGAGAACTCAAGCACCCAAAACCAAGATCATGTTTGTACCCAAGAACACAACTCAAAATCCTAGAAAGAGAAATGAAATTGATTCTATTTGTTGTCATTATTGCTTGCATCTTGGACATTATTCCTTTTCATGTCCTTATAAGAAAAAAGATGTTGATTTAGTATGGGTTCCAAGACCCCAAACTTAGCAAATTTAATATGATTAAGTTGAGATTTAACCTAACACTTCATTTGAATATCTTAATGTCTCATCTCAACTAAATAGAATGGTGCCTTAGCATATTACAACGATTTAAGCCCAAATTAACATAAACAGATTGCTGAAAACAAACAGAAACAATCTCGATCGACAAATAGTTCGACTGAGACACTCCTCAGTCGAGAAATTATTCGACCAAAGGAATTCCTGTACCAAATTTGAAATTTGCAGTTAAAAATAGTAACAATCCCGATCGAGAAATTTTCGACCGAGTCAAGGTCGGTCGAAGTATTTGTCGACCGAATGAGGTTCTGAGAAGCTTAAATTATGTAATCATGTTCAATTTATTATTAAAAGTACCTAACCATAATGGACCATCACATGGGTACCAAAATCCATATTTTGCTGCAGGATTGGGTGGTTGATAGTGGATGCTCCAAACACATGACCGGAAATAAGGATGATTTTCAAACTTTTGAAGAAAAGAAAAGTGGAACAATCACTTTTGGAGATAATGGCAAAGGTAAAATTGTTGGAATAGGTAATATTGGTACAAACCTTGAAATAAAAAATATTTTACTTGTTGATGGTCTGCATCACAACTTAATTAGTGTTAGTCAACTATGTGATACTGGATATGATGTTTTATTCAATAAAATATGATGCAAGTTACTAATAGAGAACACTACAAATGTTGTGTATGAAGGTAAATGAATTGGAAATTTATATATTCTCTGACCTAACTCTATGCAATCTGTAGTTGGAAAATGTTTACTTGCAAAAGATAATTCTCTCCAATTATGGCATAGAAAATTAGGTCATGCTAGTTCACATGTTATCAAAAAGCTAATTAAATATGATCTTGTTCGTGGTTTGCCTAAGCTATGTTTTGATCAATCTGAAAATTGTGAACCATGTACTTTGGGTAAACAAACTAAAACTTCTTTAAAACCCAAAAATATGCTTAGCACCAATAGATCATTAGAACTTATTCATATGGATCTATATGGACCTATGAGGACACAATCTATTGGTGGAAAAAGATATTGCTTTGTTATTGTTGATGATTACAGTAGATATACATGGGTTCATTTCCTTGCAAATAAAGATGATACCATTCAAGTATTTATACAATTTTGCTCAAAGATTGAAAATCAATTACAAAATAAAATATGGACAATTAGAAGTGATCATGGTGGAGAATTTGAGAATCATATATTTGAAGAATTATACACATCTCAAGGCTACACTCACAATTTTTCAGCTCCACATACTCCACAAAAAAATGGTATAGTTGAAAGAAAGAATAGGTCCTTACAAGAAATGGCTAGGACTATGCATAATACACCTAAAATGTTTTGGGCTGAAGCAGTAAACACAGCTTGCTATGTGCTAAATAGAGTAACCATACACTCTTATTTGAAGAAAACACCATATGAACTCATTTATGATAAGAAACCAAGGGTTGATTATTTTCACACTTTTGGCTCAACTTTCTATATCTTAAACACAAAAGATGATAGAGAAAAGTTTGACCCTAAATCACAAAAAGCCTTTTTCTTAGGATATTCAACTTCTAGCAAAGCATTTATAGTTTACAATACCATCTCTAGAAAAGTTGAAGAATCCATTCACATTACTTTTCATGAAGAACAAAAACAAAGTGATAACATAGTTGATATTACTTATCAAATCGAAGATCTAACCATATCAATTAAAGATGATCAAAATGCTGAAAATGATCAACAAATTAAGACACAACAACCCATCCCTAGAATCATTAAGGATCATCCTCAAGAACTGATCATTGGAAATCTTAATGATAAAGTAAAAACCCGATCATCTTTTAGAGATGTTGCAAATATGGCATTTGTATCTATAATTGAACCTAAGAAGGTGACTGAAGCTCTAAAAGATGATTGGATAATGGCAATGCAAGAAGAATTAAACCAATTTACTAAGAATGATATATGGGACTTAGTTCCTAAACCTCAAGATAAAACCATTATTGGAACTAAGTGGGTTCTTAGAAATAAGTTAAATGAAGCCGGGGAAGTAGTAAGAAATAAAGCTAGGTTGGTAGAACAAGGGTATAATCAACAAGAAGGAATAGACTTTGATGAAACTTATGCACCAGTGGCAAGACTTGAAGCCATTAGAATGCTACTAGCTATAACTGCACACAAAAACATCAAACTATTCCAAATGGATGTAAAAAGTGCATTTCTAAATGGAATAATACAAGAGGAAGTATATGTTGCCCAACCACCTGGTTTTGAAAATCCTGGTAAAGATGATCATGTTTACAAACTTAAGAAAGCACTTTATGGTTTAAAACAAGCACCTAGAAATTGGTATGAAAGGCTCAAAAATTATCTCTTTGATAATAGTTTTTCAATTGGAAATTCATGTTCTAATTTATTTTTCAAAACATATGAATCTGACTTTATAGTTGTTCAAATTTATGTTGATGATATTATCTTTGGTGCATCAAATGAATCTTTATGTAAACAATTTAGTGATATTATGCAAAAGGAATTTGAAATGAGTCTCATGGGAGAATTGAAGTTCTTTCTTGGTTTTCAAATAAGGCAAACGCCCGTTGGGATTTTTAAAAGCCAAGAGAAGTATACAAATGAACTTTAAAACATTTCAGGATGGAACATTGCAAACATGCTACCACTCCAATGGCTACCTCTACTAAAATTGATAAGGATGAAAATGGGGAACCCATTGATGATTCCTTATATAGGGCCATGATTAGTAGCTTGCTTTACTTAACCACTTCTAGACCGGATATCATGTTTTCCATTGGACTTTGTGCTAGATTTCAATCAAAACCCATGAAAACTCATTTTCAAGTTGTCACATGGATTGTAAGATACTTAGCCGGCACCACAAACTATGGTTTATGGTATCTTAAAAGACAATCTTTGGATTTGAAAGCTTATACCGATGCCGATTACGCTGGTTGTCGACTTGACAAAAAATGCACAAGCGGAAGTTGTTTCTTATTAAGAAGAAATTTAGTATCATGGTTTAGCAAGAAACAAAACACGGTTGCCCTTTCTACCACTGAAGCTGAATATATGGCAACCGAGTCTTGTTGCTCTCAAGTGCTTTACATGCAACAAGTTTTAAATGATTATGGTTTTACATTTTCATCTACACCTATCTTTTGTGACAATACAAGTGCTATAAACTTGTCACATAACCCTATCTTACACAGCCATGCCAAACATATTGAAATCTGTCATCATTTTCTAAGGGATCATATTTCTAAAAACCATATATCCCTTCATCATGTTGATACGGAAGATCAATTGGCTGATATTTTCACAAAACCACTTCCATTAGATCAATTTAATCACATAAGGAAGCAATTACTTATCACTCCCTTAGAAGATGTTTTCTTTGACATTTGTGCTTCTTAAAACCGGTTGGTTTCTCTGATCCTTACATTTTGGCTGTAAATGGACATCTTTTAGCATATTCTTAACGATTATCTTTTTAGGAGAGAACCAATTAATGGGGAGTCTTAACAAATATTTTTAACGGTTATCTTTTTGAAATGACAAAGGGGGAGAAATAATATATCAATGAATTTCATTAATACTCTCTTAGCTTCACATCAAATGTTGCTATATTCCCTAAAGAGTTGGATTTTATGTTCCTCACCTCTTTGGGAATAATAAGCACACATTCCATAAACAAGAGAAGGTATACACAAGGTAAAATTCAGGTATGAAACTTAAATCAATATTATTTAAGCTTATTTGAGTTATATTGAGAAATGTTTGTCATCTTCAAAAAGGGGGAGATTGTTGGCTAAATGGACATCGTCAAAATCACTTTGTTTTGAAAATGACAAACATTTCATTCTTGTATATCTAACATGTTACTTGAGTATTTCATGAATAAGGTGGATGACAAAGCTTTGGAAGATCTATATGCTCAAAATGCTTTAATTTCATGATTGTAATCAAATGTAAAAACTTGTACAAGTATATAATGTACAAGTACTTAGATATCATGTAAATCAAGTGTTTAGATCTTCCCTAGCCATTCAAAACACTTAGATAGGACATCCCCTATAATAGTGTCACATCGGCACACTCATACACACACTTAGTATTCATCCAGAACCACCAAATCAGAGATACTCTCGGTCAAACTCTTTGTCGACCGAGACAAGATCGGTCGAACAACTTCTCGATCGAGAGTCTCCTGAGTTATTTCTTTTAATAGGTTCTACAACCATTAGACACAGCAGACAAGGTAGTTGGGAGTTGGAATCAAATGTTATATACACTTGCTCCAGACTGTCCCTCAGTCGACAAAATCTTCGAGTGACAGACTCTCGGTCGACAAACTTCTCGACTGAGATTATCTCTGTCTGCACTTTTTAGAATTAATAAAATAGCTATTGCTAAAGTAATTAGTGGACATCTAATGGCTAGTTAAGCACTAACAACCCCATATAAAGTGTCTAGAATGTCCCTAAGCATTAGTAGGCCATTCCTATAAATAGGACATGCCTTTGGACACCTAAAATCACTTGAGTACACATACTTGCAATTGAGAATCAATCCTTGTGAACAATTGAGCAACTTCAACACTTGAAAATCATTTCCATTGCTAGCATTTCATGTCCTATAGGCTAGAATCTCCTACCTACTATACTTCCACTTTCATACACATTGGATAGGATATCAAAATGCTTGATATAGAGTTCAAACCTTGTGCTTAAGTGGTAATTGTAATTTCCTTTTTCCTTTCTTGTTCTTTCTTATTGCATTGCACTCTCCTTGCTACTCCTAGGTTGGAGGTTGCGGTGTGGAGAGGGTGAAATCTTCTCAGGTGGAGAAGGAGGACTTTGGACTACTTCTAGAAGGCCTCAACGGAAAGCTACTTCAAGAAGGAAGGCTACTTCAAGGGGGAGCTTGAAGTTACTTCAAGTGAAGGCTGCTTCAAGGTTGGTGAGACGACTTCGGGTGAAAGCTGTCCAAAGGGTTTGGGAAGGTATTTGTAATTTTGTGTAACATCCTTGAGAAGGTTATAAAATTCAAATACTTTCAAATCCCAATTGGAAACAATTGGGTAGTGGACTGACTCCCTTAGTTTTTGCTAAGGGTGGAACCACTCTAAATCCTTGTCTCCTTCTTCAACATCTTTGTGGTTGTTTGTTGGTTGAATTATTTTAAAACATATTATAAAACCCTATTCACCCCCTCTAGTGTTTTTCAACATCTATATGAATTTTGAGTGCCTAATGACAATATAATTCTATAGAAAGGCAATATAATATTGTAACAAACAATAATTGTCATTGGGCACTCAAAATCTGGATCACAAATTCTAAAATAGGTGACACACATTATTGCTATTATATTTATGGGTGTTTTACCACTTTGCCTTGGTATTTTTTAGATGTCTATCTGTTTATTTCTTATCCTCCATTGTATACAAGAAAAATGAATACACAACAATAATAAATTAGATAATGTTCTATGCTATTTTTATATCACATTGATTTGAATTTTCTTTTCTCCAATCAAATATTTTTTCCCTTATTAATGTGTACAATACATTGTGTCTTAATTAATACACATCCAAGAGAGTAGAAGTAAGGTCCATCAAAAAATCTAATGGTTATTTAATAATGCTCTATAATCAATATTATAGTAATGATTCCATCCAAATTACAAAATGTTATCTACAAAATCGTACATAACCATATCCTACTTACACTTTTCTTATAGAATAATGTCACTGTTACAAATCTCTTTCAGATTGGATATGGTTGTAGACTGCTCCCCCCCCATAAAAATATCATTGAATGAAAAACGTGACTCAACTTTTTTTTTGCTTTTGTTGGAAGATGGATTTCAGTACCTGAATGTTTTCAAGCATTACATGTTCAATATTCTTCATGGTACTAATCACTTCCTTCTCACTTGCTTCAACCTTGCTAGAAATTCCACGCCCATCTAAAAGTGAGCTCAAAACATCCTTGTAAGATCCCCAGAGTTCAAACACTTCTAAACATCCATAGCTCGCTGAATTTTCTTCACTACTTCTATTAAACTTCCAAAACCATTGGAATTTTCAAGGTAGTTTCTTTTCCATGGGAGTGGTTGGGCTGAGTCAATTTTTTGGAATCATTTATTGAAACAATGGGCAAAATTGGTGCACATTCTTCTTGACCAATTTCACTAGGACCATTGTAATATGAAGTATTAACCTATTAGTAACATGATTTTTCTTTGATTCCACCAATAAATAAATCTAAAGTGACACTTCTTTCCTATAGTTCATTGTCACCTTCATCATCTCAACTAAGTAGTCCACTTTTTACAAAAAATATATAGGAATCCCCTCCACTTAAATTAGGTTACCTAGTTTTAGAATCTAAGTTATCAATGTAGTTTTTTCTAACAACACTTCCATAATTTTTCTGTGATGAAGTGGGTTTTCTGGCTAAATTCTGCGGACGGAATTTCTTTTAAAGTGTGTAGGATGTGATGAAGTGGACTTTTGGAATCCTAAAATGTCCAATAATTTAAGTGAAAGCATAAGGTTGAGATAGATTAAGGGTTCCAAGCTTTTGACAAAGTAGGTGGGTTGTTTGATGTTGATATTATGATTAAAATCCTTAATTGTTTATGTCTTTTTGAGGTATTTAATTGAATGGTCTAATAGTTGAGTTTTGTCACCAAATTTTAAATAGAAGGTAGCTCGAGAGGTAAGGAAGCTATGGTTAAAACTTGGTGGCAATCGGATGTCCATAGATGAAGTTATGAAGGTTTGAATTTGTGAAATAATGTGTACATGTGAGGATTCATTGACCTAAGTCATGGATTAATGTAGTGTCACACACCACTAGCTGATTTGGGCTATGTGGCTAGATCCTAGCCCTTGCTTCTTTTGATCTAGCAGCTGTCAGGAGCCGCGGACTGGCTAAGTGAAGGGGCTATCCTCAACCCTTAGATTAAGATCTGAGGGCAACCAGATTGTCTCCTACCTTGTGGTTAGAGCAAGGTAGTGGGGCAGCTGACCCCGCGACCACCTCGGCCACCACTCATCCAGGTCGTGGGACGATGGGGACAAGTAACTGAAGAGTGGGTTTTGCCTCCCCTTTATGAACCGTATGATACCCTGAGTGGCTCGCTTGACGAAGAGAGCAGGGAGAACGAGCTCTCCCATTCACGACCCTCTCCACCGCACAGAGTAGGTGGTGGCTGGGATGAGGATACAAAGGCAGTGGGTATATTGGAGGAAGAGGAACAAGGAAGGAGGTCTGAGGAGAAGATCCCTCATGGAAAAGAGGACATCGATGATAGCTGTATCAGGCACCGAGCTCACCCACACCAAGGAAGAAGATGAGGTCGGCGGTGCTTATGGAGTGCAGACTGCCGCAGATCAAGTTCGTGGATGAGTTCATAGTAGCCTTGCGAAGCTTTCAGAAGATTCACATTGGCACGAGGTGAAGCAGGGGCAGTTTGTCTCTTTTCTCCACCGTGCTAGAGCAGCTAGCGGCGGCGCTCCTGCCCAGATGGAGGATCGGGGGTGCCAGGGCAAACTTGAGTAGCTGAGGAGGCTGGAAAGATGATGCCAAAGTTGATGGAGGCCTTCAGAGCTGACAAGGAGCACTATGGTATGGCGGTTTGCTCGCTGGAGATCCACCATGTGGCGGCGCTCACGCAAAGCAGAGGGGACGAGCGAGTCCTCGAGATCGGGATCGCGTGGGAGAAGGAAAGAAGGCTGGACCGGGTTCAGAATCGCAGACCAACCCAAAACCCAGAAAACTAGAGTCATGAACCGTCCAGCTCAGCGCAAGTTAGGACTTAGGAGTCGCGCCCAAGATGGCCACGTGTCAGCGGCCGATTGGCCAAAAGGTAAGTAATTTCTGTAAATGAGCATATCTTCAATAAATCATAGAAATTAGCTCGAGCATCATAAAAATAAATATAATATACCAAAATTCTCAGAAAAATGCATAGAACAAGATGGAAGCATAATATCCTACTTTTGATGTAGTAATAATAGTGATATCATGTAAGATGTGTAATGCTTGTTTAATGGATAATAATTAGCAAACGATGACATAAAATTATGGAAAAATGTCAGTAAGTCCATAATCATGTCTACAATGCATATGATATCAGATATGGTTCTGTTATGACACGAAATCATGTAATTTGCTTCTTATAGCTAATTAGGGCTCTAAACCCTAAATAAAAATGCAATAAATGCATACATGCTCAATAAATAAGGAGATTTACAGAAAACCCTCATATCTGTAACTGGAAGATAATATGCAAATCTGAGATCAGTTTTATACACGAAATCCATGCTATATGAAGATGACACTTAATACATGGATTGTAACCCTAATTTGAATAATGATGTAACCTAGGGTTAATTTGTGCACAAAAATGCTATGGAAGATAATATTCATATAATGAATCATAACCTGGAATATGACATCAGTGAGATAATCATAAGATAAGAATACAAGTAATCATGAGGATATCATAATGAGATAGGGAAACCCTAATGAACACGATTAGGGTTAAGATGAGATGTAAGATGATGAGAACCTGATGATAGTATGTGATCTTGTCTTAATCAGGGTGACCAAGGATGTAGTTGACATCAAGAATATATGTGATTAGGATGTCTCTTTGGAAGGTACACTATTACCTATTACTTGGCTTATTATACAATATGCTTGTGTTATATGTGTAGTAGAATACTTGGCATATGGTATTGGATGAAGTGATTGTTCTTGTATGATATCTTGCTTGATTTTCTGTACTTATGGCTATGAACACATGAAACATAATATATTTGTTCCATTATATGAAAGCACTATATATCTTTGGTAAGCATAGTGCTAATGAGTGATCTATCTCTTTGGTAAGCAGATCACATGTACAATGATCTATCTCTTTGGTAAGCAAATCATAAGGCCTGAATGCATCTATCCCATTGGTAGGCAGATGCACGAGCATATAATGGAAAATGAGCTTAAAATATGTGTTCTCTTTTGTTAATGAATATCTTTGTGCAAGTATACACTTTTCTTATATTATTCTATTACTGTGAAGTATTAGTTTTATCTTATTGCCAAGATATGATGAGAGGTATATAAAAGACACGTAGGCGTACTCAGTACAATATTCTTGAATATTGTGGTGACGTGTACCGCATGTAATCTTTTGTTTAGGTTGTGGTTATGCTCTTGAAGATCCAGGATAGTTGAGAGTTGTGTGGCGAGCTGATATACAGGTGGACCTGTTGTCTTAAGATCCTGTAGTTTAGTGGTAGTACATGTATATGTAGTAGTTTGCGGTTCAATATGTAATATCAAATGTTGTAACAATTCATGTTGTAATTATATGTTGAATGGTGAACATGTGTGTATGGCTTTATTATTGTTCATGTTCATGTGCTACTGTTATTTTCCTTCTGACTCCCTTGATTTTCTTCTTCTTAGCCCGGTGTGGGATGTTTGAATTGGGATTCTCGCTGAGGTGAGGGTTTCAATTTGGACTTCACACATCAGATTAAGTTTTAGAAAATCCGAGGACGTCACAGGTGGTATCAGAGCATGAACAATAGCAAAACCTGACATTTGCTCATTATGCAACTCAAAACTAAAGAACTTTGAACTTAATAATCTGTAGGGTTAGATTAGTCATATTTTAGAGACTAGATCTATCCTAGACTCTAGGTTAGAACCTAGATGTCCGAGAACTAGGTCTATACTGGTGCTTGTTGAGTAGCAAGTCCTTAGATGTCGTTCTTTCCTTGTAGTGCAGCGGTATGGGATGTTGCACTATTTGGAAATGACGTGCATCAAGGGAAGAGAAACCCTAGACATATGGCGCTCGTTGTCTAGAGTAGCTACACTAGTCTACACCATGTTCTCACCCCTTTCCTTAGTTTTCATGACACTGTACTCTCTACTATTTGTGGGGCACTCGTTTCAGGATTTGGTTTTGGATTCCAATCGGATCGAACCTTGATAGTTTTCTCTGACGCTTGTTTTATCAGAGAAAAACTATATAATATTTTAATATGTATATGTATTACAAAAATGTGTCCCCACACATGTACGAGTAGGAGGTGGCCATGCAACCTAAGTGGAAGTGAATGACATCAGTCTAGAAGAGAGAGTAGTTCTAGATTAGATGTCTAGAGCCTTTTTGAGATATATAGGATAGATGGAATGGATAGAATAAGTTTGATGATACAATCTAAGTCTTATATAGATGATATAAGATAGTTTGAGATGATCTATGTTTGTCTTTGAGGATGTAAGTTCAGTTTTGAGGATTTGAGATAGATGTTGATGAAGAAAGTATGTATGGTTTTGTAAGATAAGATAAGATAGGTTAAGCAAGGATGTGAGTCAGCATTAGCCTCAAGCTCTTTTACAAAGGAGGACCTCTAGTGTTAGGACAAGTTTCGGGGTTAACTCCAGAGAGAGTGAGACCTATAATGAGAAGGTCAGAGAACCTAGACTCCGTGATATGATAATTCTGAGATATGTGATATGTTATGTCCTAAACTAGAATACTCCTGAGTGATTGAGTTGAGTTGCTTTATGTATGATTCATATAGTTTTCCTGAACCCTAGATGTCCTTGGGAGGACCAAACCCTAGAGATAGAGAGAGGCTGGTTATGTAACACCCCTGACCTGGGTTATACCTTAACCCTAGGTGTTTTGATTAAGAAAGATGATTAAATGCTTAATCTCATCTTGTGAAAGGTAATTATGGTTCAAGAGGAACTTATATTACAATTCTTATCCTTTTTGAACATTGTTGAAATCAATGTTTTGCCTGTTTTGGACTAAAGTGCAAATTACCCAAGTTGAGGGGTTTAAGTGCAAATTGTGCATGATAATATGTTCCTCATGTGTTGAAGCATCATGAGAGTAAAGATGATGCTGAGGTATGGCTTATGGAAGCCTAAATACCAAGAAAGAGCTGATAAAGCAATGTATGTGCATGAAAACCTAGTTTTGGTGTAATGTGCAATTTACCCAAAACCCAGGGTGTAATATGTAAATTACCACTTCAATAAGGTCCCTAATGTTTCTTGGCATCAAGTAGAGAAAATAAAATGAGAGGGGCGCCTCATTTGAATTAAGTTGGAGGAGAGAGAATCTTGATATTAAAATAATCAAGATTTAATCCTAATTGAAACCCTAATTCTATTTAGTGTAAAAACAAATATAATAATTGAAGGGCCTTCAACCAAAAACGAGATGGTTGAATTTGCTCAAGTGTGAACACATTTGTGACTTTGCTAGGCCACGAAAATATATCAAGCAAGTGGATAACCCACTCACCATTATTATAAATAAAAGCAATATCCACTCAAATTGGAATATTATTATAATATGATCTAAGGTGCTTAATTTGCTTTTCTTTAAATTGATGGATAATGAAGAGGAATAAGAGGCAATGAAGATAGCCTCGTCCTTAAGGATTTTGAGGGGAATTTGAGGGGGAAGAGGCGGCCATATTTTTGGAATTTAATGCATTTTAATAATGCATTTTCTCTCTCACCAAGTTTCTTATAAAAGTACCTTTACCAAGCCAAAACAAAGGCTATTTCGGATTCTTTTCTTTACCCTTGCTTGGAAAACGACTAAGGAGCTGTGGAGGAGCAGGAGGACGACCCCAACCTGTTGGTAAGGTCCTTGACCTTCGTTCTCCTTGATTCCATGGTGGAAATAAAAAATAAATCATTGATTTCTTCTTATTTGGATCTCCTCTTCAACCCTAGCCAACTTTTTCATCCAAAAGCTTGAGGACGAGCTTAGGGGGAGTTTCTAGAGCTTCATCCACCATTAATGGCGTGAGATTGAAGCTTTGGAGCTCAATTGGAGGCGGGTTTTATAACTCAAACCCTTAATCATTGCTATTGCATCAATCAATTATGCTTTGTTGATTGTTTTCTTCAATTTGATACATACTTGTTTCCTTGCTGCAATTTCCATCAAGAACAGTTGCTGTTCTTGGTTTTTCGAAGGAAGGGGATGATGACATCATCCTATATGCTTATCCAAAGAAAAGTACCAAGCCAAATGGTCTTGATATCTATTCCAAATCGTTTTAAATTGATTGGCTATGCAGTTTCAGAAAACTGTTTTAGGGAAAACGGTTTCAAGACCGTTTGATATGGTTGAACAAGCGTTGACCGTTTGGGAATCTTGTTCCTAATTATGTAGGATAATGACCCTCCAAATTTTAGGGGTTAACTCCAAAGGAATCGTGAGTTGAAGGCCAATCAATTAGATAAATCGAATTGAATTAAATGCTGATTTTCAACCTGATCAACTTGACCTGTTTGGGAAAACGGTTTCAAGACCATTTGAGTGTGTTGACCAAGCATTTACCGTTTAGTATTCCTGTTTATAATGATGTTGGTTAATGACCCTCCAAATTTGAGGGATTAACTCCCAAGGAATCGTGAGTTGAAGCCTAATCAATTAGGGAAACCTAATTGAATTAAGTGCTGATTTTCAATCTGATTTAATTGACCTTTTTGAGTAAACGGTCTCAAGACCGTTTGAATGCATTGACCAAGGGTTGAATGTTTGGGATTACTGTTCCTAATGATGTGGTCTAATGACTCACCAAATTTGAGGGATTAACTCCCAAGGAATCGTGAGTTGAAGGCTATTCAATTAAGAAAACCCTAATTGTTTATGGAAGCAATAACTCAGTATACTATGTCAAACATAGTTGTTTGTATTTGATCATATGGTTGATGTAACCAAATCAAGTGGAGAGAATGATAGAAATGAATTCATACATGAGTATGATTCATATGGTGATTTAGGGTAGGATCCTTAGTAAAGAGATCAAGAAACCCTAATTGAGAAGGTTAACGAACCCTAACCCTGATTTAGGGAAATTTTGAGTAAAACCCTAATCTAGGGTAATAGTGTAACCCTAATTAAGGGTAATAGTGTAACCCTAATTAAGGGTAATGACTTGGGTAACTCTAATTTAAGGTAATGAAATACCAAACCCTAATTAGAGGAATAATGAATCCCTAATTTATGGGTAATTGAATGAAACCCTAATTGGGATGATTAGTGAAACCCTAATTGAGGGTGATTCCCTGAGAAACTCTAATTGAGGATGATTCCATGTGAAACCCTAATTGAGGGCGATGTCATATGAAACCTTAAACCTAACACAGAGTAAAGCTATGTAAAACCCTAAATTTGGGCTATAGTGCATGGAATTCTAATCATGGGCAATATGATGATAAATCATAACCCTAATGTCTGGGTAATGATATGAGTAAACCTTAATGATGAAATAATGAGTAATACCCTATAATGATGAAATATCTTAAGTGGTTGACTATAGGCAACCTTATAACAAGCAATGCCTTAATTTGAGATGAGTCCATATCATTGAAGATAGTTGGACAATCCTTGTGTGTGATCTATGCACATCATGGTAAAGGTGATAGGTTGGTGGATGAAAGTATTAAGATGTGAAATTCCTTATTATAAGATAAGTTAATAAACTCATGTAAGATAGAAGTGATGAGGGAAGTGATACATTGAGACATGATAGATATCACATTTAGCATATCAGGGTTGATATACCTTGATGCATCTCAAATCCAATATTTTTAGATAAGATACACAAGGAGAGTGTTATGTAAATTGTCACAATGAAATGTAATGAGTTTAACATACTTGATAAGTAAGCTAAAATGAATATGATGTAATCATACCATGATAATGATGAGAGATAAACTCATACCTTGTGTTGATGATCATTTAATGATAAATGATAAGAATATTAAATACTTGGAATGTCGATGGATGCTCCTAGATGTATGGAACAATATATTAGGGTTGTATTGATAAAATAAACATGAAACCCTAATTGATGTGAATAGTAAACCCTAACCCTGTGGAGGAAATAGTGGTGTTACTATTATATTACATGAGTTAATATGTTATTGTTGCCTAGTGAGAGGTGACAAGATGTTTAATGGCCTTGTGAGCCATATGGTTAGATGTTACCTGGTAAGAAGTAACAAGATGTTTCATGGGTATGATTGAGCCCTGAATGAGGTGTATTCCTCTTATGTTGATAAGGGTTGATACCCTGTGCTATTGTGAAAAGGATTTATATCCTGTGATAATATGATAATTGGTGTAATCTAATGAATGGCAAGTGAATATTACCATGTGATGAAGAGATGAGAAATTATGTTTCATATGTTTTATATCTTTTCAGGTTTTGATATTTATATGCTTGCTAGAAATGAATTAGGGTTTGTATGTCCACTTGTTTGATGCAGCCTTAATTCACCTAATTGGCATAACTAATTAAGTGCAACTCTAATCATGTAGTGCCCTGTGCCGTAGAACCATCTTCAGTGTCAGAACTTGCTGGATGGTGAAACGAGTATTCCTAAGGGAAACTCGGAGCGCATATTGTTGAATATGCGGGGGTGGCAGGTTGAGGATATATATATACTTGTCATCCACAATTGCAGGTTACAGAGGATGGCTATGGTCATGCCTCAAATATTTGATGTGATTGAGGACAGCTGCGGTTGTACCTCGGATTAGAGGGTTTTGTATACCCTGTTTTCTAGTGTCGTAACTTGTACCAAGTACGGACTAGTTGTTATCAGTTGACTATATGTCACTGTTGGTAGTTTGACTGGTATGTCACTGCAGTTTACTCGTACTGACCGAGGGGAAGAGATCTTAGGATGCCGGTACTCCTAGATCTTTTACGGAACCGAATAGCCCTTCGCAGGGGTCGGTTGGACTTTGAATGGTACGATTCAAATTCCCCAGGGCATAATAAAAGATGTAATACAGCCGTATAGCATATCTGTTTAGGGTTATACATGACGCTTCACATTGAATGGAAACCCATGTTTGTTCTCTTTACATAAAGATGATGCTTAGTGCAACTAAGAGATAGTAATTATACTTATGTTGTGGATATGCATAAGACTGTAATTGTGTACATACAATGGTCATGCTTATGTTGATATCTTACTGCTACTGTTGATTATAATCATGATGCTAGATATCTCATGTTGATAGTTATGTTTCACATGCTATCCATGCCTCTATAATTAGAAATACCTGACAGAGGCTTAATGCCTGTAATTAGGTTTGGTTAAAGTCCAATGCCTGGATGTGTAATCAAGATTGGTATAGTCCAATGCCTGAAATATTTATACCTGATTGATATAGTTTAATGCTTGAATAATACATGATGATTTATATAATCACATGTCTGGCATAAGTGAATACTTGTTTAGCAGATTGGCTAAGGCCAACAAATAGAAACAATAATGAATCATGGGTGACACATCAGAATAATGAATGACATGAGCAAAGCTTGAGATGTTGAAAATGTATGGTAGATGAATGTTATACATGTTCTTTCTATTTCTTATAAAGAGAATAGATGAATTACTGTTCAATCATAGATATGTGTAATACTTTAAAAGATGAGAATGATCTAAACTGCTTATCCTCTGCTCAGTTTTATATTAATTAAACTACAATAATGATGTTTCTGGCGGAGAGTTATATCTCTCGCTGGGGCAATTTTCAATTGTCTCACCCCTGTGGGAACCAACATTTTTAGGTGGACGAGTGTGAAAGAGACTGATAATATCTTTCAGATGAAGAACATCAGCAGCTACAAGGACAGCAGTGGCAACTCAGGTTGAGTGTGCTGTCTATCGTGTTTGGTAGATAGAAGTCCTATGTGTCGTCTCTGTACTCTCAGGTCCTCGGAGTTAGTACTTAGTGCTTTTAATGTATCGTTTTGAGATTTTGGCTTGATGCCTCGAGGTTATTATGTTATCTGTGTTCAGCTTTTAACAAGGCAGTTGATGTTGTAACCCTTGAAAAGAGATGGTATAAGATATATACTTATGAACCATGATGTAAATGTAATACATTGGTTCTTGTTGAAAGAGTTTTCCTATGATTGGGTCTCTTTGAAAAAGGTTTTAAATTTTTAGTGATTTTCTATAATCCGCTGCTTAGTGAACGCTTCCGCATTAGTTAATTATGTTTTTGTTAGTTGGATGCTACAATTAAGTGGTATCAGAGCTCTAGGTTCGCTGAGTCTACAGAGACATAGGACTAAGGTAGTAGAGTCTGTTCTGGTATCATCTAGTGTATCTGATAATGTCTTCTGCTCATATAAGAGAAGAAGAACTTAAAGATGACTGGGTCACATGAGGAGATTGCTGCTGAGAGCAGCAATATTGCACCAAGAAGAGGTGCATGGGAGCAGGCAAGACAGAGACAATTGCCTAAGAGTCTCCTAGTTGATCCATTTATGATAAGAAAATCTTTCTTTAAGTATTACTGTTGGGTAGATTAGAGCAACAGTAATGCATATAGTGGACTGGATACTAGCTTTACGATCTAGGTTATCAGTCCTTAATACAGAAGTTTGAGCTTTAAAAGAGTTCCTAAATGACTTAGTCATGTTGGAACATGGGAAAGTCATGTGTGTATAATGATATTAAAAGTGAGGAATATGATCGCAAATAAAGTGCATACTACCTAATCTCAGTATTTATATACCCTGGCCAGGTATACAACTATTGATGATAAAGTGAGTATGGAAACTCTTAGATTGTAATCTCTCTGATTGCCCTGATCAAGCAGTCATTCTGATACAATCTAATGAGTATCATGAAATCAGAAATATGGAATGAATAAATGTGTGATATACTAAGTATAAGAAAGAGAAGTCTGAGATAATCTCAAATGAGCATGTTGTATGAGGAACTAAAAGTGTACTCCTCATAAGATAAGGATAAGAATAAGGGAAATGAAACCTGTTCAATAATGATGTAAGTATAATAAATGTATTTTCCCTAACGAAGAAATGGGAAATATGATGAGATCATGAGATGATCATAAACATGCTAAATGGATAATGTCATGTAATCATCCTTATAATTCCTATGCTAAAGGCAAGGAACCTAGGAGGAGCTAAAGAGTAAATGATTCATGAATAGTTGAAAATACATAAATTAATAAGAGGAATATGAATCCTTGTTTTCTTTCCTTTCAGGGACATGACCATCAAGTGGGTCTTAGGAAACTTGATGTGCATAAGATAA
Source organism: Alisma plantago-aquatica (assembly GCA_963693085.1). Taxonomy (NCBI): domain Eukaryota; kingdom Viridiplantae; phylum Streptophyta; class Magnoliopsida; order Alismatales; family Alismataceae; genus Alisma; species Alisma plantago-aquatica. The sequence goes on along the minus strand of OY856414.1, from coordinate 279,710,455 downwards.
ATGTGTTCATGTGATGGATACTTAGAAAAGTATAAGTTATCTTGGACTTTGGTCCCAAGATGAGGACATATGAAACACATAATGTTCCAAGATGAAAGGAAGAGATATATATGATGTGTTTCCAACACATGTGATAGATATCAAGGTGAAAGATTATGGTATCTGAGAGATATCAGATGGGTTAGGTTGGCTACCTGGATTGGTCAACTGTGAAATTAGTCTGATTATAATAATATGAACATCATATGTTAGGGGTTTATGCTCTGCATAAACATGATACTAATAAAGAATGTATGATGCTTCTCTGAATAAGAAAAGTGTTATTTGACACAAAGTTGACTCTATAGTCAATGATGAGGGACAGTGGGGCATGTGCCTTGTGTGTTGATTCTATGAGAATTTTGTATGGAAACACTTGGTGCTGATCAAAGTTTTATGGTGTATCTATAATAAGGAGATGATATGTGAAGACTAGATAGTATGATGAATAATATACATTTGTCTTCCTTTATCTGGATTTCGAGGACGAAATCCTTGTTAGGGATTTATAATTTGTAACACCCCTGACCTGGGTTATACCTTAACCCTAGGTGTTTTGATTAAGAAAGATGATTAAATGCTTAATCTCATCTTGTGAAAGGTAATTATGGTTCAAGAGGAACTTATATTACAATTCTTATCCTTTTTGAACATTGTTGAAATCAATGTTTTGCCTGTTTTGGACTAAACTGCAAATTACCCAAGTTGAGGGGTTTAAGTGCAAATTGTGCATGATAATATGTTCCTCATGTGTTGAAGCATCATGAGAGTAAAGATGATGCTGAGGTATGGCTTATGGAAGCCTAAATACCAAGAAAGAGCTGATAAAGCAATGTATGTGCATGAAAACCTAGTTTTGGTGTAATGTGCAATTTACCCAAAACCCAGGGGTAATATGTAAATTACCACTTCAATAAGGTCCCTAATGTTTCTTGGAATCAAGTAGAGAAAATAAAATGAGAGGGGCGCCTCATTTGAATTAAGTTGGAGGAGAGAGAATCTTGATATTAAAATAATCAAGATTTAATCCTAATTGAAACCCTAATTCTATTTAGTGTAAAAACAAATATAATAATTGAAGGGCCTTCAACCAAAAACTAGATGGTTGAATTTGCTCAAGTGTGAACACATTTGTGACTTTGCTAGGCCACGAAAATATCTCAAGCAAGTGGATAACCCACTCACCATTATTATAAAGAAAAGCAATATCCACTCAAATTGGAATATTATTATAATATGATCTAAGGTGCTTAATTTGCTTTTCTTTAAATTGATGGATAATGAAGAGGAATAAGAGGCAATGAAGATAGCCTCGTCCTTAAGGATTTTGAGGGGAATTTGAGGGGGAAGAGGCGGCCATATTTTTGGAATTTAATGCATTTTAATAATGCATTTTCTCTCTCACCAAGTTTCTTATAAAAGTACCTTTACCAAGCCAAAACAAAGGCTATTTCGGATTCTTTTCTTTACCCTTGCTTGGAAAACGACTAAGGAGCTGTGGAGGAGCAGGAGGACGACCCCAACCTGTTGGTAAGGTCCTTGACCTTCGTTCTCCTTGATTCCATGGTGGAAATAAAAAATAAATCATTGATTTCTTCTTATTTGGATCTCCTCTTCAACCCTAGCCAACTTTTTCATCCAAAAGCTTGAGGACGAGCTTAGGGGGAGTTGCTAGAGCTTCATCCACCATTAATGGCGTGATATTGAAGCTTTGGAGCTCAATTGGAGGCGGGTTTTATAACTCAAACCCTTAATCATTGCTATTGCATCAATCAATTATGCTTTGTTGATTGTTTTCTTCAATTTGATACATACTTGTTTCCTTGCTGCAATTTCCATCAAGAACAGTTGCTGTTCTTGGTTTTTCGAAGGAAGGGGATGATGACATCATCCTATATGCTTATCCAAAGAAAAGTACCAAGCCAAATGGTCTTGATATCTATTCCAAATCGTTTTAAATTGATTGGCTATGCCGTTTCAGAAAACTGTTTTAGGGAAAACGGTTTCAAGACCGTTTGATATGGTTGAACAAGCGTTGACCGTTTGGGAATCTTGTTCCTAATTATGTAGGATAATGACCCTCCAAATTTTAGGGGTTAACTCCAAAGGAATCGTGAGTTGAAGGCCAATCAATTAGATAAATCGAATTGAATTAAATGCTGATTTTCAACCTGATGAACTTGACCTGTTTGGGTAAACGGTTTCAAGACCATTTGAGTGTGTTGACCAAGCATTGACCGTTTAGGATTCCTGTTTATAATGATGTTGGTTAATGACCCTCCAAATTTGAGGGATTAACTCCCAAGGAATCGTGAGTTGAAGCCTAATCAATTAGGGAAACCTAATTGAATTAAGTGCTGATTTTCAATCTGATTTAATTGACCTTTTTGAGTAAACGGTCTCAAGACCGTTTGAATGCATTGACAAAGGGTTGAATGTTTGGGATTACTGTTCCTAATGATGTGGTCTAATGACTCACCAAATTTGAGGGATTAACTCCCAAGGAATCGTGAGTTGAAGGCTATTCAATTAAGCAAACCCTAATTGTTTATGGAAGCAATAACTCAGTATACTATGTCAAACATAGTTGTTTGTATTTGATCATATGGTTGATGTAACCAAATCAAGTGGAGAGAATGATAGAAATGAATTCATACATGAGTATGATTCATATGGTGATTTAGGGTAGGATCCTTAGTAAAGAGATCAAGAAACCCTAATTGAGAAGGTTAACGAACCCTAACCCTGATTTAGGGAAATTTTGAGTAAAACCCTAATCTAGGGTAATAGTGTAACCCTAATTAAGGGTAATAGTGTAACCCCAATTAAGGGTAATGACTTGGGTAACTCTAATTTAAGGTAATGAAATACCAAACCCTAATTAGAGGAATAATGAATCCCTAATTTATGGGTAATTGAATGAAACCCTAATTGGGATGATTAGTGAAACCCTAATTGAGGGTGATTCCCTGAGAAACTCTAATTGAGGATGATTCCATGTGAAACCCTAATTGAGGGCGATGTCATATGAAACCTTAAACCTAACACAGAGTAAAGCTATGTAAAACCCTAAATTTGGGCTATAGTGCATGGAATTCTAATCATGGGCAATATGATGATAAATCATAACCCTAATGTCTGGGTAATGATATGAGTAAACCTTAATGATGAAATAATGAGTAATACCCTATAATGATGAAATATCTTAAGTGGTTGACTATAGGCAACCTTATAACAAGCAATGCCTTAATTTGAGATGAGTCCATATCATTGAAGATAGTTGGACAATCCTTGTGTGTGATCTATGCACATCATGGTAAAGGTGATAGGTTGGTGGATGAAAGTATTAAGATGTGAAATTCCTTATTATAAGATAAGTTAATAAACTCATGTAAGATAGAAGTGATGAGGGAAGTGATACATTGAGACATGATAGATATCACATTTAGCATATCAGGGTTGATATACCTTGATGCATCTCAAATCCAATATTTTTAGATAAGATACACAAGGAGAGTGTTATGTAAATTGTCACAATGAAATGTAATGAGTTTAACATACTTGATAAGTAAGCTAAAATGAGTATGATGTAATCATACCATGATAATGATGAGAGATAAACTCATACCTTGTGTTGATGATCATTTAATGATAAATGATAAGAATATTAAATACTTGGAATGTCGATGGATGCTCCTAGATGTATGGAACAATATATTAGGGTTGTATTGATAAAATAAACATGAAACCCTAATTGATGTGAATAGTAAACCCTAACCCTGTGGAGGAAATAGTGGTGTTACTATTATATTACATGAGTTAATATGTTATTGTTGCCTAGTGAGAGGTGACAAGATGTTTAATGGCCTTGTGAGCCATATGGTTAGATGTTACCTGGTAAGAAGTAACAAGATGTTTCATGGGCATGATTGAGCCCTGAATGAGGTGTATTCCTCTTATGTTGATAAGGGTTGATACCCTGTGCTATTGTGAAAAGGATTTATATCCTGTGATAATATGATAATTGGTGTAATCTAATGAATGGCAAGTGAATATTACCATGTGATGAAGAGATGAGAAATTATGTTTCATATGTTTTATATCTTTTCAGGTTTTGATATTTATATGCTTGCTAGAAATGAATTAGGGTTTGTATGTCCACTTGTTTGATGCAGCCTTAATTCACCTAATTGGCATAACTAATTAAGTGCAACTCTAATCATGTAGTGCCCTGTGCCGTAGAACCATCTTCAGTGTCAGAACTTGCTGGATGGTGAAACGAGTATTTCTAAGGGAAACTCGGAGCGCATATTGTTGAATATGCGGGGGTGGCAGGTTGAGGATATATATATATACTTGTCATCCACAATTGCAGGTTACAGAGGATGGCTATGGTCATGCCTCAAATATTTGATGTGATTGAGGACAGCTGCGGTTGTACCTCGGATTAGAGGGTTTTGTATACCCTGTTTTCTAGTGTCGTAACTTGTACCAAGTACGGACTAGTTGTTATCAGTTGACTATATGTCACTGTTGGCAGTTTGACTGGTATGTCACTGCAGTTTACTCGTACTGACCGAGGGGAAGAGATCTTAGGATGCCGGTACTCCTAGATCTTTTACGGAACCGAATAGCCCTTCGCAGGGGTCGGTTGGACTTTGAATGGTACGATTCAAATTCCCCAGGGCATAATAAAAGATGTAATACAGCCGTATAGCATATCTGTTTAGGGTTATACATGACGCTTCACATTGAATGGAAACCCATGTTTGTTCTCTTTACATAAAGATGATGCTTAGTGCAACTAAGAGATAGTAATTATACTTATGTTGTGGATATGCATAAGACTGTAATTGTGTACATACAATGGTCATGCTTATGTTGATATCTTACTGCTACTGTTGATTATAATCATGATGCTAGATATCTCATGTTGATAGTTATGTTTCACATGCTATCCATGCCTCTATAATTAGAAATACCTGACAGAGGCTTAATGCCTGTAATTAGGTTTGGTTAAAGTCCAATGCCTGGATGTGTAATCAAGATTGGTATAGTCCAATGCCTGAAATATTTATACCTGATTGATATAGTTTAATGCTTGAATAATACATGATGATTTATATAATCACATGTCTGGCATAAGTGAATACTTGTTTAGCAGATTGGCTAAGGCCAACAAATAGAAACAAGAATGAATCATGGGTGACACATCAGAATAATGAATGACATGAGCAAAGCTTGAGATGTTGAAAATGTATGGTAGATGAATGTTATACATGTTCTTTCTATTTCTTATAAAGAGAATAGATGAATTACTGTTCAATCATAGATATGTGTAATACTTTAAAAGATGAGAATGATCTAAACTGCTTATCCTCTGCTCAGTTTTATATTAATTAAACTACAATAATGATGTTTCTGGCGGAGAGTTATATCTCTCGCTGGGGCAATTTTCAATTGTCTCACCCCCGTGGGAACCAACATTTTTAGGTGGACGAGTGTGAAAGAGACTGATAATATCTTTCAGATGAAGAACATTAGCAGCTACAAGGACAGCAGTGACAACTCAGGTTGAGTGTGCTGTCTATCGTGTTTGGTAGATAGAAGTCCTATGTGTCGTCTCTGTACTCTCAGGTCCTCGGAGTTAGTACTTAGAGCTTTTAATGTATCGTTTTGAGATTTTGGCTTGATGCCTCGAGGTTATTATGTTGTCTGTGTTTAGCTTTTAACAAGGCAGTTGATGTTGTAACCCTTGAAAAGAGATGGTATAAGATATATACTTATGAACCATGATGTAAATGTAATACATTGGTTCTTGTTGAAAGAGTTTTCCTATGATTGGGTCTCTTTGAAAAAGGTTTTAAATTTTTAGTGATTTTCTATAATCCGCTGCTTAGTGAACGCTTCCGCATTAGTTAATTATGTTTTTGTTAGTTGGATGCTACAATTAAGTGGTATCAGAGCTCTAGGTTCGCTGAGTCTACAGAGACATAGGACTAAGGTAGTAGAGTCTGTTCTGGTATCATCTAGTGTATCTGATAATGTCTTCTGCTCATATAAGAGAAGAAGAACTTAAAGATGACTGGGTCACATGAGGATATTGCTGCTGAGAGCAGCAATATTGCACCAAGAAGAGGTGCATGGGAGCAGGCAAGACAGAGACAATTGCCTAAGAGTCTCCTAGTTGATCCATTTATGATAAGAAAATCTTTCTTTAAGTATTACTGTTGGGTAGATTAGAGCAACAGTAATGCATATAGTGGACTGGATACTAGCTTTACGATCTAGGTTATCAGTCCTTAATACAGAAGTTTGAGCTTTAAAAGAGTTCCTAAATGACTTAGTCATGTTGGAACATGGGAAAGTCATGTGTGTATAATGATATTAAAAGTGAGGAATATGATCGCAAATAAAGTGCATACTACCTAATCTCAGTATTTATATACCCTGGCCAGGTATACAACTATTGATGATAAAGTGAGTATGGAAACTCTTAGATTGTAATCTCTCTGATTGCCCTGATCAAGCAGTCATTCTGATACAATCTAATGAGTATCATGAAATCAGAAATATGGAATGAATAAATGTGTGATATACTAAGTATAAGAAAGAGAAGTCTGAGATAATCTCAAATGAGCATGTTGTATGAGGAACTAAAAGTGTACTCCTCATAAGATAAGGATAAGAATAAGGGAAATGAAACCTGTTCAATAATGATGTAAGTATAATAAATGTATTTTCCCTAACGAAGAAATGGGAAATATGATGAGATCATGAGATGATCATAAACATGCTAAATGGATAATGTCATGTAATCATCCTTATAATTCCTATGCTAAAGGCAAGGAACCTAGGAAGAGCTAAAGAGTAAATGATTCATGAATAGTTGAAAATACATAAATTAATAAGAGGAATATGAATCCTTGTTTTCTTTCCTTTCAGGGACATGACCATCAAGTGGGTCTTAGGACACTTGATGTGCATAAGATAAATGTGTTCATGTGATGGATACTTAGAAAAGTATCAGTTATCTTGGACTTTGGTCCCAAGATGAGGACATATGAAACACATAATGTTCCAAGATGAAAGGAAGAGATATATATGATGTGTTTCCAACACATGTGATAGATATCAAGGTGAAAGATTATGGTATCTGAGAGATATCAGATGGGTTAGGTTGGCTACCTGGATTGGTCAACTGTGAAATTAGTCTGATTATAATAATATGAACATCATATGTTAGGGGTTTATGCTCTGCATAAACATGATACTAATAAAGAATGTATGATGCTTCTCTGAATAAGAAAAGTGTTATTTGACACAAAGTTGACTCTATAGTCAATGATGAGGGACAGTGGGGCATGTGCCTTGTGTGTTGATTCTATGAGAATTTTGTATGGAAACACTTGGTGCTGATCAAAGTTTTATGGTGTATCTATAATAAGGAGATGATATGTGAAGACTAGATAGTATGATGAATAATATACATTTGTCTTCCTTTATCTGGATTTCGAGGACGAAATCCTTGTTAGGGGTTTATAATTTGTAACACCCCTGACCTGGGTTATACCTTAACCCTAGGTGTTTTGATTAAGAAAGATGATTAAATGCTTAATCTCATCTTGTGAAAGGTAATTATGGTTCAAGAGGAACTTATATTACAATTCTTATCCTTTTTGAACATTGTTGAAATCAATGTTTTGCCTGTTTTGGACTAAACTGCAAATTACCCAAGTTGAGGGGTTTAAGTGCAAATTGTGCATGATAATATGTTCCTCATGTGTTGAAGCATCATGAGAGTAAAGATGATGCTGAGGTATGGCTTATGGAAGCCTAAATACCAAGAAAGAGCTGATAAAGCAATGTATGTGCATGAAAACCTAGTTTTGGTGTAATGTGCAATTTACCCAAAACCCAGGGTGTAATATGTAAATTACCACTTCAATAAGGTCCCTAATGTTTCTTGGCATCAAGTAGAGAAAATAAAATGAGAGGGGCGCCTCATTTGAATTAAGTTGGAGGAGAGAGAATCTTGATATTAAAATAATCAAGATTTAATCCTAATTGAAACCCTAATTCTATTTAGTGTAAAAACAAATATAATAATTGAAGGGCCTTCAACAAAAAACGAGATGGTTGAATTTTCTCAAGTGTGAACACATTTGTGACTTTGCTAGGCCACGAAAATATCTCAAGCAAGTGGATAACCCACTCACCATTATTATAAATAAAAGCAATATCCACTCAAATTGGAATATTATTATAATATGATCTAAGGTGCTTAATTTGCTTTTCTTTAAATTGATGGATAATGAAGAGGAATAAGAGGCAATGAAGATAGCCTCGTCCTTAAGGATTTTGAGGGGAATTTGAGGGGGAAGAGGCGGCCATATTTTTGGAATTTAATGCATTTTAATAATGCATTTTCTCTCTCACCAAGTTTCTTATAAAAGTACCTTTACCAAGCCAAAACAAAGGCTATTTCGGATTCTTTTCTTTACCCTTGCTTGGAAAACGACTAAGGAGCTGTGGAGGAGCAGGAGGACGACCCCAACCTGTTGATAAGGTCCTTGACCTTCGTTCTCCTTGATTCCATGGTGGAAATAAAAAATAAATCATTCATTTCTTCTTATTTGGATCTCCTCTTCAACCCTAGCCAACTTTTTCATCCAAAAGCTTGAGGACGAGCTTAGGGGGAGTTGCTAGAGCTTCATCCACCATTAATGGCGTGAGCTTGAAGCTTTGGAGCTCAATTGGAGGCGGGTTTTATAACTCAAACCCTTAATCATTGCTATTGCATCAATCAATTATGCTTTGTTGATTGTTTTCTTCAATTTGATACATACTTGTTTCCTTGCTGCAATTTCCATCAAGAACAGTTTCTGTTCTTGGTTTTTCGAAGGAAGGGGATGATGACATCATCCTATATGCTTATCCAAAGAAAAGTACCAAGCCAAATGGTCTTGATATCTATTCCAAATCGTTTTAAATTGATTGGCTATGCAGTTTCAGAAAACTGTTTTAGGGAAAACGGTTTCAAGACCGTTTGATATGGTTGAACAAGCGTTGACCGTTTGGGAATCTTGTTCCTAATTATGTAGGATAATGACCCTCCAAATGTTAGGGGTTAACTCCAAAGGAATCGTGAGTTGAAGGCCAATCCATTAGATAAATCGAATTGAATTAAATGCTGATTTTCAACCTGATCAACTTGACCTGTTTGGGAAAACGGTTTCAAGACCATTTGAGTGTGTTGACCAAGCATTGAACGTTTAGGATTCCTGTTTATAATGATGTTGGTTAATGACCCTCCAAATTTGAGGGATTAACTCCCAAGGAATCGTGAGTTGAAGCCTAATCAATTAGGGAAACCTAATTGAATTAAGTGCTGATTTTCAATCTGATTTAATTGACCTTTTTGAGTAAACGGTCTCAAGACCGTTTGAATGCATTGCCAAAGGGTTTAATGTTTGGGATTACTGTTCCTAATGATGTGGTATAATGACTCACCAAATTTGAGGGATTAACTCCCAAGGAATCGTGAGTTGAAGGCTATTCAATTAAGCAAACCCTAATTGTTTATGGAAGCAATAACTCAGTATACTATGTCAAACATAGTTGTTTGTATTTGATCATATGGTTGATGTAACCAAATCAAGTGGAGAGAATGATAGAAATGAATTCATACATGAGTATGATTCATATGGTGATTTAGGGTAGGATCCTTAGTAAAGAGATCAAGAAACCCTAATTGAGAAGGTTAACGAACCCTAACCCTGATTTAGGGAAATTTTGAGTAAAACCCTAATCTAGGGTAATAGTGTAACCCTAATTAAGGGTAATAGTGTAACCCCAATTAAGGGTAATGACTTGGGTAACTCTAATTTAAGGTAATGAAATACCAAACCCTAATTAGAGGAATAATGAATCCCTAATTTATGGGTAATTGAATGAAACCCTAATTGGGATGATTAGTGAAACCCTAATTGAGGGTGATTCCCTGAGAAACTCTAATTGAGGATGATTCCATGTGAAACCCTAATTGAGGGCGATGTCATATGAAACCTTAAACCTAACACAGAGTAAAGCTATGTAAAACCCTAAATTTGGGCTATAGTGCATGGAATTCTAATCATGGGCAATATGATGATAAATCATAACCCTAATGTCTGGGTAATGATATGAGTAAACCTTAATGATGAAATAATGAGTAATACCCTATAATGATGAAATATCTTAAGTGGTTGACTATAGGCAACCTTATAACAAGCAATGCCTTAATTTGAGATGAGTCCATATCATTGAAGATAGTTGGACAATCCTTGTGTGTGATCTATGCACATCATGGTAAAGGTGATAGGTTGGTGGATGAAAGTATTAAGATGTGAAATTCCTTATTATAAGATAAGTTAATAAACTCATGTAAGATAGAAGTGATGAGGGAAGTGATACATTGAGACATGATAGATATCACATTTAGCATATCAGGGTTGATATACCTTGATGCATCTCAAATCCAATATTTTTAGATAAGATACACAAGGAGAGTGTTATGTAAATTGTCACAATGAAATGTAATGAGTTTAACATACTTGATAAGTAAGCTAAAATGAGTATGATGTAATCATACCATGATAATGATGAGAGATAAACTCATACCTTGTGTTGATGATCATTTAATGATAAATGATAAGAATATTAAATACTTGGAATGTCGATGGATGCTCCTAGATGTATGGAACAATATATTAGGGTTGTATTGATAAAATAAACATGAAACCCTAATTGATGTGAATAGTAAACCCTAACCCTGTGGAGGAAATAGTGGTGTTACTATTATATTACATGAGTTAATATGTTATTGTTGCCTAGTGAGAGGTGACAAGATGTTTAATGGCCTTGTGAGCCATATGGTTAGATGTTACCTGGTAAGAAGTAACAAGATGTTTCATGGGCATGATTGAGCCCTGAATGAGGTGTATTCCTCTTATGTTGATAAGGGTTGATACCCTGTGCTATTGTGAAAAGGATTTATATCCTGTGATAATATGATAATTGGTGTAATCTAATGAATGGCAAGTGAATATTACCATGTGATGAAGAGATGAGAAATTATGTTTCATATGTTTTATATCTTTTCAGGTTTTGATATTTATATGCTTGCTAGAAATGAATTAGGGTTTGTATGTCCACTTGTTTGATGCAGCCTTAATTCACCTAATTGGCATAACTAATTAAGTGCAACTCTAATCATGTAGTGCCCTGTGCCGTAGAACCATCTTCAGTGTCATAACTTGCTGGATGGTGAAACGAGTATTCCTAAGGGAAACTCGGAGCGCATATTGTTGAATATGCGGGGGTGGTAGGTTGAGGATATATGTATACTTGTCATCCACAATTGCAGGTTACAGAGGATGGCTATGGTCATGCCTCAAATATTTGATGTGATTGAGGACAACTGCGGTTGTACCTCGGATTAGAGGGTTTTGTATACCCTATTTTCTAGTGTCGTAACTTGTACCAAGTATGGACTAGTTGTTATCAGTTGACTATATGTCACTGTTGGCAGTTTGACTGGTATGTCACTGCAGTTTACTCGTACTGACCGAGGGGAAGAGATCTTAGGATGCCGGTACTCCTAGATCTTTTATGGAACCGAATAGCCCTTCGCAGGGGTCGGTTGGACTTTGAATGGTACGATTCAAATTCCCCAGGGCATAATAAAAGATGTAATACAGCCGTATAGCATATCTGTTTAGGGTTATACATGACGCTTCACATTGAATGGAAACCCATGTTTGTTCTCTTTACATAAAGATGATGCTTAGTGCAACTAAGAGATAGTAATTATACTTATGTTGTGGATATGCATAAGACTGTAATTGTGTACATACAATGGTCATGCTTATGTTGATATCTTACTGCTACTGTTGATTATAATCATGATGCTAGATATCTCATGTTGATAGTTATGTTTCACATGCTATCCATGCCTCTATAATTAGAAATACCTGACAGAGGCTTAATGCCTATAATTAGGTTTGGTTAAAGTCCAATGCCTGGATGTGTAATCAGGATTGGTATAGTCCAATGCCTGAAATATTTATACCTGATTGATATAGTTTAATGCTTGAATAATACATGATGATTTATATAATCACATGTCTGGCATAAGTGAATACTTGTTTAGCAGATTGGCTAAGGCCAACAAATAGAAACAAGAATGAATCATGGGTGACACATCAGAATAATGAATGACATGAGCAAAGCTTGAGATGTTGAAAATGTATGATAGATGAATGTTATACATGTTCTTTCTATTTCTTATAAAGAGAATAGATGAATTACTGTTCAATCATAGATATGTGTAATACTTTAAAAGATGAGAATGATCTAAACTGCTTATCCTCTGCTCAGTTTTATATTAATTAAACTACAATAATGATGTTTCTGGCGGAGAGTTATATCTCTCACTGGGGCAATTTTCAATTGTCTCACCCCCGTGGGAACCAACATTTTTAGGTGGACGAGTGTGAAAGAGACTGATAATATCTTTCGGATGAAGAACATCAGCAGCTACAAGGACAACAGTTACAACTCAGGTTGAGTGTGCTGTCTATCGTGTTTGGTAGATAGAAGTCCTATGTGTCGTCTCTGTACTCTCAGGTCCTCGGAGTTAGTACTTAGTGCTTTTAATGTATCGTTTTGAGATTTTGGCTTGATGCCTCGAGGTTATTATGTTGTCTGTGTTTAGCTTTTAACAAGGCAGTTGATGTTGTAACCCTTGAAAAGAGATGGTATAAGATATATACTTATGAACCATGATGTAAATGTAATACATTGGTTCTTGTTGAAAGAGTTTTCCTATGATTGGGTCTCTTTGAAAAAGGTTTTATATTTTTAGTGATTTACTATAATCCGCTGCTTAGTGAACGCTTCCGCATTAGTTAATTATGTTTTTGTAGTTGGATGCTACAGGTTACATGTACATATGCGAACATCAATATGAGTGTCCTCCATCTGGGTGAGGGAGAGAGCCCAAGACCCTGGAGGAGGTAGCTATGTTAGTATCTGTGAAGCCTCATGCTTGGGTTGGTGGTTTCCCACATAGGAATCTAGTGGTGTATATGCTAGAGAGTTTGGGTAAGCATGTCTCATAGGTAGAGATCTATGATGAGAACATCATGTCATGTTTAGGTTTGTGCTTATGTGGCTAGAGCTAATGAAGCTATTAGCTAGTTCCAATGAGGTAATATAAGAACCCTAGATGGAGAGGGAAGATATGGTTGGTGCATATGATACTCATTGAGTTGAGTTAACTCAGAGAGACTGAGCACGACACTACCGTCATGATATGGGTTAGGAGAACCTCAATTGGACTAGACAAAGTTTTGATATAAGTTTAACAAGTCACTCACATAAGTTTGTTTAGCACAACCATGATAAAATAATTGTAAGGATGTAATCTAATATCAAGACGTGATATATGGCATGATGGAAACCTAGAGATGGTTTAATAGATATCAAAGTATAAATGGTTAACCATATACATGAATAATGATGATAATGTGAAACTGTAGGTTAATCGTGTGATGAAATCACCAATAAAGATTACAGTTTATTATGAGCAATGAAATAAGATCATATGAATGAAAACTGTTACATGAGGTGTTAATCTTAATTCTTAATAAAGATGGAAAATATAGTTTGAAAGTTAGCACAACATAATGATTACAACACCTTGATATGACCTAGATGGATAAAGTGAGTTGATGATAATTAACTCCCTCCTAAAGGGCATATGTGAATGTTGAATATGTTCTAACAATTACCTCAATAAAATGTTGATGACACCTTGATGTATGGGTTAACTTGGGTTAACTCCTTGGGAATATGGTAATATGATGTTGAATAATAACACATGAGTTAAGATAAGGATGCAACCCTAATATGTCATGACATAACCAGAGTTTCTAAACCCTTAGATCAACCTTGAATGGAGTGTTTGTGCACCCAAGATGGTTGTAAACCTTCTAATAGTGCTTTGAATACATGGTTCTAGGTAATCTTTGCGGACATGTTACACATAAAATGGTGCCTACATGTGGATGAGAGCAAGATAAGGTTTTCCCTGGAAGTATGGGTATGGTGTACTTTCGAGGATGAAAGTTCTTTTAAGATGTATATGATGTGATGAAGTGGGTATTCTGGCTTAATTCTGAGGATGGAATTTCTTTTAAGGTGTGTAGGATGTGATGAAGTGGACTTTTGTAATCCTAAAATGTCCAATAATTTAAGTGAAAGCATAAGGTTGAGATAGATTGAGGGTTCCAAGCTTTTGACAAAGTAGGTGGGTTGTTTGATGTTGATATTATGATTAAAATCCTTAATTGTTTATGTCTTTTTGAGGTATTTAATTGAATGGTCTAATAGTTGAGTTTTGTCACCAAATTTGAATAGAAGGTAGCTCGAGAGGTAAGGAAGCTATGGTTAAAACTTGGTGGCAATCAGATGTCCCTAGATGAAGTTATGAAGGTTTGAATTTGTGAAATAATGTGTACATGTGAGGATTCATTGACCTAAGTCATGGATTAATGCAGTGTCACACACCACTAGATGAGTCAGGCTACATGGCCAAATCCTAGCCCTTGCTTCTTTTGATCTAGCCGCTGTCAGGAGCCGCAGACTGGCTAAGTGAAGGGGCTATCCTCAGCCCTTGGATTACAATATGAGGGCAACCGGATTGTCTCCTACCTTGCGGTTAGAGCAAGGTAGTGGGGCAGCTGACCCCGCGACCACCTCGGCCACCACTCGTCCAGGTCGTGGGATGATGGGGACAAGTAACTGAAGAGTGGGTTTTGCCTCCCCTATATGAACCGTATGATACCTTGAGTGGCTCGCTTGACGAAGAGAGCAGGGAGAACGAGCTCTCCCATTCACGACCCTCTCCACAGCACGGAGCAGGTGGTGGCTGGGATGAGGATACGGAGGTAGCGGGTATATTAGAGGAAGAGGAACAAGGAAGGAGGTCTGAGGAGAAGATCCCTCATGGAAAAGAGGACCTTGATGATAGCTGTACCAGGTGCCGAGCTCACCCACACCAAGGAAGAAGCTGAGGTCGGCGGTGCTTATGGAGTGCAGACCACCGCGGATCAAGGTCATGGATGAGTTCGTAGTAGCCTTGCGAAGCTTTCAGAAGCTTCACGTTGGCACAAGGTGGAGCAGGGGCAGTTTGCCTCTTTTCTCCACCGTGCTAGAGCAGCTAGCGGCGGTGTTCCTGCCCAGATGGAGGATCGGGGGTGCCAGGGCAAACTTGAGTAGCCGAGGAGGCTGGAAAGATGATGCTGAAGTTGATGGAGGCCTTCGGAGATGACAAGGAGCACTCTGGTGTGGCGGTTTGCTCGTCGGAGATCCACCATGCGGCGGCGCTCACGCAAAGCAGAGGGGACGGGTGAGTCCTCAAGATCAGGATTGCGTGGGAGAAGGAAAGAAGGCTGAACCGGGTTCAGAATCGCAGACCAGCCCAAAACCCAAAAAACTAGAGTCATGAACCGGTCAGCTCAGTGCGAGTTAGGACTTAGGAGTCGCGCCCAAGATGGCCACGTGTCAGCGGCCGATTGGCCAAAAGGTAAGTAATTTCTGTAAATGAGCATATCTTCAATAAATCATAGAAATTAGCTCGAGCATCATAAAAATAAATATAATATACCAAAATTCTTAGAAAAATGCATAGAACACGATGGAAGCATAATATACTTCTTTTGATGCAGTAATAATAGTGATATCATGTAAGATGTGTAATGCTTATTTAATGGATAATAATTAGCAAACGATGACATAAAATTATGGAAAAATGTCAGTAAGTCCATAATCATGTCTACAATGCATATGATATTAGATATGGTTCTGTTATGACATGAAATCATGTAATTTGCTTCTTATAGCTAATTAGGGCTCTAAACCCTAAATAAAAATTCAATAAATGCATACATGCTCAATAAATAAGGAGATTTACAGAAAACCCTCATATCTGTAGCTGGAAGATAATATGCAAATCTGAGATCAGTTTTATACACGAAATCCATGCTATATGAAGATGACACTTAATACATGGATTGTAACCCTAATTTGAATAATGATGTAACCTAGGGTTAATTTGTGCACAAAAATGCTATGGAAGATAATATTCATATAATGAATCATAACCTGGAATATGACATCAGTGAGATAATCATAAGATAAGAATACAAGTAATCATGAGGATATCGTAATGAGATAGGGAAACCCTAATGAACACGATTAGGGTTAAGATGAGATGTAAGATGATGAGAACCTAATGATAGTATGTGATCTTGTCTTAATCAGGGTGACCAAGGATGTAGTTGACATCAGGAATATATGTGATTAGGATGTCTCTTTGGAAGGTACGCTATTACCTATTACTTGGCTTATTATACAATATGTTTGTGTTATATGTGTAGTAGAATACTTGGCATATGGTATTGGATGAAGTGATTGTTCTTGTATGATATCTTGCTTGATTTTCTGTACTTATGGCTATGAACACATGAAACATAATATATTTGTTCCATTATATGAAAGCACTATATCTCTTTGGTAAGCATAGTGCTAGTGAGTGATCTATCTCTTTGGTAAGCAGATCACATGTACAATGATCTATCTCTTTGGTAAGCAGATCATAAGGCCTGAATGCATCTATCCCATTGGTAGGCAGATGCACGAGCATTTAATGGAAAATGAGCTTAAAATATGTGTTCTCTTTTGTTAATGAATATCTTTGTACAAGTATACGCTTTTCTTATATTATTCTATTATTGCAAAGTATTAGTTTTATCTTATTGCCAAGATATGATGAGAGGTATATAAAAGACACATAGGCGTACTCAGTACAATATTCTTGAATATTGTGCTGATGTGTACCGCATGTAATCTTTTGTTTAGGTTGTGGTTATGCTCTTGAAGATCCAGGATAGTTGAGAGTTGTGTGGCAAGCTGATGTACAGGTGGACCTGTTGTCTTAAGATCCTGTACTTTAGTGGTAGTACATGTATATGTAGTAGTTTGTTGTTCAATATGTAATATCAAATGTTGTAACAATTCATGTTGTAATTATATGTTGAAAGGTGAACATGTGTGTATGGTTTTATTATTGTTCATGTGCATGTGCTACTGTTATTTTCCTTCTGACTCCCTTGATTTTCTTCTTCTTAGCCTGGTGTGGGATGTTTAAATTGGGATTCTCGCTAAGGTGAGGGTTTCAATTTGGACTTCACACATCAGATTAAGTTTTAGAAAATCTGGGGACGTCACAATTTCTTTGGAACTATTTCCTCATCAAAAGAGGAAGTGATGGCTATAGTGTTTTCTGCATATCTACAAGGAGCCTCTATTTTCTAGGTTTTTCTCTTTGGATGTAAGTTTTTCATTTGATCCTGCTTACAAGTAAGTGTTTTTATCCTTAGACGAAGGATATGTCCTATTGACTATGTTTTTAATATTATGTTACTTGGAGTTGAAACAAAGTCTATGTTACATGGCTTCAGAAAGTATGTAACAACCCTTTTTTAGATTAACCATCCAATTGGGGCATACTTGGATGATTTTATGCTTAACTAGATTGATCATTGTTTAAAGCTTGATTAATGATGGTAGCTTAATTATGATGTTTTAAATATAATGAGAAGCTTTAATTATTCTTTTATTCATATAATTAGGGTTGGAGAATTGAAAATCCTAATCGGCCAAACATTTGGGTTTTGGTAACATATGAATACATAATTTGATAACTATAGTGGTGTACTAAATGATTTGTAGTATTTTATATACAACTCTAATTTAGTTGAATTTTGGATAAAGTTTGGATTACTCAATTATTTGTGCTCTATAAAATATCATAGTTTTTTAAAGAATTTCAAAGATATTTTTCGACTGAGTTTCCCAAGACAAACTCAACTGACCATGTATTCAGATTGAAATATAGCAGTGTGGTCTTTGAATTTTATCTTTTTATTAGTACATACAATTGATCTAAAATTTTAATGACAACTTTGAAACTCCATTTTAGACATTTGAATGATGTTTTAATTCTATAGACTATGGTGTTGGTTGAATTTCCTCTGGACAAACTCAGCCAACCATGCATTCTGGATGAAAAACAATAGTTAGTATTTGATTTTTATATTTTTCTTCATAACTCCTATAGATCAAAAATTTTAATTGGGGCACTAAAATACTCTCTCCCATAACATGCCAAATTTTCATAATTGTTGGATGATGTTAGGCCAATTTAGTAGATGATTTTCTGTAACATGTTTTATGATAGAAAAATTTGATGAAGTAAAACAAAGTGTAAAGTTGGGTCGATTTGCACTTAACCCAATCACCTTAATTTATTATATAAGAAACCTAGCACCCAAGGAAATCTCATATTTCGTTATCCATTCCAGAGAAACTAAATCCTAGAGAGAGGAGATCTAGGGTTTTGAGAAGAGAAAGTGGTGAAGATGTTGACCTAGGGGTTTACTATCTGAGATATGATGAAATCAAGTAAGTTTAGATTCTTTGCATAGTATTTCATGGTGAATTGTATCTCACATGTCAATATTCTATCCCTCCTATGCTTTGATTCGAAATGATATCAAATCTTCCTCTTTTCTCACTCTTTCTCTCCTAATCTCCATTTCTAGGGTTTCTGAGTTGAGAGGAGGAAGAAAAGGATTCAGTTGCTAGAGTTTGGTTGGATTTCAAGAAATTTAGAGTTTGTCCTATATTTTTAAGGTACTTGTCAAATTAGGTGAGTGTTAATCTCCCTCTAAGGCTCTGTATTCATTTTGAAAGCCTAATTCTATCTGGCTAAAATAATAAGAAACCTTTCTTGTATTTGTGTGTGATTGGGTATTCATTTGGAAAGGTATTTGAGAATCAATTTCTATCAATTTAAATTATTTCTAATTGAATGGAACTTTCTAAATTCCTGATATATTGATTGATGTTCCATGGAATTCTATGGATAGATGACTATGATGTTTGATGTGAATATTGCCTAAAAATAAGTCCAGTGCCTGATATGCTTGGGAGTTGAATTGACGTGTGTAGAATCATATTGAATTGTATTAGAATGAATTAGACAAGTGTATTGTTGAATCTTAATGAAATTGAATATGATACATACATAAGTATAGGTATGGGGTGGTGATTTTCCCTATTTAGGGTTTGTGTTGAGGGATTCAATCAAATGAGATAATGAATCAATGTATACTTATGATCGATGAATGAAATATGTGGAAATATTAACGAGGGTTTCCATATATGTGAATAGCCCTAAATGAAGAAATGTGAACCATAATAATATTACTGAATGATAAGATTCTTATAATGTGTCGAATTAAGGATGACTTATTAAACCCTAGAAATATAATACTAAGGTGAGTATGAGAGATAAAGCTCAAGGTTGTATATAATATTGTAATTGTGATGAAATTATCAACTGTAGGTGTTGTCACTTTAATTGAAGTTGATAAGTCTGATCAATATGATCTAAGCCTAATTCATCTATTTTAGTATAATCTATGGAATTATATATGAATGTGAGTTTTTTATACAAGTCACATAACGATGAATTGTCAAGGATGATTAGAGTTTATGGTGTAAGAAGATGTAACCCTAATTCATTCTTTTTACGTAGAACTAGTAGTATACTAAGGAATGATCATCGTGGATTATGGAAATTCCATTAGAAATCAATGACACGGTACACTTATTTAAATGTAAGAAACGATATCAACAAAAAGTGTACTGAATGGTGATGGCAAGTTAAATGTGAAACTAATGAAGTTATTATGATGAAGTCTTTAATAAAGTCTTTAATATTTTATTTTAATTACATGTGGTTTAACACAAATTGAGTGAAATATACTAAAATTGGACTTTGATGGATGTTAATGAGAGGAGAATCATTGTATATCAAGTGAATAATAACGATTGGTTCCAACAATGTAGTGAACATGAAATGAAAGAAGTTGAGATTAATGAATATAAAATGAAGGAAAAATATGTGAATTAGTAGATGAATATAATAACCTAACTCTAAGCCTAAAATGATGAGCTATATGATGCTAATCGATAAAAATATCAAATGAGGGATTAAGGAATGCACATAGCTATAGTTGAATTCAATTAAAAGATGAGGTTCAAGAATTTGAATTGATTTACAAGAATGTGTTCTTGGATTGTGTTTGTTTGATAGAATACTTGTAATCTGAGAATGGAATATTTTGACGGACTTCAAATGATATTAAATATGTTTTGATTAGTAACCCTAACTAAAGATGTGAAATAAAAGAATAAGAGAACTAAGTGGGTTATGCACGCCTATGCATGAAATGTATTTGCATCTATTGAAATTGGATGGAATAAGTATATGTTGTATGATGTATTTATTCTGAGTACGATGAATGACACAAGATACCTATATGTTTTTATTGTTTCTAGTTCATATGTCTCTGTGAATAATTGTTAAGAACTGTGATATACAATGAGCTAATAAGAAATATTTTGAGATTGAATTTAGCATGAACTAATTACATTTGAGTAACCATGATGAGGATAAATATTGCACAATGAGATATTGTCTCAGGCTAAAAGCCCAATGATGACGATAAAACCCTGATGGGGTAAATGTTGCACAATGAGATTAGATCTTGGACTGAAGGACCACTGATGATGATTACTATGAGATGACATGGAAATGTAAAGAATTATATGTGTTGCAAATTACATATTCTTGTGCTTCTTGTTTTTATTATTGTCTTTCTTGATAAGCCTAATTTGTTTCATGTTATTCTAGTTATGCAAGAATACACACATGATATAAGATGTATTAAATTCTTTTAAGATGAATAAAATTCCTCTTGGATTTTCTACCTTCTTAACTCACATTACTTGCTGATAGAATTTTTTTTCTTATCATTACAAGTGAGTTTTATAACCCTATTTACTTATATTGGTTACTATAAGCTCATTAGCTCATGTTCTTGCTTAATAGTTGTGATTTAAGCATTAAGAAGCTAAGCTTGTATGGGATTTTGACTTTTATGGTGTTTCCTATTTTGTTTCTAGTTCTAGATGAACATGTAATCATGTTCATATTCTTACTAAGGAAGTATATGGCTTAGTTCAGGTTGGTATCACCACCTATAGTGCTAAGCACCTATCAACCGATGGTCCATATTAGAGTTTCTAGGTTATTTTCTCCTCTAAACACATGACTCAATGGTGTGGTCTTCATGACAACTAAAGGTGGTGTCCAAAGGTTATGAAAAATGATGTGAACTGATAGTAACACCTTAGGTCAGTGTTAGGATCTCTTGGAATCTCAATGAGAAATGGTTTAATTCTCTAATGATGTTATCAATCGATGATGACATTAGCTTAATATCTGATGGTGTTAAATGAATATAGTGTTTATCTAATAATCGATGGTGACTTAATAATCACAACTAATGTTGGATCAGGCCATCACCACATATGATGAGTTAAGGATGTAATTGTAGATTCGACTAAACCTTAAACCAATGGCTCCTTGGTTCAATTGATCTAATGGTTAGACCTATACTTTGATTGATAACTTTGAACAATGAACTCGATCCAATGAATGACATTGGATGCTTCAACATCCAATGGATTAGAATGAGTCCCATAATATTATATGCATGTCCTAGGGATGAGAGTTCAATGGTTCAATATCATTAATTTGTTGTTATATCTTTTCTCTCCTATAGTTATATTTGATAAATGACCATAATAAGTGGGTGTGTAACTTCAATGTGATATAGTTTGATATACCTAACCTTAATGTAATTAAATGATGGTGATAGGCTATAATCATCCCTCTTGCATGATTAATGGGACAATGTATTACACTCTTCTTGTTTCTAAACCACAATGTAGTGCTATTTGAATATCATAGTGCCTTGCCATAATAATACCTATGGACACATAATTGCTGATGATATTTTGAGCCTTGTTTAAGGTAGAGAATGATGAGGATGAACTTTCTATGAATAATTTGATGGTCTTAATGACCTTTGGGCATGTTGAGCCCTGATTGAGGTGAAGTCCTTTTCATGTTCCAATTAGGATTGAAACCCTAGAACTTATGATAAGAAATGAATATCTTGAAATGATATGATGATAATGTGGTTCATTACAATACAATGGATGATAGCATATGGTAATGTGATTAAGATCTATACTTGAAATGTTTAATATCTTCTAAAGTTACAATGCTTATATACTTGATAGAAATGAATTAGGGTTTGTATGTTCATTTGTATGATGAAGTCTTAATTCACCCCATTGATGACAACTAATCAAGTGTAACCCTAATCATGTAGTGCCCTGTGCCATAGATTCATCTAAGTGTCTGGACTTTCTAGATGGTGAAATGTGTATTCCTAAGGGAAACTCAGATCACATAATATTGAGTATGCGGGGTGCTTTTCATCCTGACTCTAATTGTTTATGAGGATGACTGTGGTCTACCTCGGCAGGAAAACGGATATGGTCGTGTCTCAGATATGTATATATGATAAGAATTGAGGACAACTGTGGTTGTACCTCAGATGGTAGGGTTTGTATTCCCACCTCCTTTGACTAGTGTTGTGACCTATACCAAGGATGGACTAGGCTGTTAGCAGCTTGACCTGATGTGTCATTGTGGCAGACTCATACTGACCGAGGGCAGAGAAGATCATAGGAATCTGATTATCCTAGATCTTGTATGGAACTGATTTTGACTTAGCAGTGGTCAGTTGGATTTTGAGTTCTATCCTCAAATTCCTCTATGCAATGTAATAAAAGATATAACACAACCATGTAGCATATCTATTTAGGGTTATACACAACGCCTCACATTGGATGATAACCCTTGTTTGATCTTCTTATATGGAGATGATATATAGTACAATGAGAGATGATATATATGCTTGTGCTATAAATATGCTCTTGTTGTAAACCTATTTATGTTGTAAAATATACGGACACTGATATTTAATATTATGCTTCTACCTGCTAGCCATGCCTATGTAATTAGAAATGTTTAAACTGCTAATTATGCTTATACAGTTAGTTGTGCTATGATGTTAGCTCTACTTATTATGTAGACTAGTTCACTTTATTAAATATGCCAATATTGATAGGCATGCCATACTACTAGACATATCAAAGATGCTTATGCTTCTAGATTGCTTGTGTTGTTAGTAAGACATATGATGATAGTTAGATTAATGATAATGATTGTTATTAGATGCAATCTTATGAAACTTGAGTAGATATCTGATAAAAGAAATGGATTTATCTGCTACCTATATATACAATGATAATCGTACTTGTTGCTAAGAATATATGCTTAATCTTTTTAGCATGCTTGAACTGTTGAATATGCTCAATTGACTATTAAATACTCTAGCTACTTAGTTATTTACTATTTAATATGATGTAATCAATATATGTTGGAGAGAATTATATCTCTTGCTGAGACTGGGTCTCACCTCGTGGGTCACCACATCTTTTTTAGGTGATCAACAATAGTGACAATAGTATCATCACAGTGAGAAGAATCTAAGGTGATAAACCCTAGAGATGGTTATTTAGTTGTCTAGTGTGTCTTAGAGTCATCACTGTACTCTTAGGTCTCGATGAAAAGTTTGTATATGATGTTTTGATTGAATCGAGATTTCTACAACATTTTGATTCTTGTATATGTTGAATATGTGTATAGTGTACCTTTGCAAAGTTGATGTTGTAACTGCGGATACAGGTCAATTGTAAAGAATATTGAGCATTATGAGAAGTAAAGCAAGTTGATGGGATTTTATATAAATGTTTCTGAGCAATTGGGAATTGTTGAACTCAGTTTTAATTTACCCTATTTTTTGGGTTTGTATTTAATTGAGTAATCATGTTTTGTGTTTTGAGTAATCCCTCTTAGTGTAATGGGTTCTCATAAAATTGACAGGCCACATTCACTCCATAGGTTATATATTGTCTGGTTATTTCCAAGTATTGCAAGGATACTACAATCCATGTATAAGACCTTGTATCAAATAGAGGTTCTCCTTCCATTTTAAGATGACCATTAAGAAAAAAGGGATGACCGAAGTTCTTATTGGTTTTCAATCAATCATATCTTCTTTGTGTAGGAAATCATATGCATACTTGATTTGTTGTAAGAGGATACCATATTGGTTAACCAATACCATTAGAAGTTGTCCTATAAGCCCAAAGAGAATCACTCAATTGCATGCTCGAATTAGTCCTATTGGTAGAGATGGTCTAATCTAGGATCGTCTTAATTTCTCTATTAGACACCTCAACTTGTCCTTGATTTTTTGGATGGTATGGGGTCCCTATTTGTGCCTCAGTCCATACTTTATCAACAAATTACCAAACTTCCCATACGTGAAATAAGACCCCCCATCACTAATAATCATTCTAGACACCCCAAACCTGTAAAAAATATTGTACTTCACAAACTTGCAGACAACTTGTGCATCATTGGTTCAGGTTGGGATCACTTCCACCCATTTAGACACATAGTCCACTGCATGTAAGATATACACGTTAGAATTTGAAAATGAAAAAGGTCCCATAAAATCATATCCCCATAAATCAAAGACCTCTACCTATTGAAAGATACTAATAGGCATTTTGTGTTGCATAGATATGTTACATGCCCGCTAACATGCATCACACCTATACACATATTTGTAAGCATCTTTCAACAAAGACGGCCAATAAAAACCACTTTTAATACCTTAGACGCCATCCTAGAACTACCATGATGTACCCCTGTAGGTAAGGAATGATAATGAGCAAGTATGCTTTCAAACTCACACTCTGGTACACACTTCCTCAGAATGGCATCCCTTCTCTGTTTAACAAAAATAGGGTCATCCTATATATAAAACCTTAAATAATGAAAGAATATTTTCTTCTCTTGATAACTCCAATCCTCTAGCATCTATCCACATGCCAAATGGTTCACTGTGTGTGCAAACTAGGGATCCTTATTCCTTATGGCAAAACATTATTCATCAAGGAACTCCTCAACAATGGGTAACTCCAAACTAGATTCATCTACTCTTTCCAACCTAGAGAAATGATCTTATACCACATTTTTTGCTCCATCCTTGTCCTTTATTTCTATATAAAACTCATGGAGTAGCAAAATCTATCTAATCAGACTTGGTTTAGCATCGTTTTTCTGCAAAAGATAATTAATTGTTGCATGATCAGTCCACACTATTACTTTTGCCCCTATCAAATATTGTCTAAATTTATCAAAGGGAAAAACTACAGCTAAGTTCTTTTTTGTGGTGATATAATTTAGTTGTGCATCATTAAACATTCTAGACACATAGTAAATGAATGACAATGCCTGATCCTTACATTGCCTTAGAATAGATCCCACCATAAAATTTGATGTATCACACATCAAATCAAATGGTTGATTTCAATTTAGAGCCACCACCATGGGTATAGAAATCAATTTCTCCTTTAACACCTCAAAAGCTTCGAGGCATCGGTCGTCAAACTTAAAATCCACATCCTTCTCTAACAACTCCGAAAGCAGTTTAGAAATTTTTGAGAAATCATTTATGAATTGTAGATAAAATTTGGCATGTCCTAAAAAGCTTCTAACTCCCTTCACCGATGATGGTGGAGGCAATTTAGAGATCACCTCTATTTTTACCAGGTCAACTTTCATCCATTTGTTGGACACCTTGTTTTCCAACAGAATCCCTTCATTCACAATTATACGACATTTCACCTGAACCGAAAAAAGATGAGTGTCCTCACATATTTGTAAAACTCTATCTAGACTGCCAAGGTAGTCCTATAAAGAGTCTCCATAAATTGAAAAATCATCCATAAAAATCTCAAAACAGTGTTCCACCTTGATAGAAAATATTGCAAGCATGCATCTTTGAAACGTTATCGGGGCATTACAAAGGCCAAAAGGCATTAGGTAGTATGCAAAAGGGGCAAGTGAAGGTAGACTTATCTTGATCCTATGGCTTGATAGAAATCTAATTGTTTTTTAATAGGAATACCAATCAAGAAAACAAAATGTGAATGTCATGCATGCCTCTCAATAATTTGATGTGTGAATGGAAGCATGGACCGATCTTTTAAGGTACCATCATTCAAACAAATGACAGTCAATGCAAACACACCACCCAGTCACTGATCTAGTTGAAACTAATTCACTAGTAGAATTCATAGTGACCATCATTCCCTCTTTTTTAGGAACAACCTATGTAGGTCTCACCCATTTAGAATTAGAGATAGCATAAATTATACATGCTGGTAGAAGTTTAACTACTTCTTTCTTCACCACCTCCGTCATGATTATATTTATACACCTCTGAGGTTGGGGTACATGTATTTCTCCTTCTTCAATGTGGATCTTGTGTTGACATAAACTAGGAGAGATACCCTTTATGTCTGCAATGGGCCACCAAAATGTGGCATGGTGATTCTTCAGACTCATAAGCAACTGCTCCTCTTCTTTCACACTTAGTGTTGCTGAAATTATTACTGGTAACGTGTTATCCACTACCAAGAATGTTTACTTCAAATGCAGTGTTAATGGATTCAATTCTAGATCAGAAGGACACTATAGGGAAGGGACCAATGGTGGAGGTGGCGGTACCAGATCCTCATAGTGTCAAGTGTAGAATCATGACAAGGTTCTCAGAAACAATGCACATTGTTCATGTGAGTGATAATGTGTGTAGTTATCCACCAGGTTCATGAGACAAGCTTCTAGTGGTAGTTGTGGATAAGCATGCATCATTGCAGAGGACACCACATATGCAACTATGGTTTGGAACTCCTCTTCCTCTGGAACATCATGATATTTCACAACTTTTTCCAAACAAATCTACTTTGTATGTTCCATTATGTCAACAACATGAGTACCTTTGTCCACCTTTGTCATGACATGAGCCATATCTAAAAATGGTTTTCCTAAGAATAGTGAGACCAGATTGCCTAATTTCTACATTGCATGGCATTGTTCATTGTCCTGATCTAGTAGTTTATAGTTGGGTATCTTGATCTCAAATTAGTCATCATGGTTTCCCAATGTCAATCTTCCTCTTCCCATCTCTAAAATGATGTCTTTTGTGGCTTGGAATGGTCTGTAGTTCATTGCCATAGTCATCCTGCATTTCCATAACAACAAAATTTACTGGGAAAATAAATTTGTCCACCTTTACAAGCACATCTTTGCAGATACTAATCGTAGTGTTGGAGTTTCTGTCTCCCTACCAACGACACCAAAAACTTAACACAACCAAACTATGTGTGCAAAATACTAGTGTACACATCAAGTAGTATAGGCCTACGTGGCTCGAATGCCTAACTCATGGAAATTTATTCTAGAAATCACTATTAAGTGTAACCTAATTAGTTAGGCCTAAGGAAAAAGTGATTGGTTGTTCGATTAAAAGTAATTGCATGATTTGAAAACTAAATTAAATAGATTGTGATCATAGATTGAGTGGATTCCTTAGGATTATAATTTCACAATGATGTAGATTGCAATTAACTCCATTTTATTGATAAGTATTTTACTTTAACCCTAGACTAAGAGACGTGTAGCAAGTATTACCCTCTCCCACAGCGTAATACACTACCTATGCTAAGACAAATCTAACTCCCATAGCGATTTCGGAATTTAGTATGTGCTTTGACAAAAGTTGTGGTTATTCCTTTCATAACGGTAAGCCCTCTCCCGAGACATGATACATGCTATGTAAATCTACAACTTTTTCAACCCTTAATCCCTCTCTCGAAGCAATTAACGGTCTAAACAATTAACTATAGTGATAAAGCATATGTAATTCATTAGACAATTGAAGATTTAAGTCCAACATTAAAAGAAATAACTATATTAACTCATAAAAATAAATTACAATACATAATCAGGCTAGTCTCAGATCCTAAAGAAAAATAGGATTAGTCCCATATGATTTTTTTATCAACAAAGATACAGAGGAAGAGAGAAAGAAAGAGCCAAATATCATGAAATCTAATAAAAACCCTAGAGAAACTGGTCCGGAAGATCCCCTCTGGTGAACGTCTCGATCCACAACGTTTCGGCTATAAATATGCTATCTGAAGGTGCTCGAATCGCTTGGGACGTGGTTGTCTCATCTGTCTCCTTCCTTCTCGGCTCTGTGCTCTATTGTAAAAGAACATAACATGTTTTTTCTCTGGGCAAACTCCTCTTAGGTCATAAGTTGGACTCGGGTGGTCATTATGTCCTGACCGTTAGATCTGACTTAATCTAAAATATTCACCGATCGCAATGGGTCGGTACCACCGATGGGAAGTCGGTTGCACCTAGCCTTTGACTCACTCAAAACCCTCTCTGAATGTTGATAGTACCAATAGGTAGGCCAACAAGATCGAGTTGTTAATTTGCAGTTTTTGAATTCTCCTATTGGTAAATGTCGGTACTACCAGATGGGATGTTGGTAACACCGAGTTGGTAAATTCAATTCTTGTTGCTTTCTGGATCATAAGTCGGATGCATCGACTTGCCAATTTGGTGGTCTCGAACTCTAATTTGATAGTACCGAGTTGCCTCTTAGTAGTACCGAGACTTCTTCAATCAACCTGTTAGATTTTTGTCTTAATTTGGTACCACCGACTCTAGGGCCGGTAGCAACAAGTTGCCTTGTAAGTGCTTCAATTATCTAAAATTTGAAAAAACTCACATAAGTCATAATAAAATATGAAAAATTGATATAATTTGGTAAAAATACTAATTATTTAATCAAACAATATTTCATAAGCTAATAACAATAAACAATACATACTTAATTTTAAAATGAACAACAATACATGAAATACATAGAAAAATAACATATGAAAAGCGGATAACATTCACTGCATCAAAGACTTCTACCATATTTTCTCTAGTTGCAACACGGCCGGAATCCATCTTAAAAAAAAACAAATTGGAGGATATTTCCTTGACATCCCCCGATCAAGAATGGAAGAGGGTTGGTTGTGTATCATCGATCCTTTCAGCATAGAGAAGATCACTAGGATCATCATCATTTGCCTGAGTTGTTGGGGCATGCAAAATGATTGTATCTTAAAAACACTCCGAGCAATCCCCATCTTCTCTTTGCGAATATGCTGAAGTGGGCTAGCAACCACTATAGCTGCGCCAACAGAAACAGGTTTTCTGCTAGCTTGAAGAAAACCTCAGAACCCATCGAATGGGATCCCCCTCCTCTCCCGTTTAGTAAAATTAACACTGATGCCGCAGTCTCTAAAGAGGGATCTATTGCAGTAGGTGTTGTTCACAGAGATCACTCGGGCACGATCTTGAGTGTTGCTTGCTGGGTGGGGAAAGGTAACTGGACCAGCCATTTTACTGAACTGATAGCAGTCTAGTTTGGTTTGAAGACAGCCAGTCTTTGGCATATAGACCATATTTTTCAGGAGTCGAGCGTAGCTTCTGTCACAGACATCCTCCTTAAGAGCGAGGGTGGCAGGAGGCCTTACTCATGCCTGATAAAGATCACTCGCAGTCTGATCAAAAGCTTCCAGGAAGCCAGAATAGCCGACATCAGAAGATAAATCAATACGGTGGCATACAATCTTTCAAAAGCCCATCGCAACATTTTGCAACCTTTGTATTGGACGGACTCTTTTCCACTCTTTCTTGTAATTGACACTTGTAAGGATTTATCTAGCAATACATGATTACCCGTTATAAAAAAAAAAGATAAGAATATAAAAATAAATAGGGACGTCTTTTTTTTTTTTTGGGTGAAACACGAGGTTCTACTGGTTACAATCCATGCTCATAGAAGCAGGAGGAAACAACTGGAAAGGAAAGGAAAGGGCATCCGTCTGGAGGTCCTTCAGGAGAGGTTGAGGGCAGAGTGGCCAACTACTGCTAGTAGTCGGCTGCTTGAGGCATTGCTTAGCTAGCCAGTCTGCTAGAGTGTTTTGGTTTCTTTTAATATAGCTAATGGAGAGAGTGCCCATGTTAGACCAGTGATGACGAATAGCCTGAACCAATAACTTGTATTTCAGGGGAACTTCTTCCTCAGTGCGTATCCACTGCACTGCTGTCAAGGAGTCGGAGAGTATGATGGTAGTTCTGAAATGTTGTGAAGCGTGCTCCAGCCCATGCTTAATAGCAATGAGTTCCCCTCTCAAGGAATCATTCCCCGTTCACGTCGGGTCTGGCCGCAGATCCAGGTGCCATCCTTTGAGCGCGTGACTAGACTCATGGCTAGAGCATTACCTGATATATTCACAGCTGTATCAACATGTATAACAAACTCAAATCCCATTGTTGGCGCTTCCTGCCAATGCTTGATGGAGGATGGGGGAGCTGGGCTCTTCCCTCTCGAGAAGGCTTCACACGCAATCTGGAGGTCAGCTCTGCTATTCGTCTCTAGGACTGCCGTGGGAATGCAACGATTATCAAAGATGTGGGTATTCCTACCCTTCCATAGCCACCAGCATGCTATGGCAAAAAGTTGAGCCCAGTGCTCCACTTTGGTCAGTTTCTTTAAGTTGTAGTCTATCCATTCCGTGATAGATTCACTAGAGAAGAAGCAGGTGGCCTCCCGAGGTAGTAATCTTGTCCAAAGAGCCGTCGACTCCGGACAATCCCTGATTGCATGTAATGCCGTTTCCAACGGGTGATTGCATCTGGAACAAGACGCATATGTGATGAGATGCCAGATCACCCGCAGTTCGTTAGTCAACAAACGGTTATGGTAAGCTAGCCATAGATTTGTCTTGAGTCTCTGTTGGATTGGCAAGGACCAAAGGATAACAAAGCTACCAGTGTTGTCATGGGGAGTTCATTGCGTGAGGCATTTGTAGGCTGAGTTGGACGAGAAACGACCATCAGCAGAGTGTAACCATACTCTCCCATCCGAACCATAAGCAGACCTCGACGTAGGCATGGACAAAATATCAGCACTGGTCTCCTCAGTAAACCAGTGATTAATGAATTCGTGGTCCCACTGCCCATCATCTGAAATAAGGCTCGCCACAACCATGTCTGTGATGTCTTCTGAGATCACACGCCCGTGCAGTAGCTCAGGTGCATAGCCTTCTCCAATCCACTTATCAGTCCAGAGATTTGTCTCATTGCCCGAAATAGCTGCTACTCTCGAGTTAGACCGAATAAAGGACAGAAGAGATTTGATCCCTCTCGAAATGTGTGAACCTGAACCACTCCCCCAGCTTTGTCTTCCGTATTTGGCTTGCAAAAGGATTATCCATGGAACCTGCTTGCCCTGAATGAAATCCCAGGCTAGTCTTGCGATCAAGGCTGTATTAAAATCCTTGGTTGGCCTGATGCCCAAGCCTCCCAGGTGCTTTGCTATAGTGATGTTTCTCCAGACGACTAAACTTGGCTTGGTAGCAATGTGCGAGCTGCTCCATATAAAATTCCTTGTAAGCTGATCAATCCTGTCAGTGATTGAGATTGGAAGCATGACAGATTGCATAGTGTAACATGATTGTGATTGGATGACGAAAGTGGCTAGGGTGACCCTTCCAGCAAGGGAAAGGAGACGATGCTGCCAACTACATATCTTACTATGGATTCTTTCAAGAAGAAAATGGAAATGTTCTTTGCTTTTTTGCTTGTGAATGATAGGGATGCCCAGATGGCGGCCAAGGTTTGAGATTTCTTTGATGTCCAAGATTATGCAAATCCTCGATCTGAGATTCCTATTGGTATTTGTCGAGAAGAAGATTGATGACTTTGTATTGGATAGGGATTGCCCCGATGCCTTGCTGAAAAGCCTGAGGCACCGTCTGACAGTCCGAGCTTGTCTTAGAGAGGCTTCTCCGAAGGGCTAATAAGAAGACATGCATTTCAAATTAGTTATGTGCGTCAATTTTTTTGTCCTTGGATGAGTGACTTACACTGATCCAAATAAGATCAAATTTTGTATGTGGCCTATTATTATTGTAACCATGAAGATCAATGGATTATATTTTAGAAAAATATAGTCTAGATAGGCAAACACCATTGGGGTGTACAACGTGATCTATACACTCGAGTGTATTCTAGCATGACTCTCTCTCTCTCTCTATCTCTCTCTCTCTCTCTCTCTCTATATATATATATATATATATATATATATATATATATATATATGAGGTTAGGAAGTGTGTACCGGCTAGTACATGTAACTTACGTGTACCGACCATTAAAATAGCACATGCGAAGTATGTTGATAAAATCCAACCATATAGATTGATTCAACACTACATAGATTAGACGTGTTTCAAAATCACAACCATATCTCATATAGATCATGAGATATAGCAATAAATCATTCAATGGTTTATGTAATTTTTACAGCTTACCGTTGATCAAAAAATAATCATTTTCTTTCTTTTGATGATTTATGAATATCAGATTGTGTTGATTTTTTGTATACATCTTATCTAAGGGGTATACTTTACATCCATAAGGTTGGATTATTCATTATAATTTTACAATCACCATAAATGAAGGTGGGTACATGTAAGCTACATGTACTCAGGTACACAATTCTTTTAGCCTATATATATAAGTATTTTTATTAAACTATAGCAACACATAAAAGATGTAAACAAATATTATCAATTATTCTCCACTTGTAAGAGAAAACTCAAACTTATATGAAGTCTAGTTACCCTTAGAGTTTACATTTTAGCTCTATTCTATGCGCTCCCTTCTAATAAACCCTAACAGAATTCAATGCTTCTCACAATAAGTGTCTAACCATGGTCTTGGCCCCGGTAAGGTTTAGATGTTGGATCCTCCCCCAATTTTGTGTATAGACCACAATTTGAAACTCAATCCTTGTTCAATAACAATTATTGTTATAGTATTGTAGTTGAAGACACACAAGTCTTTACATAAGGTATTAACTAAGAAAAGTTTCTATGGCGATGTACACTATAACACATGTTTGTTGGAAAAATAGTGTAGCATCAAGGTCAAGATCCATCCATTTGCAACTTGCAATTAGGATAAAGATACTTGTAATGTTGGGACCCACATATTAAGGTTCTAGTGGATTTTTGGTAATGATGACCAGCCCTATAGGCCACCACTAGCCTTAGTTGTGTGCCTTATTCTCACTTATGCACATCACATGCTCATCTTTCTTATGGGGAACCTAAGCTAGTACCACTATAACGACCTCAAAATTTGGATGTCATGAAATTAATTCAAGAATATGCTATGGAATAGAAGTTGAGTCATAAATCAAATAGTATAACTATAGTTGATGAACTTGAGCCCTAGACTTATATTGAGTTCTCAATTCAAGTAAATAAAGTAATATTGAGAAAATGTATAAATATGAAACTTCAATCAAAATTCAGTGATGGTTCAAGCCTTAATTTCGTAATTGAGAATATTGTTATTCTTTTGGATCCATTGGAGGGCTTAGGTTCAAACCATGCGCCCAAGAATCCAAGGTTAAGCCCAATTGGATTGCTTTTAGGTTTACAAATAGGTACTTGGTCTACCAATTGGAAATTTAGTAATCCTAGTCATATTAGATAGCCATGGTAATTATGGTTGGTGATAATTGACTTGTGAGATTATATGAGAAAGTCTAAGAGACTCCATGTTATCTTATGACCTAGGTAATTAATTAAGTATTTATCTAGTTAATGTTGGATACCAAGTATCAGATAACTAACAATGAGCTAAGATTCTATCTTTTTCCCACTTCTAGATAATAGCTAATTGGATAAAACCCCAAAATTTCTGATTATTTAAAGTTCAAACGTAGCTGAATAATTACTTTTGTGGATAGGAGTTTTATGTAAAGGAAAAGATTTATTCTTGGAGGGGAGTACCCCTTTCCCTGGACTCAGACTCAGGTCATGGGCAGAGCCAAGGAGGGAAGGGAATCACCCTCTCAACCTAGGCTCTCCCAAGGAACTACAATTTGCGCAGGTTTCTCCTCCTTAATTTCCTTTCTCCCTCTCATAATCCTTCAATCCACTAAAAACTCTCTAGATCACCCTCCCAATCAACTTCCCTCAATCAATAGACTCAACCCATTCAAATACTCATCATTATGAGGAACTATTCTTCAATGATACCCCATATCTCCCCATGGCCTGAATGGGTGATAAAGTTGAGATTCCTTTCCCAAATACTTACATAAATCTTAGAGAACACTTTGTGATACCGGCACAAGAGATCACAGCCCCAAGAACTCGTGAGGATTCTATACACCCAGTCTTCCTCCCTTATTCCTCTTGTGCATGGATGAAGGAACTTGCAAACATCTAATTTTATCCCTGACCCCATTGAGGAGTACCTGAATCCCCTAGATAGTGTTAGAGCTTCCTAGGAACACCCTTGATGCTCCTCCATTCTCTTCAAGATCCTGATAAGAAATCTA
The DNA here is from genome assembly GCA_963693085.1 of Alisma plantago-aquatica. Taxonomy (NCBI): domain Eukaryota; kingdom Viridiplantae; phylum Streptophyta; class Magnoliopsida; order Alismatales; family Alismataceae; genus Alisma; species Alisma plantago-aquatica. The sequence continues at coordinate 279,675,914 of OY856414.1, read as the reverse complement.
GCTTGGTCATCTTGGTTTCCAGTCCATGTACAAAGGAAATAGGGCATGTAAAGAGTGGGACCTGATAGGGGATCGAATCCCTACAAACATTTGAGGAATAAAACATCCATTACAAACACATGCAAAAGGTACGTTGGAATAGGTGTAAAATTTTCAAATTTCAAATGATGGTATAAAAAAGACCAAATTATAGCAGAGGAATATAAAACACTACTATAATCAATTTTACAAAAGTACATCATCATCTCCCATATAGGGTTTACATGGATATTACATCATAAGGATCCAGTAGAGGGAAATCTAAACCACAACAAGTTTGTCTCCAAGCATCAACTCCTTAAGATAGGTCCATCTTAGCACGCATGTCCTCCATGTCCTACACTTGGGGTTGTAAGCATACCCAAATAAGAGAAGAAAAATAGATGACATCAGTGTAAGGCTAGTATGTGCATACTAAATATGGATTGAGCAACATTATGAAATGAAATACATCAAATAAACAAGGCTTCCCATAGAAAAGGAAAAAACTACCCAAGTGGGTATCAAGATGAATGAATTGCAATCAAGTGATAACAAAAAGTATACTTTCCATTAAATCAACATAAACTTTGTGTCACACAAGCACATATAAAGAAATTAGGGTACACAACCCATATATAATGTCATCAACCTCCATGCATGTGAGATAAGCATAGCACTAGAATGATATAAATAACAATGGCGGCCAAGTCTCAGAAACTTGAAAATTGATAGAGAATGGCGTACTGCCACACTCCCAATATATAAATAAAATTGGGCATCACTACCTAGGTATGGGGCACACAACCTCCATCCCAAAAATACTACATGGGCACACAACCCAAAAACCAATGTACTTACACTACTCTAGGGTTACTGAATCACATGACATGCTTAATGTAGAGGCAAGTAAAAAGTTCAGTCTCTTATGAAAGAAATAAAGTTACCATCACAAAAAGGGACAATATAAACATCCACCACATAAGTGGAAAAATTAGGATTTCTTCAAGAATAAAGAATATGTTGGTGGAGTAAACAGAAAATCCAACCAAAATAGGATGAGCATAATATTAGAATCAAGTAGAATATTTCACGTGTAATAGATTGTCAAAGACAAATGTTTTGTGGGCTATCAAAAGAGTGATAGTTTAGGATGTTTGATCTACAAACATACCTCACTCCAAAGTCTAAACAAATACAAAGTCAATCCTAGGTCCAAACCTAGGTCTCCAAAGCACTTATTAAGCATTGTGTAGATTTAGGTTAGATGTACATTAATTTTTACTTCATTTTTCTGACTTAAAAATTATTGTTTATGAATTTAGAAGAACTAAACCAATTAAGAAAATCCATTAAAGATACCTTTTTATAACATTAGATTTAGGTGACAAAATTGGTTACATTTGGTAGATTATAATTTTCTAATTCTAGAAGATATTTTATTTTATTTTTATGAGCTATGAATAATTTATTATGAATAATATAACTTCTGGCCAATCAAAAAATAGAGAAATAGAGAAATTCCACATGTGCAGGAATAACCAAAACAAAGGAAATTCAACCAGCGTAGCCAAATCAACATTGGAAAATGGATCAGGCCTACATCCATCTAGGCGTGCAGGGATAAAAGCAACTCAAAATATAAAAATATGGTTTTACCCTGACATGGAGTTAAGAAAAGAAAGTCCAAACAAGGGCAAAAAGGTAAAACGGTGCAGAACCATATTCTTCGATCTATTTGGAAAAGTTCTTGTACAACAACTGCAAATCAAAATGCCAAATCCCAGACTAAGGGGATATATGAAGCACAATATTTAGACCCCAGTCTGCTACCTCCTATTGAACTCAACGAGCCCTTCTAATGGTCTTGAAATGGTCAAAATACAGGACCAGGTTCTCCGCCATGCCTGAAGGATGAAGGAGCTTGGTCCAAAAGCAAAACCCCAAAAACAATGAACTAAGCACACAGACACTAACCCTAGAATCAGGCGGAGGTTGTGTAAGTGAAAACCAATATGATGAAGGCCCAAAACAGAGAGTGACACCCTATATTCTAGAAAATGCATAGATAAAGGCAAAAAGAGGGGAAACAACATAAATACCTTGAGAGATGAAATCAAAATGGGTGAAAGCTTATTCAGGTTCCATCAAAGATGTTCACTTGATCTAACCATCTCAAGCCCAAGAGTTCACTATTGGAGCCAGGGAGGTGCGCCGACACTGGGGGAGCTAGGGAGACATACTCCCAGCCAGACCAGAAGAAACCATCACAGGGGGACGAGTACATGAAACACGTCGAAGGTCTAGAATGCATAATTAGGAGACCAAAAACCATGGGGTGGTGGTAAGAGGGAAGATAAGGATGAGACGGAGGTGTAACAAAGCAAGAGGAAACTAAGTTTTGGAAGTGGCGTGGAAGCCACAAAATCCTAGGTATTATAGGGTCATTAAATCCAAATAGAGGAGAGGAAACAATGGGGCAAGAAATCGAGATGAAACAATTGGATTTGAAAGAGAAATTTGAGAAGGAAAACTCATGGAAAATAATTGGTTTTAGATTGTGTGAAAAAGAAAATGGAGGTAGGAGAGAAAATATCAAAAATCCCATTAACTTTAGGGAGTCATAATTCAAAATAAAGTGACATTTAAATAACTACGTCTTTTGATCCCAACTTAAATTGAGGGTGCAAACATTATCCAAATTAAATGAAATTTTGCAAAGGTGCAACAAAGGCATGTAGAATCTAATTTCAGAATTAATTTTCCATTTTAGAGACTTTTGCTATTTTATTTAATTATTTTAAAGTAAATCACATTTTCTCTTTCCCACTCTACACTTGAACATTAAAAATTGTCCAAACTAGATGAAAATTCACCCATAGGCTTATTTTAGCATGTAAATTAACAATTTGAGGTTATTTTCTACTTTTATAGTCATTTAATGAATTATTTGATATTTTGAAGAAAAGAGCTCATATTTCTTTTCTAAAAGAAATTAGGATAATTATTATTGTGCAAATAAGGTGAAACTTTACTCCCAAGCTAATTGGGACCTAAGGAACATGATTTTCACACTATATTGCATTTTTAAGATTTCCTTTCATGAGTTATACAAAATTAATATTTGTGGCCCATTATTATTTTAGTTAACATATTGTTTCATCATTATTACTACTATTCATACAATTCTATCCCATATCTTCACATTACAACCAAAAGGGTTATATATCATTATTATGCACACAATTATATGTATCATTTATCTCATGTGACATATTTTATCTATCCTTTATTGGTCTAAAAATTAATAATGAGAGCATTACTTCATATTTGTTTTCATGCATATATGTTTGGGTGATTTATTCATGCATTAACATTTTAGGGTTACAATCAACTGCATTTAGGTATGTCTTCATCCTTGTTTGGCTAAGTCTAAAGAGTCAAATTTTATATCCTCTAAGGCATATGATCAGGGTCAAGAGTATAGGGTTCAATATGTGACAACACTCCACCCCTTCAAAGGATTTCATCCTTGAAATCTAATTGTTCATACATCATTAACCAACTACTCTCCACCACTTAAAAGGTTTAACCTAATAAGTCAAACTAAACAACTCTTAAAGATATTAGGGTTTCATATGAATCTTTTGTTGGTATGTATGCCCTAAGAGCCAATCATGGGATGATTGATGGGATACATTAATATTGATTTGATAAACATCAAAGGAAAGCTTCCAATTCTTTCTGGTTCAGTCATATGAAATAGTGATAGAACAGATTGAATGTCATGAGAATGACAATACTCAATGACGTATGCCTTCAGGTTCAGGACCTGAACGATGAGATCATACGGATGCTAAGAGTTTGTACATTCTTGTTATGTCCCTAGTCGGATGTCATTGTGGAAGGTATATAGACAGCAATGACACACAAGACTAGATTGTGGTGTTGGTTGATGACAGAATCTCATTAGTCATGATATAGAGATATCAAACCAAACACATAGGTACTTGTTAGAGAACAAGTGTACCAGACAGACCCACCATGAGTTTGACACATGGAACCATGACATGGTAGTCACAGTCAGTACTCACAGTGATGGTGGTGAGTGTGATTCTTTGACCTAAAATCACTACACTCAACACATGTCATTGGGCACACTTTGACATCATCAAATGCAGTCCTGAAACATGGGTTGTTATAAAGGTGATGATTGGGTGGCTTTGACACATGGGGCTTTTGAGGGGTGAGTGATAGATATGGGATTTGTCCCTCCTATGGGAGTTTGATATCCATGGACACTTGATGAGTAGGATTGAGAAAGGCGTGCACACATGTGTGAATTAGTATGTGATATTGATGTCATACATATCTCTTCCTATCTACTCTGAGATCAAGAAAGTGAATGAACGTTGACAGGATGACTGTTCCATGCCTCGAGTTCATTCGGGATATTAGTGACAAAGGAATTATACATTCACTATAACACCATTCACGGATTGTAGGATTGAAAGTTATTCTCCAACTTTGTATTTCACTTGGGTAGCACTGATGTGTGACTAGGCACCGCTCTTTGCTTGTGAAGTCATAAGTGTTATGGACTTTCACTACCAATGTGAAATGGACCTGCAGGGTCACACACATAGGATTTAACCTGGAAGAGGAGTTTTGTCCACAAATAATGTTTAGATTGATTACTAAAGGAGTTTAGTAGTTCAATTAAACACTCAATCAATTGATAGCTCAATGTCATGATGTTCGAGGTGTTGGACACATTGATTGGAGTATCAGATTGATTGAAACTGCAATTGACTGATTCTGCACAATTTGCATTCCCAACTGATCGGCTCATGTGATGAACCGATCGGCTGAGCTTGGTGAACCGATCATCTCAGGTGGTGAGTCGATCGGCTCATGGACAGGGTGAAATGATTACTTCAAGTGTTGAAATGATCGGTTCAACTGGCGCAACCGAGCAAGTTGGGAAAGTAGGATTGGTGAGAAATTTCTTTTCGTTTCACCTGCCCAATTTGATTGGAACAAGGATTGGTATTTGATACCAATTAGAAACAAAAGATGGAAAGTCAATCGAGAACTAACCAGGACCATGAACTGACCGGTTCAGAAGTGAACCAACCGGTTGAGGTGTCCCAACCAATCAGTTGAGGTGTCAAACGACCGGCTCAGATCCCCAACCGACCATTTCAGAAATGAAATGATCAGTTCAGGTTGTGAGTTGGTTGTTTTTTGTGGAAAATCTCGAACCCTTCTACTCCTGCTTTAGTCCCCCATTGCCCGGGATAGAGAACCCTATCCCATGACCCTCCTATATATAGGGGTATTGGGGGCTTCTCAGAAGACAACTCCGTGCAACCAGTTGCTCTGTAAAGTTGTCATTCTCTCTGGTTTTGGTAACCGAGAGAGCCCGAACAAGTGCTACCCGATAAGGGCGGCACAATAAGGGAAAGACAACTGCAGAAAGTGACTGGTGGCAGTAGGAGAGTGTGTTAGTAACTAGTACACTGACAGGAGGGTGCGACTCCTTCCAATTCCTTGTGAGACAAGAAGATTGGAGTTCCAGGTGGTCCGTGTGGACTACTTCAGAGGCGGGAGATTTCTGCCGTTCGGAGGACAGCTGTCAATCCCGACAGTCCCGGTGAGACCAGGAGTCGTCAGTCCCGGTGCGACCAGGAGCTGCACAGACACCGTCCAAGACCAGAGGTGAAGACCGTGCAAGCCGTGAGGTATTGTCACTGAGAAAGCCTTAGGACAAGGTATGATTCCACAAACCATCCTTTCCTATTGTATAGACTTTGATGCGTTTCCTTGTTCTGGGTTTGGGGAGGAGAAAATTTTTGTTTCCACTGCCTTCTCTGCCTCCCCTAAAACCCAACAGTGGTATCAGAGCCACGTCAACAACTCTATACTTTAGGATTATCGATATGATTGATTTTGGTTTGTCGCCTTTATTTATTGCATACGATGCGAATAAAATTGGCTTTATGCATGTCCAATCCTAAATCCACAAATCCCAATTTACATATATGATATGTGTTATTAATGCACTCGATATGCGTCACCCTTAAATGAGTTTTGTGGTGGATGTATAGCGTGGTTATGGCCAATAAACCCTATGTGTGTATGGTTGTATGTGGTTGCTTGCATCTCGTTCTGCGCACCGATCTTCCTTCTCCTATTCCTGATGTAACTCGAAATTATTCAAGATTTCTTTCCTACCTTTACTCCCCTCGAATGTAACTCGAGGTTTCTCTTTTACAATGTAAAATATGATAGATTTTATTTCCTGTTATGTCAAAGAACGGAGGACATCTTGATGACAGCTGAGACGATCGATTCAAGGCATGAACCGATCAGTTGATGTTCTAGACGATCGGTTCAAGGAGTGAGCCAATCGGTTGATGACCGGTTCGAGGAGCGAGACGAGGGGGTGGCGACCATGATGAGATGCACGACGACCAGGCGAACCGATCGGTTGGAGGAGTGATAACACCAAATTTTGTGATGTTTTTGGCCTTTATTCTGTTATCAAAGCTGCCCTTTTCTGCTATTTTCCTCTCTTTTATATGCATTTTCGCAATAATTAGCCAAGCAATGCTCTCAATCCAATATTTCCATCTTTGCAGAGTTTTCCTCCTATTTTGGCCCATTTAGCACCAATAAGGCCATCTCGGCCCGCAAATAAGTCTAAGACTGTTTCGGCCCCCTAACGGCCGATGCGCACGCTGACCGGCAGGGCTGCACGATACGACGACGCGTGACACAAGGATGCTGCGCGAGAGGGATATTGATGGACGACATGCCCCCTTACCCGACAGGGAGCCGAGCACACCGCGACTACTCCCTCTGGCACGCGATATCGGCCACCCACCGGCAGGCGCCTCTCACCACAACGCCCGACGGCCGACACTCTTGTGCCGGGCGATACTTGCATCAGCCGACACCAGCTGAGCGGCAGTAAGGAGGACACGTGGCATTTCGCGCACCATATCTTCTCCCGACCAGCTTCCTATAAATAGCAGCTACAGGGAGCTGAAAAGACGCATCAGACAATCTTAGTCACTTCAGGTTTCAGACAGTCGAGTGATCTTCGGTGGAGACTGCGAGAGCATGCATATCGTGCTCCAGGGTTCGTACTGGGTGACACTAGGTGCGCTCTTCCTCATCCCGAGAGGGGGGGACTGGTTCACCTAGGACTGTACCGGGCGACACTGAGAGCCGATATCGATCGATGTAGATGCGCGACACCAGTGCCCGACACCAGTGACCGACAGTAGGATACACAACCCCATGCCCGACATGATATCGAACCCGATACGCTCCGCCCGTCATGCGTGCCGCCCGAGAGGGTGTGCCGCCTGACTTGAGCATATCAGCTAGGTCCTTGAGCGATGCAGTCGCCCGCCGCGGTGTGCCGCTTGAGAGAGCGTGCCGCCTGACACAGCTGTATCGGGCTAGGCCCCTATCCGATATCGAGCAGGATGGTTACTGTAGCCTGTCGTCTTTCTACATCAAGAAGGCGACACATATCTTTAATTCTTTTATTTACATTTCTTTACTTATGCATTGTAATTAAGACCTTTAATGCTTATAGAAATAGAAAAGCTTAATTACTTGCTGCTCTATGCTTGGTGCAATATGTTGGATGAATGCTATGTTTGATATGTGAACTCTAGCTTGCATGTTTTGGATCACGCTTCTCTTAGCTACCGAATCGTGTTTTCCCGTCACAACAACTTCGAGAGTTGTGTTGTGGCTCTAGGGTTTGGTCCGATTCTGGAGTACGAGAGTGCCCGGAACGGAGTTGCTTTAGTAACCTTTCCACTCTAATTTGAGTCTAGTGACCCCGAGAGTGGAGCCGATGCCTTGTTAGAGGTACCCGCTTCGAGAGGAGGGGTACATGATTGGTTCTACCGCCGCTTGTTGCACCACAGTTCTATCCTTCGTACCTCGCTTTAGCTCGAGAAATATCCTTTTGTTTCTGTTGCATGAAAACCCCTAAAAATTGCTAATTGCCTAAAACCTTAAATCTCTCTAGTAAACTCCACTTGGAGATAGTTTTCTTGTTTTGTTTGTGACATCATCTGCTCCCCTTTTGGGGGAATTTATCATCTCTTTATATCTGCCAGAGTGTAGCGTGTCGATTCGGGGTTCTCAACACTACCCCCTTGTCCCTGTGTTCGACCCCGTATATCTACTTCGACCCCGTAAACAAAGTTGTGGGGGCCTAGAAGGATTCAGGTTTATAAATGTAAAAGCTCGACTACCTCAAATCCGCCTCCAATTTTAGGACGCGCGATTTAGGCCGGTCAACTTTTTGGCGCCGTTGCCGGGGACAAGGCAATACGACACTGTTGACGAATCTGAATCCACCAACTACACTCCCATGCCTCAAGCTTAGAAATGAGTTTGACAACACCCTTTTTCTTTTTATTTTTCCTTGCTATTATTCTTAGCCTAGACTAAATAATTCAATTTTCTGACTTGATCTTATATGCTCTTGCAGGAACCCTGAAAGCTGACCTGATCCACCGAGTTTTGATACCATGTTTCGTTGTGAGCAGTCTCTTCCTGAAGGTGAATGTCAGGGCCGAGGTGAGAGGGCGAGCCAGCCCAACTTGGTTGGTCAGCTTTCCGCCTACATAAAAAGACAGGACACCATCATCAGCAAACTAGTGCAGGATGCGCTTCCCAGCCCTGGGGCTCAGAATTCCATGCAACACCAGATGGCGAGTCTGCAGATGCACCAATGGGAAGTCGATCAACGATTGGCCCAAATGGCAGCACTGATGAAGAACCCTGCGGGGAAGACACTCTCCTACCCGGAAAATGCCAGAATGGTGGTACTAAGGTCCGGGAAGACGGTGGAGCGCATAGCTGAAGCCGAACCGGAACCTGAACTGAGGTCTGAGAGAACCATTCCAGCAGAGGGCGAAGGTGGACAAGCATAAGCTCAAGAGCCTGCAAAGAAGCCTTCCGATGAGCTACCTGGTGGGAGGATCCTTACGCTCCAAGGCCGCTGTTCCCGTATAAGCTGATAAAGGCAAATCTGAAGAAGCGTCATGAGAGGTTCATGGACTCAATCAGGAAACTGCATGTTGAAGTCCCCTTCCTTGATGCATTGGAAGAGATGCCTATGTATGCCAAGTTCCTCAAGGACCTTATCACAAAGAAGAGAAGGGGAGGAAGGACAGAGACAATGTATCTAGCTCCGGCCTCCTCCACCTTCTTGAAGCCTGACACGCCAAATAAGAGAAGGGATCCCGGAGCTTTCACAATCCTGTTCGCCATCGGAGACAACGTCGAGCGCAAGGGTCTAGCAGACTTGGGGGCTAGCATAAGCCTCATGCCCCTAAGTTTCACACAAAGGGTGGGTTTGACCGACATGGTTCGAACCAACATGAGGATCCAACTGGAAGACCACACCTTTAAGAGACATGTCGGCATTGTCGAAGATGTGCCGATCCGAGTGGGCGACTTCTTCATCCCTTGCGATATAGTCATCATCGACACAGTTGAAGATCCTCGTTGCCCGATCATCTTTGGTCGCCCCTTCTTGGCGACAGGGAGAGCGCTGATTGATGTTTCCGAGGGGATGGTCACCTTAAGGGTCGGAAATGACCATATCGACTTCAAGCTGAAGGAGATCATGAAGAGCCCATCCCTCTCTAAATCAACATGTTTCGCAGATAGCTATAATCGATTCTGCGAGGAAGTGGAGGAAGATATCCAGATAGTAGACCCCCTCTTGAGGGAAATAAACTATCAAGATCCCGACCTCGAAGATCCGGAGGTCGTGAAGCATCTCAACCTTTTCAACCTTTCTGACGAAGACTTGCAAGAAGAAGAAGAGGTGGTGGAGTCTACAAGGTATGTCTCTCTCGAGGGGGAGCCTCAAGAGAAGGCGCCTAGACCGATGCCCGAGTTAAAAGCGTTGCCTGAAGGCCTGAAGTACGAGTTCTTAGATGAAGAGCACAGACACCCCGTCATCATAAACGCCGATATTTCAAGTGACCAGCTGGACTGACTCTTTGAGGAGTTAAGGCTCCACAGGAGGGCTATAGGATATTCAGTAGATGATATCAAAGGCCTTAACCCCGCCCTATGCATGCATCACATCAACTTGGATGAATCTGCCAAGCCTCTGGCTCAACCCCAGAGGAAGCTGAACCAGATGCTCAAGGAGGTCGTCAAGAAAGAGGTAATAAAGCTTAGGGATGCAGGGATCATTTACCCAATCATCGATAGCAATTGGGTAAGTCCGATCCATGTAGTGCCCAAAAAGGGGGGAATGACAGTGGTTAAGGGTGAGAAGGGCGACGAGGTGGCGGTAAGAACCGTCACTGGATGGCGGATGTGTATTGACTACCGAAAGCTAAATCAGGCTACAAAGAAGGATCATTTTCCGCTACCTTTTATTGATCAAGTTCTCGAAAGGTTAGCACATCACGATTTCTTTTGTTTTCCTGTTTGCTTTTCAGGTTTTTACCAGGTCCCCATCTTGCCCGACGATCAAGAGAAAACAACATTCACCTGCCTTTACGAGACTGATGCCTTCCGAAGGATGCCATTCAGGCTCTGCAACGCCCCCGCCACCTTTCAAAGATGCATGATATCGATGTTCTCAGATTTTCTAGAAGACATCGTAGAAGTCTTCATGGATGACTTCTCAGTCTATGGGAAAGACTTTGATAGCTGTCTGAAGAATCTATCATCGGTCCTTCAAAGGTGCGAGGAGAACAGCCTAGTCCTGAACTGGGAAAAATGTCACTTCATGGTGCGGGAGGGCATCGTTCTAGGGCATAAGGTCTCAAGGCGTGGGATCGAGGTGGACGTAAGCAAGGTCGAGGCGATATCTAAACTTCCTCCACCAAAATCCATGACGGGAGTGAGAAGATTCCTCGGGCACGCCGGATATTACCGAAGATTCATCAAGGACTTCTTAAAGATTTCCAAACCACTGTCCAGTCTTCTGGTAAAAGATGCTGAATTTGTTTTCTCTAACGATTGTCCCAGTGCTTTTCAGGCCCTGAAAAATGCTTTAATATCACCACCTATCCTTCAAGTGCCAGAATGGGGTTTACCTTTTGAGTTGATGTGCGACGCAAGCGACTACGTGGTTGGAACAGTCCTGGGGAAAAAGAAAGACAAAAGGCACCATGTGATTTGCTACGCTAGTCACACGTTGGACGAGGCTCAAGTAAATTACACAACAACTGAGAAGGAGATGCTCGCGATCGTCTTCGCGTTTGATAAATTCAGGTCGTATCTCGTTGGAGCTAAGGTTAAGGTATATACAGATCATGGGGCAATAAAATACTTGATGCAAAAGAAAGACGTGAAGCCCAGACTGTTGAGGTGGGCCTTATTGCTACAAGAGTTCGACCACAAAATTATCGACAAGAAGGGCGCAGAGAATGTGGTCGCAGACCATCTGTCAAGGATCATGATTGAGAAAGAGATAGGGCCTCCTATCAATGACGACTACGCCGATGAAGCTCTGATGTTGGCAGAAGCTCAAGAAGAAAGTTTACCCTGGTTTGCAGACATCTGCAATTATCTTGCCTGCGGAGAACTGCCTCCTGACATCACGTACAATCAGAAAAAGAAGCTATTTGTGGATTTCAAAAACTACTACTGGGATGATCCTCTCCTGTTCAGAAGATGCGCTGACAACTTATACAGGCGGTGCATCCCAGAGGAAGAAACCACAAACATCCTGAAAGAATGCCACGCCTCCCCCTACGGTGGACACCTGGGTAGCGAGAGAACAGATGCAAAAGTGCTACAGTCAGGTTTCTACTGGCCCACCTTGTTTAAAGACGCTGCACAATTTGTGAAGGTTTGCAAGGAGTGCCAGTTTACAGGAAACATAGGGCGGAGGAATGAAATGCCAATGGCAAGCTGGATCGAAGTAGAAATATTTGACGTGTGGGGGATCGACTACATGGGACCGTTTCCCCCATCTCGGGGGTATCAATACATACTTGTGGCAGTAGATTATGTATCAAAGTGGGTGGAGGCGGTAGCCACCCAAACTTGTGATGCCAAGTCAGTTATCAAGCTCTTCGAGAAGACCATCTTCCCTCGTTTTGGCGTCCCACACACAGTTATTAGCGACAGAGGATCGCACTTTGGAGAAAGACAGTTTGAAGAACTCCTGTGCAAGTACAGAGTGAAGCACAAGATCGCTACACCCTACCATCCCCAGACGTCAGGGCAGGTAGAGGTTTCTAACAGACAAATAAAGTAGATCTTGGAGAAAACTGTCAACCGGACGAGAAAAGACTGGTCCATGAAGCTTGACGACGCGCTTTGGGCCTACCGGACTGCCTACAAAACACCCATTGGAACCACCCCCTACCGTCTCATCTACAGAAAATCCTGCCACCTACCTTTGGAGTTGGAACACAAGGCCCTCTGGGCAATCAAATTCCTAAACATGGACCTCGACAAAGCAGGAGAAAAGAGGTTTTTGCAGCTTCAAGAACTCGAAGAGATGAGGATGAACGCCTATGAAAATGCAAAAATCTACAAGCAGAGGACAAAATTGTGGCATGATGCCCATCTCAGGAGAAAATATGTAAGCGAAGGGGATAAGGTCTTGTTATTTAAGTCCTCTATTCGTCTTTTCCCTGGGAAGTTGCAAATGAGGTGGTCTGGGCCATTCACAATGTCAAAAATATATCCCTCAGGGATGATGGAACTCTATGACAAAGACGATCTGACCAAAGTATTTCAAGTGAATGGGCACAGGGTGAAAAGATTCTATGAGGATGAAGCTTTTTTCAGGAGAGCAGAGATTGACCTACAAGATACGGGTGGCTAACCAAGATGATCTTGCACCGGTCGAGCTGGCGACACAAACTCCAGCGCTTTTCGGGAGGCAGCCCGATTCTTTCTTTCTTTCCTAGGATAGGACTCCTTCTTATTCCTTGTTAAACAAACATTACAGACTGTAATAAGGCCCGAGTCAGTGCATGTGCCACATGCGCTGACTCTATTTTATGGGCCACCGCTGTAATAATTTTTGAGGTGTAGGGCTTAACCCTAAACCAATGATGTTTTTCCTTCATCTAGCATCGGTTTTTCGGCCGCCTGTTTTAATCGCGTCGGGCAACGGATCGGCCGTGACGGTTGGCATTCCTGGACAACGTGCACCCTATCGTGCATGCGAATAACTGCCCTTAATGGACCAATGGGACCGTCGTCTCGGGAATTGCCTGACTCGCCGGCTGGCATGAAGCCCTGATCTGCCCGTTTTACCCCCAACTGCGCTTGCTATATATATGGCGGGGGGACCATCGTGTCAGGCACAACACTTTCTCTTTTCAGCCACCTGTAACACATGCAGTAGCCCACTTTTTCTCGCGTGTCGGCCTTTCTTTTGCCTTCACCCTTGTATCGGGTGATGGCTCCAATGAGAAAAGGTATAGCCCGACACGCTTATCACCCGATACGCTTATCGCCCGACACACTTATCGCCCGATACGCTTATCGCCCGACACACTTATCGCTCGACAATCTATCCCCCGACAGGCTTATCGCCCGACACGAGCTTTTCCTATCGCGCACTGCCTATCGGGATTACGGGCCTTGTCGAATCTTGTATCGCCCGACGTGGTTTTGCACGACATAACGACCGATGGTGTTTGCCCGATACGCCATATCGGGCGACACATTTTTCTTTTGTGACATCCTGTCGGGCAGTTGCTCTTTGGCGACCTTATCGCCCGATATACCCGTATCGAGAGGTATGTGTGTTGTGCAACCCCCCCTCGTATCGCCCGATTTCATATTGACTCGACTTTTTGTTTTAATAGACAATACTCGGAGATTGTAATAAGTTTATCGAGTTTCTTTTTCCTATCTAATATTTTAAATGATTAATGAACTTGATAACAGGCAGAATGACGGCCGCAACCGAAGCAGCAACTGTCGGACAGAAACGTCACAACGGGCCACCAACCACCAAAAAATGAGCACGGGGAATTTTCCTTGATTAGGTAGCCTCGAAAGAGGCTCGTTTCCTTATCACAGTCTCTCTTCTGTAGTAGCCTGGGGCCAACTACAGAGACAACACGAGTACAACCCCGGTGACTGCCGGGACGGCACAAGAGCTCTCTGTCTACCGAGAGCCATTACGCGTGTTCCGGCTGAGCTGGGAAATAAAGCGGAGGCTGAGCTTGGAAAGCGCTTTGCCGACGACCTCCAGAGGGAACCTGGGCATCCCGGTTCCAACTACTTAATAAAGAGGAAGCAGCCACAAGTGACCGCACTTGTCGAAGCTGTTTCCAAATGAGAAAGAAGGAGGCAGCAGCAAAGAAGCATATTGCAGCTTCTACAAGGCACAAGCGAACCCACTAAATAACCTTCACTGGACTAACATGAACTCACCCTCTTATTCACTACTCTGGGACAGAGTATTGGATAAGTTTGGGGGCGGTACCCATGAACCAGTGAAGGAGGTATAAAAATTCTCTTGTGCCATTTTGCTTTTCCCCTATATAATGTACTCACACCCTTGCTCATATAAAAATTTCGAAAATTTTGCTAATTTTGTTCCCATGCATATGTACAAAGTCGCTATATTAGTAAAAACCCTGATGCAACTGCTTGCCAAGTTTATTTTCTTTGTGCTAAATGTGACGCAAGTTCTGTTATATCTTTTTGGTAATGCTGCTTCAAACGAACAAAAGAATATGTTTCGTCTTGCCAAATATTTCGAAAATACAATAATCTCGCAAACAGTTAAGAGACGAGTATGGAGAAGGAAAAAGCTTCCCAAATAGCAAGAATCTCTTTGTTTCCCCTTACCCGAAAAAAATCCTAAAAAGAGAGAGAAACCTTATGAGTGTGAATAAAAGCATGAGAGTTGTGCCCAATAAAAGAAAAAGAGAAAAATATACACACGCTTGTTTTCCAAAAGTACCCATCTTTAGGCATGGTAGATCCGGGGCAGTGGTACGTAGGATGTGAAATCACTGCTCTAAAGCCAACTGGATTGGACTACAGGGACCACTTGCCCGTTAACGGACCCTTACCTGGATGGACCGATGGGAAACAAGAAGAAAACCCAAAAAGCCTTAGCCTACCCTATACACAACTTTCTGCCCCGAAAATAAAGCTGTTTGGAGTGTAAGCTAACTTTGGAATCATACAACAAAGTCTCGCCGAAGCTGTAGAGAAGAATCTTACTTAAACAATAAGGCAGGAAAAACAAAGTCTTTTGTTTGTAATGAGACAACATTATCTCTAAAGGCATTACGATACTTGTTTTACATCCTGGCCTGAGAATTATGCTGCGCAAGAAGAAGCATCACTAAATAAAGTTTAAATATTGATTGAGGACAATCAAAACGCTAAGTTTGGGGGAGTTGATAACACCAAATTTTGTGATGTTTTTGGCCTTTATTCTGTTATCAAAGCTGCCCTTTTCTGCTATTTTCCTCTCTTTTATATGCATTTTTGCAATAATTAGCTAAGCAATGCTCTCAATCCAATATTTCCATCTTTGTAGAGTTTTCCTCCTATTTTAGCCCATTTAGCACCAATAAGGCCATCCCAGCCCGCAAATAAGTCCAAGACTGTTTCGGCCCTCTAACGGCCGATGCGCACGCTGACCGGCAGGGCTGCGCGATACGACGACGCGCGACGCAAGGATGCCGCACGAGAGGTTACCGATGGACGACACGCCCCCTTACCCGACAGGGAGCCGAGCACACCGCGACTACTCCCTCTGGTGTGCGATATTGGCCACCCACCGACAGGCGCCTCTCGCCACAACGCCCGACGGCCGACACTCTTGTGCCGGGCAATACTTGCATCAGCCGACACCAGCTGAGCGGCAGTAAGGAGGACACGTGGTGCTTCGCGCACCATATCTTCTCCCGACCAGCTGCCTATAAATAGCAGCTACAGGGAGCCAAAAAGATGCATCGGACAAGCTTAGTCACTTCAGGTTTTGGACAGTCGAGTGATCTTCGGCGAAGACTGCGAGAGCAGGCGTATCGTGCTCTAGAATTCGTACCGGGCGACACTAGGTGCGCTCTTCCTCATCCCGAGAGGGGGGGACTGGTTCACCTAGGACTGTATCGGGCGACACTGAGAGCCGATATCGACCGATGTAGATACGCGACACCAGTGCCCGACAGTAGGATACACAGCCCCATGCCCGACACGATATCAAACCCGATATGCTCTGCCCGTCCTGCGTGCCGCCCGAGAGGGTGTGCCGCCTGACTTGAGCGTATCGGCCAGGTCCTTGAGCGATGCACTCGCCCGCCGCGGTGTGCCGCTTGAGAGAGCATGCCGCTCGACACGGCTGTATCGGGCTAGGCCCCTGTCTGATATCGGGAGGGATGGTTACTGTAGCCTATCGTCTTTCTACATCAAGAAGGCGACACTTATCTTTAATTCTGTTATTTACATTTCTTTACTTATGCATTGTAATTAAGACCTTTAATGCTTATAGAAATAGAAAAGCTTAATTACTTGCTGCTCTATGCTTGGTGCAATATGTTGGATGACTGCTATGTTTGATATCTGAACTCTAGCTTGCATGTTTTGGATCACGCTTCTCTTAGCTACCGAATCGTGTTTTCCCGTCGCAATAGCTTTGAGAGTTATGTTGTGGCTCTAGGGTTTGGTCTGATTCTGGAGTACGAGAGTGCCCGGAACGGAGTTGCTTTAGTAACCTTTCCACTCTAATTTGAGTCTGGTGACCCCGAGAGTGGAACCGATGCCTTGTTAGAGGTACCCACTTCGAGAGGAGGGGTACAGGATTGGTTCTACCGCCGCTTGTTGCACCACAGTTCTATCCTTCGTACCTCGCTTTAGCTCGAGCAATATCCTTCTGTTTCTGTTGCATGAAAACCCCTAAAAATCGCTAATTGCCTAAAACCTTAAATCTCTCTAGTAAACTCCACTTGGAGATAGTTTTCTTGTTTTGTTTGTGACATCATTTGCTCCCCTTTTGGGGGAATTTATCATCTCTTTATATCTGCCGGAGTGTAGCGTGTCGATTCGGGGTTCTCAACACTACCCCCCTTGTCCCTATGTTTGACACCGTATATCTACTTCAACCCCGTAAACAAAGTTGTGGGGTCCTAGAAGGATTCAGGTTTATAAATGTAAAAGCTCGACTACCTCAAATCCGCCTCCAATTTTAGGACGTGCGATTTAGGCCGGTCAAGGAGCCAACTGATCGGCTGGTGGCACCCAGCCGACCGGCCTGATGGCGAGACGATCAATCATGTGATGAGTTGATCAAACCCAGAAAGGCAAAGCACAAAGTTCATCTTGTACAGGTTGCATGTGATGTAGACCTAGATGATCGTGATTCCTCTTGGCTCAAGGAATCACATTAGGATGGCCATAATCATCGCTTTTATCATTTTGCATGTTTTCTGTGGGATATAGCATGTATATGATACATACTATGTATTGTGGTGATTGGATATGTATATGTATATAAAAACCAAATCCCTCATTAAAATATTAAGTCTTATATGCCTTCCATTAGCAGCACACATGAAAAACTCGATCGACCAAGCGTAGGTTATGCCAAAGCGTGGTGCGCCGTCTATCTTGTGGAAGTGTGAAGGGTAGACATATAGGTTCTGCCAAAGCAGGGTGCTTGTTTACCGTGTCGGCTTTTGGGTTAGACTTAACTGGTGATTCTTAGAGCGTCTAAGCCTAGAGGCAAGGAATGTTCATGGCAAGGTGTTGCACATGTTCATTCATCAAGAGTTGCATATGATGCAATTGGCATGATGGCCTACCTAAATAGTCAAGATTGTGGGCGATCAGCCAAAGCTGACTCATGACTTGATGAAATATGGATCTTGCCCACTAGAAGGTTGTACGCTGCAATCTTCCGAATTGATGGTGAGGGCTATCAATTGGAACTAAAATAGTGGGAGCGATAATTAATTAAAGGCCTAATTATATCGTCAACTTTTTAAATCAATCAAATAAGTCAAAAATGAGTTTTGGACTAAAATTGCATATTTTTCTTTTGTACAAATGGCAACAAACAACAATCACTTTTCTTTGCGATCTGTCCTAGAAAAGGACAAGTTAAATGGGAATTTTTCCACGACTGGTTAGGACATTGAGAAGTGTTCTCAATCGTAGAGTGAAAGCTCTAAGTCCTAGTTATACCAGAACCAGATGAATTCGATCCCACCATATCAATGGCTGAAAGTATGCTTATGGAAGCATACCGAGGAAGTCATTGATGAGGAGTGCTTGATGTTGTGTTCTCTGAACTATGAGTTGCAGAGACAACATGAGACATATGATGTCTCCAAGACACTGTCCTAGTATGTCATGACAGAAGGAGATCCAGTAAGGTATTCACACACTCAATGTGATTGGGTATGTGGAAAGACCTGACTAAGAAGGATTCCCTCTGAGCCAAGAGTTGACTATTGGTATGATACTGCAAATGTTGCGAAAATCATACAGTTCATGATAAACTACAACATGAACAACTTTGACAAGCATTGGCAAAGTTGTTGGACATGTTGAGGACAGTAGAGGCAAATATGAAGAAAGACTAACCCTAATCTTTGATGAGATCAGTGAAAGGTAAGTCTTAAGGGCAAGGGCAAGGCCAAAGCAAATAAGTGTTCTGATGCTAGCCAGCAGCCCAAGCCGTCTTCAACCTCAAGGCACATGGGGAAAGGGTGTATCAGGGAATTTCCCTCTATATCTAGAAGAACAAAAGAAGATGAATGAGGAGATGGAGATCTCCACCTAAGGTATCATGAAATGAACCGCTTCTTTATCTGAGGTATATGATACCAAGATATGGATATGTCATATATGATATGCAATATCTACAAAGAAGTGATGGCCTTTGTGAATGGACCAAGAAAGGAGTACCCATCATTGGAGCAAGTGTTGCTGCCATAGATAGGAGTACCTTTCAGTTTATTTCAGCCTAAAGGGCACGAAATAGAGTTGAGAACTGCTGTTTCATATTTGCCAATAAATATAAACACTTTATTTTTGCATATTGTATGACAATGATGGCAATCAATAAAGAGATGTTTCAATTTCTAAAGATATGATCTTTGTGGCAATGCCTTGTTTATTTTGTGGTATTTGATATGCATAAGATAAAATGATACCTAAAAGTTATAGATAACTCAAACAATCAAATTAGCATCAATCATGATAAATTCATTTCTAGTTTCCATGTGATGGATAAATCTAGACTCTTTTGGTTAGAGAACCAATAAGAGACATGAATATCTTGGACATGATTAATCAATCTTCACTAAAGGTAGTGGGAGAATGATTATCCTATTAGGTATAATACATGTGATGTATTTACATACCTATTGGAACAAATGCTAATACTTTAAATGGTGTTTAGAGAAATACCAATATGAATATCTTGAAGTATTTAAGATTATCATAGATGAAGTGCAAATTTGGTAAAGTGTTAATTCTTGATGAGATCAATGAATGAAATACTTGGACCAAATGTTTGAGATCCTTATGAGTGATTATGATAGTGTATCATAGTGAACTCATGATTAAGGCATGGTGATGTCTAAATCAAGAAGGAATCATACTCTAAGGAGTTAGAGAATGATTATCAAATAACAGAATTCTTCTTAATAAAAGAATACCCCACACTAATAAAGGACATTAAGAATCACAAGGAGTTGTAAGTTCTTATACCCTTGACAGATACACCTCAATTATCTATCTGATGAGTTGTTCATGTGATGAGTCAACTATCTAGATGAATATGAGGAACGAAATTTTGAGTTATGGTTTATGACCATTACATCCTAAATGACATCCATGTGAACCATAAGGTATGACCTTGATGGTAGCACCCATTGGATGAAATCCATAAGTGCAAATGAATCTTAAGTGTTAAGACACATGGGTAACATTTTGAGAAGGATGATGCTTGTTGATTGCAACTTAATGACTAAGACATTTGGCATATGGATACTAAAACCGCATTCCTATGAGGAATAAAACAAGGATGTGTATGTGACACAACCTATAAGGTTTATGAATCCACTAATGCAAATGAAGTCTATAAGTTACAATGGACTAATCAATGTGATTGATTGAGTACAAGCAACTCAGAATTGGATCTTTACTTTGATGATATAGTCAAAGGGTTTGATTGATATGTCAAAGATAAAGAAGGGATCTGTGATTTAGTGGGAGCGTGTTCACATTCCACATGTTGATGTTAAATGGAAATGTTCTAGAATGGAAATCCAAAAGTGGAAATTATCTTTAAGGAAGACAGATGTTTCCTATGTGATAGGAATAGAGATCTATAGAGATAGTTCTTGAAAACCTCTTGACCTGAAAAGAGAAAGCATACATTGGCAATCTGTACTGAAGGGTTCAGTATGCACAGATTCAGTGGGAGAAAACTTGTCCATGTTACATGGAGTTAGTATCCCAAGGGCAAGTGTCCAATTCTTATGAAGAATGGGAACACTAAGAATAGATATGGATCTATCATGTATGTAATCATCCCATTATCTTTCATGTATCGACATGGCAAGAACAAAATGCATTCATCATCTTGTATGTAGGACATGGCAATATGATGTGCTCATCCTGATAACTCGTATGTGAGACATGACGAGTGGATGTCTGTCTACTTCCAATAAGGGTTACTGAAATACCATGAGAACTTGATAAGTACTTGTGAAGTACTAGTTCTATGGAGATAAGGAAGAGTTCAATGTAAAGAGTTACATTGATACGAACTTCCGAAAGGACAGAAAATAAATCGCAAAATATATATAGGATATATAAAAGTGAAAGTTTGTTGATAATTGGAAGTGTTCCAATACAACCATTTAAAAGGAAATGCTGAGTATCTATGTGTTGGAGAACAACAGTGGATACTATATGGATCTGGAAGTTCATGAGATGAACTTATAGATATTCTGCTCATTGATGATAAGTATGGAATCCTTGATCATGCAATGTGGCTAAAGGTTAGCGAAGGAGTACTGGATTGCATATTACGGTAGCTCCATCTCATACGTGTGACGTACAGTGAAGAGATGTGAGACATGCAATTTATACTGACTTTGGCAAGGTGTTGCCATTACTCACTATGTTTGCACTAGAGCACAGTAACAAGTGGGACATGTTTGAAGATCACTATGAATATGATTCATGGGTGATTGGCTCGCAGTGCAAGTGGGAGTCTGTTGGTATGTATGCCCTGAGAGCCAATCATGGGATGATTGATGGGATACATTAAGATTGATTTAATAAACATCAAAGGAAAGCTTCCAATTCTTTCTGGTTCAGTCATTTGAGACAGTGATAGAACAGATTGAATGTCTAGAGAATGACAATAGTCAATGACATATGCCTTGAG
This sequence comes from Alisma plantago-aquatica, assembly GCA_963693085.1. Classification (NCBI taxonomy): domain Eukaryota; kingdom Viridiplantae; phylum Streptophyta; class Magnoliopsida; order Alismatales; family Alismataceae; genus Alisma; species Alisma plantago-aquatica. Next base: position 279,654,490 of record OY856414.1, on the reverse strand, counting down.
GTTCAGGTTCTAAACGATGAGATCATACGGATGCTAAGAGTTTGTACATTCTTGTTATGTCCCTAGTCGGATGTCATTGTGGAAGGTAGATAGACAACAATGACACACAAGACTAGATTGTGGTGTTGGTTGATGACAGAATCTCATTAGTCATGATATAGCGATATCAAACCAAATACATAGGTACTTGTTAGAGAACAAGTGTACCGGACAGACCCACCGTGAGTTTGACACATGGAACCATGACATGGTAGTCACAGTCAGTACTCACAGTGATGGTGGTGAGTGTGATTATTTGACCTAAAATCACTACACTCAACACATGTCATTGGGCACACTTTGACACCATCAAACACAGTCCTGAAACATGGGTTGTTATAAAGGTGATGATTAGGTGGCTTTGACACATGGGGCTTTTGAGGGGTGAGTGATAGATATGGGGTTTGTCCCTCCTGAGGGAGTTTGATATCCATGGCCACTTGATGAGTAGGATTGAGAAAGGCATGCATGCATGTGTGAATCAGTATGTGATATTGATGTCATACATATCTCTTCAAATATACTCTGAGATCAAGAAAGTGAATGAACGTTGACAGGATGACTGTTCCATGCCTCGAGTTCATTAGGGATATCAGTGACAAAGGAATTATACATTCACTGTAACACCATTCACGAATTGTAGGATTGATAGTTGTTCTCCAACTTTCTATTTCACTTGGGTAGAACTGATGTGTGATTAGGCACCACTCTTTGCTTGTGAAGTCATAAGTGTTATGGACTTTCACTGCCAACATGAAATGGACCTGTAGGGTCACACACATAGGATTTAACCTGGAAGAGGAGTTTTGTCCACAAATAATGGTTAGATTGATTACTAAAGGAGTTTAGTAGTTCAATTAAACACTCAATCAATTGATAGCTCAATGTCATGATGTTCAAGGTGTTGGACACATTGATTGGAGTATCGGATTGATTGAAACTGCAATTGACTGATTCTGCACAATCTGCATTCCCAACCGATCGGCTCATGTGATGAACCGATCGGATGAGCTTGGTGAACCGATCGACTCAGGTGGTGAGTCGATCGACTCATGGACAGGGTGAAACAATTTCTTCAAGTGTTGAAACGATCGGTTCAACTGGTGCAACCGAGCAAGTTGGGAAAGTAGGATTGGTGAGAAATTTCTTTTCATTTCACTTGCCCAATTTGATTGGAACAAGGATTGGTCTTTGATACCAATTAGAAACAAAATATGGAAAGTCAATCGGGAACTGACCAGGACCACAAACCGACCGGTTCAGAAGTGAACTGACCGGTTGAGGTGTCCCAACCGATTGGTTGAGGTGTCAACCGATCGACTCAGGTCCCCAACCGACCATTTCAGAAATGAAACGATCGGTTTAGGTTGCGAGTTGGTTGTTTTTTGTGGAAAATCTCGAACCCTTCTACTCCTGCTTTAGTCCCGCATTGCCCGGGATAGAGAACCCTATCCCGTGACCCTCCTATATATATAGGGGTATTGGGGGCTTCTCAGAAGACAACTCAGTGCAACCAGTTGCTCTATAAAGTTGTCGTTCTCTCTGGTTTTGGTAATCGAGAGAGCCCGAGCAAGTGCTACCTGATAAGGGGGGCACAACAAGGGAAAGACAACTACAGAAAGTGACTGGTTGAAGCAGGAGAGTGTGTAAGTGACAAGTACGCTGACAGGATGGTGCGACTCCTTCCAATTCCTTGTGAGACAAGAAGATTGGAGTTCCAAGTGGTCCGTGTGGAATACTTCAGAGGCGGGAGATTTCTATTGCTCGGAGGACAACTGTCAATCCCGACAGTCCCGGTGAGACCAGGAGTTGTCAGTTCCGGTGCGACCAGGAGTTGCACAGACACCGTCCAAGACCGGAGGTGAAGACCGCGCAAGCCACGAGGTATTGTCGCCGAGTAAGCCTCGGGACAAGGTATGATTCCACAAACCATCCTTTCCTATTGTATAGACGTTGACACATTTCCTTATTATGGGTTTGGGGAGGAGAAGATTTTTGTTTCTGCTGCCTTCTCTGCCTCCCCTAAAACCCAACATATTTTAGTTGTGATTAACTTTTTATGTTGTTCATTGGTCAAGCATCTAACTAACTTGTCAGATCAGTCTAGGGTTATGCTTTAGGTCCATGTGTCTCTAAACTAACAACCCTAAGATTCACCTCAACAACCAAAGGTCATGGAGCATAAAGGGTAGGTCAACTAAACCTTTATTATAAAACATATCTTCCTAGTCATCACTCCAAAATCATAACTAGGGTTTCAGGAAACTAATTCTAGGGTTTCTCTAACAAGGCTTCATAACCCTATTCATTGTGACTTAGTTCAAGAAAACTTCGATGAAATCTAGAGAAAAATTCCTTTGTACATATAACAGTATAATGAAAATAATGTTTGATGATGAAAAACTTTGTGATGTAAAACAAACATGCCAGCCAAAAATCAATACGAGAACCAAGTCACAATTTTTCCATAATAGGATCTCCTTCTCCTACTACTTCCATAATAGGTTTACTAATCAATATTAATATATGTACCTAATAATATTCAACATCTTTCCTTCATCATTTCATGAACCATTGAGGTAAAATCTAGGGTAAACATCTCACCTAAAGGGTGACTATGTAAGATAAGGGTTCAAATTAAGGAGACAAAATTGAAATAGTCAGATTCTGACTACCATGGCCTCTGATACCATCCAATAAAAAGTGGGACTCGATAGGGGATCCACTCCCTACAAAAATCTGAGGAGTAAAACATCCATTCCAAAACACACTCAAAAGGTATGCTGGAATAGGTGTAAAACTTTCAAATTTTAAATGATGGTATGCAAAAGACCGAAGTATAGCAGTGGAACGTAAAACATGACTATAATCAATTTTACAAAAATACACCATCATCTCCCATATAGGGTTTACATGGATATTACATCATAAGGATCTAGTAGAGCAAAATCTAAACCATATCAAGTTTGTCTCCAAGCATAAACTCCTTAAGATAGGTTTATCGTAGCATGCATGTCCTCCATGTCCTACACCTAGGGTTGGAAGATACCCCGACAAGAGGAGAAAAATAAATGACATCAGCATAAGGATGGTATGTGCATATTAAATATGGATTGTGCAACATTATGAAATGAAAGACATCAAATAAATAAGGCTTCCCACATAAAAGGAAAGAACTACCCAAGTGGGTATCAGAGGAATGAATTGCAATCATATGATAACCAAAAAGAATACTTGCCATTAAATCAGCATAAATTTTCCTGCCACACAAGCACATATAAAGAAATTAGGGCATGCAACCCATCAATAATATCATCAACCTACATACATGTGAGATAAGTATAGCACTAGAACAATATAAATAACAATGGCAGCCAAGTCTCACAAACTTGAAACCTGATAGAGAATGGCGTATTGCCAGACTCCCAATTTATAAATAAAAATGGGCATCACCACCTGGGTATGGGGCACAAAACTTCCATCCCAAAATCATACATGGGCACACGACCCAAAAACAATGTACTTACACTGCTTTAGGGATACTTAATCACATAACATGCTTAATGTAGAGGCAAGTAAAAAGTTCAATCTTTTATAAAAGAAATGAAGATGCCATCACAAAAATGGACAATATAAACATCCACCACATATGTGAAAAAATTAGAGTTTCTTCAAGAATAAAGTATAGGTTGGAGTCAAAAGAAAGTCCAAACAAAATAGGATGAGCATAATATCAGAATCAAGTAGAATATTTCACATGGAATAGATTCTCAAAGAGAGATATTTTGAGGGCTATCAAAAGAGTGATAATTTAGGATGATTTCTCAATATATAATAATTAGGGATGCAAATATACCTCACTTCAGAGTCTAAACAAGTCCAAGTCAGTCCTAGGTCGAAGCCCAGGTCTCCAAAGCACATATTAAGCATTTATGTAGATTTAGGTTAGATTTACATTAATTTTATTAACTCGAAAAATCACATTTTTACTATTAGTGAATTAGGTTATCAAAACCATACTACATTATAGGCTATATTTTTCTAAATTCATATCACATTTTACTTTATTTTTATGACTTACAAATTATTAGTTGTGAATTTTAGAAGAACTAGATCAATTAAGAAAATTGATTAAAATCACCTTTTTATAAATTAGATTTTGGCAAAAAAATTGGGCCAATAGGTATATTATAATTTTCTATTTCTAGATGATATTTTATTTTTATGAGCTAGGAATAATTTCTTATTAATATTATAACTTTTGACCAATAAAAAATAGAGAAATTCCACATAAGTAGGAATAACCAAAACAAAGGCAATCCAGCTGAGGTGGTCAAATAAAAATTGGAAAATGGATCGGGCCTACAACCATCCAGGCGCGTAGGGATAAAAGCAACTCAAAATATAAAAATATCATTTTGCCCTGACATGGAGTTAAGAAAAGAAAGTCCAAACAAGGGAAAAAGGGTAAAATAGTGCAGAACCATCTTCTTAGATCTATCTGACAAAGTTCTTGTACAACAACCACAAATATGCCAAATTCTAGTTTAAGGGGATATATGAACCATGATATTTAGACCCTAGTTTTCTGCCTCCTATTGAAGTCAACGACCCATTCCAAGGGTCTTGAGATGGTCAGAATAGAGAACCATGTCCTCCACCATGGCTGCAGGAGGGAGGATCTCAGGCTCAAAGCAAATCCCTAGAAACTAGGAACTAAGTACTCAAACACCAACCAAAGAATCAAGCATAGGTTATGTAAGTGAAAACCAATATGATGAAGGCCCAAAATGGAGAGTGACACCCAATATTCCAGAAAACACACAGATGAAGGCAAAAAGAAGGGAAATGAGATAAATACCCTAAGAGATGAAATCAAGACTTGAGAAACCTTCTCCAGGTTCCATCAAAGTTGCTCGCTCAATCCAACAACCATCCCAAGCCCAAGAGTTCATCGTCGGAGCTGGGGAGGCATGTAAACACTGACAGATTTAAGGAGGCATACTCCTAGCTAGACCAGGGGAAACCATCATAGGGGGACGAGTACACAGGACATGTCGAAGGTCTAGAATGCGTAATCCAGAGACCTGAAGCCATGGGGTGGTGGTAAGAGGGAAGACGAGGAGGAGACATAGGTGTAACATAGCAATAGGAAACTAAGTTTTGGAAGTGGTGTGGAAACCACAAAACCCAATTTATAGGGTCATCAAATCCAGATAGAGGAGAGGAAACCATTGGGTAAAAAATTGGGAAGAAAGGATTGGACTTGAGAGAGAAATTCGAGAAGGAAATTTTGTAGAAAGAAATTGGTTTCAGGTTGCATGAAAAAAATGGAGGTAGGAGAGAAAATCGGAACCACACAATCAAAATTGAATGGTCGTGATTAGATCCAAAACAAAGCAGAGATGGAAGACACATGCCAAATCAAAAAGCCCATTAACTTTAAGAAATCAGAATTCAAAATAAAGTGACCTTTAAATAATTAAGTCTTTTGTTCCCAACTTGAATTGAGGGTGGAAACATTATCCAAATTAAATAAAATTTTGCTCCTAGACCAATTAAGGCATGTAGGATCTTATTTTACCATTAGTTTTCTCTTTTGGAGATGTTTGCTATTTTATTTAATTATTTTAAATTAAATCACATTTTCTCTTTTCTAATCTACACTTGAACATTAAAGATTGTCCAATTAGATGAAAATTCACCCATAGGCTAATTTTAATAGGTATATTATGGATTTGAGGTTTGTTTCCACTTTCGTAGTCATTTAATGATTTATTTGATATTTTGGTAAAAAAACCCAATCTTTTCTAAAAGAAATTAGGATAATTATTATTGTGCAGATAATGTGAAACTTGACTCCCATGATAATTGGGACCCAAGGAACATGATTTTCACACTAGATTACATTGTTTAATATTTCCTTTCATGAGTTATATAAAATTAATATTCGTGGCCCATTATTATTTTAGTAAACATATTATTTCATCATTATTACTATTACTCATTCTATTGTGTCCCATATCTTCACATTACAACCAAAAGGGTTATATATCATTATTGTGCACAAAATTCTATACATTTATCATTTATCCCATATGGCATATTTTATGTATCCTTTATTGGTCTAAAAATTAGTATGAGAGTATTAGGTCATATTTGTTTTCATGCATATATGTTTGGGTGATTTATTCATGCATTAACATACTAGGCTTACAATCAACTGCTTTTAGGTATATCTTCATCCTTGTTTGGCTAAGTCCAAAGAGTCAAAATATTTATCCTCCAATGCATATTATCAGGGTCAAGAGGCTAGGTTTTAGTATTTTATAGGTCCCAACCTCTGTTCTCCCATCAAATCCATCCTTGATATGACTAACATCCCTGATATGACTAACATCCATGACAAGTCCAGTGAGGTTGTGAAAAGGTGCCTAGACCTTCACTTGGTCCTACAAACACTGACAGTAGGGAAGTCTATCTTACAGTTGACTCACCTAAGGAAGGGATTGGGGTTCTCTGTGAGGAAGGGTATGGCCCGAAGTCAAATGATCCAAAAGCCCATGGGAGATTTTTAATTTGTCAGGGAACTAGTGGCATTCCCCTTGATCCTGATCTGGTCTATATACAAATAGAAACATGGTTTATTTTCAAACATGGAAAACCCCCATTGGTCCAATTATATTTAATTTGAAATAACTAGAGAAAATGAATGGTATAAAATATCATAGTAAATCTATATACCAAATTGTTAAGAAATAATATGTAGATTCCAAATAAAATGGTTTCAATGTCTAATTAGGCTCCTAGTTGACATGTTTGAGGAATTACATGAATGTGACATAATATTACATGCAAACTCTAATGTTGATGATTAACATGTTGAATTTAAGGAACATTATTATTTTGTGATATAATCTGATTTATTAAATGATAATGAAATCTTGAGATGTTAGTGGGATTCAGATGTTAATGATGAATATTTATGTCTCTAAGTGATAAGATCTTGAACATGAGGATTAATGGTTTGAATCCTAACCCTAATATCAAACCTCAACCAAGATCCATAGGATCTAAACCTAGAATGGAACCTAATCCCAATCATATGAACACAATATTGACACCCTAGTGTTATACATACTTGCAGATTGATTGATTGATTGTAACTACACTTGAATATTTGGATTGCATACATACTCTAGGAACATGGTAATATATCATGGTGCCTTCATTCAATGTATGTGATTATTTATGAATACTCTATCATACCACTATTAATGAATTTCCATACAATTTTTGAAGTGTTTGATCTTCTACTATACTATGTGGATGTTTATTTAATCCTAGTTCAAATATAATTCTTATGTGTATCACATAATACATACTATGATATTACAACCTAGGATTTGACCTACTGAGGGGTAGATCATATAAGTATGGACAAAGAAATAATTACACACAAGGTGGAATGACAACCATGAGCTAGAATATCTAAATGAAAATGTAAGTTTTCATGTGCAATGATTTGATTGTTTAAGTAGTATGTGTTGAGAATCATACATGCACACTTATGTACGCACTCATGTACATTGTATAACAATATTTCAATTGTGTGTTTTTTTCTTCTTTATGTAGAAAACTTATATAAAGATTAAAGATATGGAGATTTAGATGAACACTTTAAAGATTGCAAAGATAAAGTCATAAGGAGGACTACTAAGATAGTAGTTCATGATATCTTTTTTCTTGTAGTAATAAAATATCCTCTTATTTAGTAACTTCATATCAAAAAATTATCTAAACTCCTTTGAGGAGAAATATGGCATCCCCTTGTATCAATCAAGTTTATGAGTGAACTTATTGGTTACTATTTGTTATTTCTTAAGTTTGGATCCCAGAAATATGATGATGATACTTGTCCCTATGGTCCTCCTTCAATGGGGGATAACTATGGGAGGGGATGTCATAATTGGTATTAAAACCTAGATTTATCAAATATAATAATATATAGCTTCAATTATTCCCTAGAACCATAAGGGGAGTATTAGGGAAGTTTCTAGAGACAATGGTGTCTAGAAAGCATCACAATCTGGGGGATGGAAATATTTTCTTCCGCACCACTAGTTGTAGATGAGGAATCTCGTCCCCCTATTAATCTACCTTGCCAAAGTCTAAGATTTCTGCCAGAATTAAAATACATCTAGGCGTTATCATCTTCAATTTCTTCCTCTTCTCATCTTTTTACTCTCTTAACCTTAGAATTATTTCTCTCATCATCTTGAGTTAGGATTTAGGAAGAAGTAGGATTAAGGCATCCCCTTCCAACTAAAATACATAAAATGTTAGAGAAAGTGGTGTCATAAATTTTATGCCCCTCTAACAAGGGTAGACTTGTCAAATGGGTGGGTGGGTTGGGTTTGGGTTGGTTCAATGCGGGTTTGGGTCTCATAGATATGAGTTAAAAAGATGCAATGTTAAATGGGTGGAGCAATAGCACACCCAAACCCGACCCAACAGGTTATGGGTCCACTCGCAGGTGCCCATTTAATATGTGCATAGTAAAAAGTATGTTGCTATTTTTTCTCTACAACAATAAGTAGATTAGTTCATAATGAATTTGATGTCAAACATAATGTACTACTCATTGCTTTGTTTTACTTAAAACTATAAGGAAAAAAACAACAAACTATTGTAATGTAAAATTAAAAAAATGATCTAGATGCTACAAATAGCATAATATGTCACTACAACAACACTATTTTTTCATCTAACATTAGAAATTACTAACATAACATGTACTTATGGTTATCTACTGCACAAAATGAGCACAAAAGAATATAATCGATGTGATTTCATATAAAACATGCAACATAGTCACTATGTGTTCATAAACATAAACAACAATGTAGAATATAACTACTTTGTTTCCATTAGCATAAAAGTTGAACAAAACATATCAATCATGGCCTTTAGGCTTTGTCTTTTTACATTGTGTACATTACACATCGACCATTTAACTACGTTATACATATGTGGATGTGGTATGTCTTAAGAGTCACACATGTATTATATTTATTATAATATATTTATCTTAGTTAACTGGGTCACCCGTGAAACCCACTATTTAAACGGGGGGGTATGGGTTTGGGTGATTTTTAGCAGGTGGGAAATTTCATCACCCAAACCCAATTTAAATGGTCCAAACCATGGGTTCCTGTGGATTTTGACCCAATTTGACATGTCTAAATAAGGGTAAATGGTAGTAAGATCCAGGGATGGGTCACGATACCATATTTGTCCATAAAGGATCTAGAATGGATAACCTAGTCAGCTAAGAAACCTTGAGTGTGGTTAAAGAAGAAATAAGACCCTTTGGATAGAGGTTAATCCTTAACCCTAGTTGAAAATCTAATTTTGAGTATAGATATGTATATACGCTTGTAGTAAAGAACAACAATACCCCTACCCAATAAATCACCAAGTCATGGTGAAATAAAAAGGAAAAGTCAGAATGAGATCGGGTAATCCAATTTGGGTACCAAAAGTTGCATACTAGTATTTTTCAAGCATGTACGTACTAAGTATACACACACGCATGTAGGTACATAACATACATGTATATACATGAAACATACAAAACTAGTTGTTATATAAAAATGAATATAAAACCCTCAACTCCTCTTGTCAAGGTAGGGTGTTCAAATTGGTTGGTCCTCTCAAGCGAAGGGGAAGACCTATGAAGGAGGGTTAACCCAAAACCCATAGGGTTAGATTGTGTCTATGAAGCCTAACCTCCTATAGAAAACCAAGAGGACACCTAGGTTAGACTCCTCCCTTAGAGATATGAGTGACCAACCTTGCTCACAGGTTGAAAATTTGAGATGACTTTGGACGTCCTAAAGGGACCAAAGGTTTGATGAATTAGGTGAGTGAGGAATACAAGGAATGAAAGCATTTAACTGTCATGATAAGTTGTATATAATAATTTAGAAGCAACTTTAATAAATTCAAATGTAAAAACCTTGGTTAGGAAAATCCCATTGTAAATATGTAATGACAAATGAAGTACATTAAAAGGATTGTGCATTTAAGGCATCGAAGCCCTACTTACACCAAGTTTGGATAAGAAAAGTGTGTCTCTTAATGCCCTTTACATATGTACCCACACACACACACAAATATATATATATATATATATATATATATATATATATATATATATATATCTGTGTGTGTGTGTGTGTGAAAATTTTGACTGGAGAAATATCAAGCAAAATGTGTAGTAAAAAGCTAAAACGTTGGAAAAAAATCCTAATACATGTATCTATGTCAAAGAACCTCCATGTTCACTATGAGTCAAGGGGCATAGAAATATGATGATATTGGAGAACCTTGACCTAAAACAAGGTGTACATGATGAGAGAGACAAAATAAAGTAATAACATCTCAGTTAGCCCTAGGTAGGGAAGACCCATAATTTAGCCCTAATGTCAAGTACAAATGCTAAGGTCCAGGATGTGATGATGATCTGAGTACATAAGGCTCGTGGGGTCAGGAGAAAGCCATCCATGAGTACATAAGACCCATGGGATCAGGAGAGTGGCCACTCCATGAGTACATGAGGCCTAAGGGACTGAGCGAAAGACACTCCATAAATACATAACGTGAGACCATAACCGTAGGTTAACCTTAGTCTCTATATAATCATGATTTATTATCTCAAAAATATTTTGATTAAATTTTAGTACCAAGTGATTAAAATAAATCCTTAAGATGGTTCAATCTGCACTTCGTTAGTCCTAATTTTTGGTTTCCTTGCAAATTGTGGACTTAATTGTAAGTCCCACATACTACAAGGACAAAACTGAAAATTATGTAAGTATTATCTAAGATTGTAGTGTCTTTCATTTGTATGCTTGATTGAGCCTTGTTATAAAATTGGTAAAGATGTCACTCTATTGGACTTCAATTTCATCTTTAATTACCTTCATATTGTAATTATGAATGTTTGTGTAATTTCACCATGATTGAATATCTAAATTTCCTATTCAACAAAAATTATCTAAGAACATATATTCTTTAATACTTTTATTAAATGGTTGGACTTTGGATGCTTTTGAACTTATATATGTATAAGGTTCCTTTTCTTGATTTCTAGCTTTGATCTTAAACTAGTGGGTGTATATATGAGGAGGCTTGATGGATACTACCATGGACTTTGGTATCTTCATGACTCTAGACCCTCAAAAGGCCCTTTGTCTAAGAGGAGTTTCTACATGTTTGTCCTCACCAAACTTGGTCCCAATTGCCTCTATACCTTGGACAAGTTTTCCTTTTAATAACCTTTTAAGTTAAGGTGTTGTTTGGTCTTTTTTAACACTTTTCTTCCATATAACAAACACCCCATGGCCCACTATCCTTATCTGGATGTTAAGGATTGAACTAAGAGGAGGAGCTCCAAACCTATACATCCATGATTGGAGGTTAATAGTATAGATCAAGTGCTTTATTGTCAATTCATGCCAATGCATGCTAAAGATGAAGCTACTCCATGGTGTTTTCAAGATTTCCAACCTTACCTCTTACATAAAAAATAAACCTCGACCTAGTTGGGGGGAGTCATATAGGATCTTGAGTGGCGGTTTTGGGTGTGGAAATAAGGTCTCCTGGAGGTGTTCTTGTTGTTCACTATTGTTTTCACCAACCCAGGTGAGTCATGTGGCATCTAATACATTCTTTTGCCTACTTGTGCACATAAAATTCCAACATTGCCCTAAAATGCTTAAATCTTGCTCTATCTAACTAAGAGATAGGTTTTTATGAACTGTGTTTACCTAATATGAACTTGAAATGAACCTTACTGCTATTATCTATCCTCTAAAGGCCTAATGCCTTATGGCAAGAAATTTTAAAATTTATGCTTTGATGTTCTAAAATGTATTTTTGAAGTATTTTGATGTCATATTGATGATGAATGAATTACACATCACCGTTTACTATTTTTTTGATGATCTAAAACCTTTTAAAGGATTTTTCTCTATCTGAATTATGCTAAATTTTAACTTGTCCGAAATTGCTTATACAAAGATGGCTCATATATGCCCTAGTTTGGTCCATATATACCCCAAAACTTGAATGGAGCATAACTTCCCATACTTTGAATATTTAGGCTAAAATTTGGTTTCCTATAATTTTTATTCATGTTAAGGATATGCACAAAATTCCATGAGTTTATAATTCTGCTATAAGTAATTGTCCACATTTTACTCTTAATGGTCTTTTAGGCCTTAAATGTGCCCTAATCTTGAAACGAGCATAACTTTCACATATGTTAGATTTCTCCCCTGAAGTTTGAAGTGTTGTCTACTTTTGTCTTCTAAGTATATGACAGAAGTTTCAATTAAATTTAATCATCATAAATGAGAGTAACACTATTTTTTGTTTGAGATGATTTTGGCCTTTATGTACCCTAATTTGGTGTTTTGGTCCTTTTAAGGCCAAGAATGGTTTGTCATAAAATTTTGAGTTGTTAACTAACCTAAAATAGATCATGAATCCAGGTTAATAACTACATAATTGTGTATGCACTGCTATAGAAATGAGATATTGTGTCAGTTGTTTTTTCAAGAGAAACTGATGGTATACTGTATAGAGTTGGTTCTTTATAGACAACCTCCACGGTTTGACCATCTGAAAAAAACATTGACTGCATTTTATTTTATCATCGATCACTTCTCAAAGAAATTGACCATATATTTCATCTATGAAAATAGAATTTTGTGCAAACTTTTTGCGAGGCATTTCATTTGTATCTAAAATCCTACGTCGTTGGTTCTTTTATAAATTTCTAACATGATAAAGAGGTGTACACACCATATGCCCTATGTAAATTTTCTCATCCTAATTAGTGTTTCTCGTTGATAGTATCAACTATAATTGATGAGAAAGGTGTATGTGTCATGTGTCCCGTAGAAATTTTCCCACCCCTAGTTGGTATTTCTCTTCGGTTGTCTTCACCATAACCGACTATGTAGGTATCGAGGTTGCATATGGGATGCGTAGTTAAACATCCATTTTCTGTGCATAGATGATGACAAAGTTGGGTTTTTGTCAGTGGTATTTTAAGTTCAACCAATGAAAAAGGTTGTAGGGTGTCAATTTTTAGTGAACAGATGAGGAATGTCTTACTTAAACCCTTGTGAGAAATCCTATTCCCCACTTTCCCCTACCTGCATTTCTTTGGATTTAGTCTCTGGCTATTTTCCCTTTTCTTACGCGTCCACTGCTACTACTACCTGGCACGTCCACCGCTGTTGTTGTTTCTCCTCTGGTGATTCTAACAGTTGCTACTCACCGACGATGTCTGCCATCATTGTTGCTGTTTCTCTGACAATTCCTCCTACTGTCACTGCTACTTCTCCAACTTCTCAAGTTGCCACTATTATGCTCTCCTCTATCTGGTATGGTAGGTTAGCTGCTTCGTTTTTTACATTATTAAGCAATGCATGTGCAAGTATGAACAAATTGCTCTGTGAAACTATGAATGGCTCATTAAATCAACTCTGTGAAATTGTGAAGGCTATGGACAATGTATTTTATTAGAATTGAAAATTATGTGTAAATCCTAATATGTTGGTGGGCTAGATTTAATTTGATTGTGATGAATTGTACGGTTCTAATTAGAATGCATGTATATAACTATATATTTAGTTAGAATAGAAATTTATTTCTAAATCCTAATATGTTGTTACCCTAGATTTAACTAGATGTGATGATTTATGAACCCTTAAATTATTTCTAACTATGTATTTAATTATATTGTGATGAATTATAAACACTAAAATGCATATATTAGATATTTGATTAAAAGATTATGAACCATTAATTTCAAAACCACGTAGCTGGCCTAGAAACCCATCTGCGATTTACTCATTAGGAGTAAACCTTAGATAGTCCCCGATTTGGGACTATTCTTGAGAACTTCATATAACTTAGGATGTAAATGTATAATGCATGTTTGATTTCATTAAATTTCTACAACATTTTCCCTTTTGTTCTCTGGGTACATACGCAGGTGGATATTTGTCTATCTACATCAGTGTACTTGGAGAACTGTAGGGAAATGTTGTCAAAATTTATTGAAACCAAACATGTATTATACACTTCCTAGTGAGATGAAGTGCTCAAGAATGGGATAGGTGGTACACATTCATGAATGTAAATGCTACTAGATGATTAGCGCTCAATTCAAACATATTTTTCTCCTGGAATTAACTTACTAGCTATAACTTGATGAGCTACTTGTCTCCCATCTGATCATAGAATGGTTCAATCATGGATGTCTAAACGAAATCATTGCATTATGTAGATTATTAATGGTCTTGATGAGTTTTTAATATTTGCATAAGAACATAGAAAACAACATGGAGATAGGTTCTATTGCCCTATAGGAATTGTAGTAACAACTGGAAAGTTGATAATGGTGACATGATCATAGATTATGTCATGTGCAATGGGATTGTATAGGCTATATTGAAAGGTAATGAAATGGAAAGATTCCTAGTATGGGATCAAAATATGTTGGTAGTGGTATTTGTGTCGAAGAAGAAATGGTTGACTGTGATATCATTTGCCACACAAAGCGAGATTACTCAAAACAAAGTGCAAAATTAACACTAATAACCATATTACTGCAAAATAGGGTAAGTTAAAACTGATTTCTTAACCACATATCAGAACTGAACACATCATGTGTGAAGCCATAAATTGGAGTTACTTGTATTTCATTCATATCAAAAGATGTTACTTAGATCACTGGCTAACTAGCCACAACCTATTACATGTGACAACTTATTCTCATATACAGATTAGTAACATCATCAGATAGACTCAAAACTCAAAGTGATGTATAACATCTTTAAAATATCGCCAATGGCCCGAGTGTACAGGGACGACACATAGGACTCTATTACTAGACACTAGTTGTATATCCGTGATTCAATAGCTACACACCTTAGAATATATACCTCAACAACACAAGCTTTATCCCAGCATGCACGTCCACCTAAAAGATTATGGAACCCACAAGTGAGACCAAACGTCCCAACGAGAGTTATAATTCTTCACCAACGTCTATTAAAAGAACAAGTAACTAAAATAGAAAATTATACTATTTAATAGATAAGCAGATTCAACTAAATCATATAAGTAGAGCAATTAGCATTGTTTAAGAAGTCCAGGTATCTAAAACTGAGCAGTAGATCATTCTATGTATTTAGAAGGGATATGAAGAACATGTACCTCATCTGTCAACTTTATTGTATAAAGCAAGCAAGGCCGCATCCAATATTTCTGGGTTTGATCCTATGCAAGTATGCTACATGGCTGATTACGTGTTTTATTATGCCCCATGGATTTGATTCATACCACCCAAATCCAACCGACCAGTAATAACTCGAAATCGGTGCCATACAAGGTCCATGGAAGAGCTAAAATTCCATGACCTCACCCCCTCGGTCAATACAAGTGAACCTGCAGTGATATCACAAGTCAAACTACTACCAACAACATATAGTCCAGCTATACAAGTCTAGCCAGCCTTGGTACATGTCACGACATTAATGGAACTGACCTATGGCCCACAACCACACTCGTGTCAGGGTATGGCATGCAGCCAATCATGTATAACATATCACTATGAGACTAGCTCATGCATGGTTGTCTCGTATATCCTAGACATAAGGGGATATTCGTCATCACCCCTGCATATTCAAGAATATGTGCTTTGAGTTAAACTCATTTCACCATCCAACACATGCTGACTCTAAATGGATCTATGGCAAAGGGCAAAACTACATGATTAATGTTTCACTTTATTAGTTATGCCAATTGGATGAATTAAGGCTTTAGCACTCAAGTGGACATACAAAACCCTAATTCAATCTAACAAACATAACTATATTGCTACCTCAAAAGATATCAAACATATAAAGTGTAAACTTATCACATCCTCTGAAGGAAATACTATCTCACTGTCTTAAACAAGGCTAAGCATCATTATCATAGTATTGGGGATCCAAACCCCTTATCACATCACTGGAGGTTTCAACAATCACTAGGCATCATGCCTTCACCAAGTCATAAGACCCATCACATTATTCATGTATTTCAACATTCTCTCATCGTGCCTCCATTTGGCACATAAGCATCACTTGCATTACATGTATATCACCATAGCATTCACATAGATATTATATTCATTTCACCTTTGCATATAAATAGGAGAGAGAAAATGTATAGCCACATCACTAAGACCAAAGTCACATACTATGGGATATTAATCCCTCAACTCATCATTAGGATAATGCCCTCTCATAATAGGAAATAAACCATTGCCAAGTCATGTGACCCATTCACATCATTCTTATATCACAAGTGCCTCAACATGCCCCATGAAGGTGTATTCAAATTGTTACATATCATAGTCACCATAGTATACACTAACTATGATTACCAAGCTCATAACACCTACATGGTTATATATTCATAAACAAGATAGATAACATTACTCACCATAGCCATTCTATGAAAGAGAAACAAGCATGATCATTAAACATCATTAGAGTTGATTAGATAACATTATAAACAACATCATACATGGCTTATGTATCGTTCATATATGAATATCATTAAGTGTTCACATGTGCTTCATAACTACCTACTATCATTACATGTAAACCCATAGACACAAGGTTTGCGAACACCCTCCATGATATGTCATGACCGCGACATCCACCATGGGTATCTCAACCCTCAATGCCATCACCATGTCGTGACCCATCTCTTTCATGTCGCTCCCGCGCCATGAGGGTTAGTGTTAGGTTTACCAAAATTCATGTTGCAACCTCAAGGATAATGGTTGTCTCAACCTCAACCATGACACCATGTTGCGACCACTCTCAAGATCATGACCAAAACCCAATAGCTAGGACACCACCACAAATCAACTAGGAATCAACATAGCCATCAACATCAAGTGTTGCGACCTCCATCAACACTAGGTCCAACACATCCAAAGAGAAACATCTCAACCAAGGATAACTTTGTGTCACGACCTACATGAAGATAGTGTTGGGTTTTAGGGGAGGCACAGAAGGCAGCGGAAACAAAAACTTTCTTCTCCCCAAACCCAGAATAAGGAAACACGTCAACGTCTATATAATAGGAAAGGATGGTTTGTGGAATCATACCTTGTCCCGAGGCTTGCTCGGTGACAATACCTCACGCTATGCGCGGTCTTCAAATTTGGTCTTGGACAGTGTCTGTGCATCTCCTGGTCGCACCAGGACTGACGACTCCTCCTCTCACCGGAACTGTTGGGATTGACAGTTGTCCTCCTAAGCGGCAGAAACCTCCCGCCTCTGAAGTAGTCCACATGGACCACCTGGAACTCCACACTCCTTGTCCCACAAGGAAGTGGAAGGATTCGCACCCTCCTGTTGACATACTAGTCGCCAACACACTCTCCTGCTGCCAGTTGCAACTGCAGTTGTCCTTCCCTTGTTGCACCTCCCTTTGCGGGAAGCACTTGCTCGGGCTCTCTCTCAGTTACCAAAACCAGAGAGAATGACAACTTTGCAGAGCAACTAGTTGCACTGAGTTGTACTTTGAGAAGCCCCCAATACCCCTATATATATAGGCGGGTCATGGGACATGGTTCTCTATCCCCGGCAATATGGGACTAAAGTAGGAGTAGAAGGGTTCGAGATTTTCCACCAAAAACAACCAACTCGCAACCTGAACCGATCGGTTCACAAGTGAACCGGTCAGTTGGGGACCTGAACCAGTCAGTTGGAGCACCAACCGATCGGTTGGGACCCATGAGCCGATCGGTTCACTTCTGAACCGGTCGGTTCGTGGTCCTCATCAGTTCCTGATTGACTTTCCTTCTTTTGTTTCTAATTGGTATCGAATACCAATCCTTGTTCCAATCAAATTGAGCAAGTGAAACGCAAGGAAAATTCTCACCGACCTGACTTTCCCAACTTGCTCGGTTGCACCAGTTGAACCGATCGGTTCAACACTTGAACCGCTCGTTTCACTCTGTACATGAGCCGATCGGTTCAACACTTGAGCCGACCGGTTTAGCAACCTCAGCCGACCGGTTCAACACTTGAACCGATCGGTTGGGAGTACAGGTTGTGTAGAATCAGTCAAATGCGATTTCAATCAATCCGATACTCCAATCAACATGTCCAACACCTTGAACAATATGATATTGAGCTATCAATCAATTGAGTGTTTAATTGAACTACTAAACTCCTTTAGTAATCAATCTAAACGTTGCTTGTGGACAAAACTCCTCTTCCAGGTTAAATCCTATGTGTGTGACCCTGCAGGTCCATTTCACGTTGGCAGTGAAAGTCCATAACACTTATGACTTCACAAGCAAAGAGCGGTGCCTAGTCACACATCAGTGCTACTCAAGTGAAAGTAGAAAGTTGGAGAACAACTTTCAATCCTACAATCCGTGAATGGTGTTACAGTGAGTGTATAATTCCTTTGTCACTGATATCCCGAATGAACTCGAGGCATGGAACAGTCATCCTGTCAACGTTCATTCACTTTCTTGATCTCAGAGTAGATTGAACGAGATATGTATGACATCAATATCACATATTGATTCACACATGCGTGCGCACGCCTATCTCAATCCTACTCATCAAGTGGCCTTGGATATCAAACTCCCTCAGGAGGGACAAATCTCATATCTATCACTCACCCCTCAAAAGCCCCATGTGTCAAAGCCACCCAATCATCACCTTTATAACAACCCATGTTTCAGGACTGTGTTTGATGATGTCAAAGTGTGCCCAACGACATGTGTTGAGTGTAGTGATTTTAGGTCTAAGAATCACACTCACCACCATCACTGTGAGTACTGACTGTGACTACCATGTCATGGTTCCATGTATCAAACTCACGGTGGGTCTGTCCGATACACTTGTTCTCTAACAAGTACCTATGTGTTTGGTTTGATATCTCTATATCATGACTAATGAGATTCTGTCATCAACCAACACCACAATCTAGTCTTGTGTGTCATTGTTGTCTATCTACCTTCCACAATGACATCCGACTAGGGACATAACAAGAATGTAAAAACTCTTAGCATCCATATGATCTCATCGTTCAGGTCCTCAACCTGAAGGCATACGTCATTGAGCACTGTCATTCTCTAGACATTCAATATGTTCTATCACTATCTCATATGACTGAACCAGAAAGAATTGGAAGCTTGCCTTTGATTTTTATCAAATCAATCTTAATGTATCCCACCAATCATCCCATGATTGGCTCTCAGGGCATACATACCAACAAACTCCCACTTGCATTGCTAGCCAATCACCCTTGAATCATTTTCATAGTGATCTTCAAACATGTCCCACATGTTACTGTGCTCTTGTGCCAACATAATGAGTTATGGAAACACCTTGCCAAAGTCGGTATTAACTGCATGTCTCACATCTCTTCGTTGTACGTCACACGTATGAGACGAAGTTGCCATAATATGCGATCTAGTATTCCTTTGCTAACCTTTAGCCACATTGCATGATCAAGGATTCCATACTTGTCATCAATGACCGGAATATCTATAAGTTCATCTCATGAACTTCCAGATCCATATAGTATCCACTGCTGTTCTCTAACGCATAGATACTCGACATTTCCTTTTAAATGGTTTTATTGGAACGCTTCCAATCAACAAACCTTCACTTTTATATATCCTATATATATTTTGCGATTAATTTTCTGTCCTTTCGGAAGTTCGCATCAATGTAACTCTTTACATCGAATTCTTCCTTATCTCCATAGAAATAGTACTTCTCAAGTACTAATCAAGTTCTTATGGTATTCCAGTAACCCTTACTAGAAGTAGACAGACATCCACTCGTCATGTCCCAAAAATGAGTTATCAGGATGAGCACATCATATTGTCATGTCAGACATACAAAATGATGAATGCATTTTATTCTTGCCATGTCTATACATGCAAGATAATGGGATGATTACATACATGATAGATCCTTATCTTAGTGTTCCCATTCTTCATAAGAATTGGACACTTGGCCTTGGGATACTAACTCCATGTAACATGGACAAGTTTTCTCCCACTGAATCTTTGCACACTGAACACTTCAGTACAGATTGCCAATGTATGCTCTCTCTTTTCAGGTCAAGAGATTTTTCGAGAACTATCTCTGTAGATCTCTATTCCTATCACATAGGAAATATCTCTATCTTCCTTAAAGACAATTTCCACTTTTGGATTTCCATTCTAGAACATTTCCATTTCACATCAACATGTGGAATGTGAACACGCTCCCACTAAATCACATATCCTTTCGTTATCTTTGGTATATCAGTCAAACCCTTTGACTATATCACCAAAGTAAAGACCCAATTTTGAGTTGCTTGTACTCAATCAATCATATTGATTGGTCCATTGTAACTTATAGACTTCATTTGCATTATTGGATTCATAAACCTTATAGGTTGTGTCACGTACACATCCTTGTTTTATTCCTCATAGGAATGCAGTTTTAGTATCCATATGCCAAATGTCTTAGTCATTAAGTTGCAATCAACAAGCATCATCCTTCTCAAAATGTTATCCATGTGTCTTAACACTTAAGACTTATTCACACTTATGGATTTCATCCCAATGGGTGCTACCATCAAGGTCATACCTTATGGTTCACATGGATGTCATTTAGGATGTAATGGTCATAAACCATAACTCAAAATTCAGTTCCTCAAATTCATATAGATAGTTGACTCATCACATGAACAACTAATCACATAGATAATTGAGGTGTATCTGTCAAGGATATAAGAACTCACAACTCCTTGTGATTCTCAATGTCCTTTCTTAGTGTGGGGTATATTTTTATTAAGAAGAATTCAGTTATTTGATAATCATTCTCTAACTCCTTAGAGTATGATTCCTTCTTGATTTAGACATCACCATGCCTTAATCATGAGTTCACTATGATACACTATCATAATCACTCATAAGGATCTCAAACATTTGGTCCAAGTATTTCATTCATTGATCTCATCAAGAATTAACACTTTACCAAATTTGTACTTCAACCATGATAATCTTGAACACTTAACGATTTTCATATTGGTATTTCTCTAAACACCATTTGAAGTATTAGCATTTGTTCCAATAGGTATGTAAATACATCACATGTATTATACCTAATAGGATAATCACTCTCCCACTACCTTTAGTGAAGATTGATTAATCATGTCCAAGATATTCATGTCTCTTTCTGGTTCTAAAACCAAAAGAGTCTAGATTTATCCATCACATGGAAACTAGAAATGAATTTCTCATGATTGATGCTAATTTGTTTGTTTGAGTTATCTATAACTTTAGGTATCATTTTATCTTATGCATACCATGTATCACAAGATAAACAAGGCATTGCCACAAAGATCATATCTTTAAGATTGAAACATCAACTTTATTAATTGCCACCATTGTCATACAATATGCAATAATAAAGTGTTTCTATCTATTGGCAATATATGAAATAGCAGTTCTCAACTCTATTTCGTGCCCTTTAGGCTGAAATAAACTGAAAGATACTCCTATATATGGCAGCAACACTTGCTCCAATGATGGGTACTTCTTTCTTGGTCCTTTCACAAAGGCCATCACTTCTTTGCGGATATTGCATATCATATATGACATATCCATATCTTGGTATCATATACCTCGGATAAAGAAGCGGTTCATTTCATGATACCTTAGGTGGAGATCTCCATCCCCTCCTTCATCTTCTTTTGTTCTTCCAGATATAGAGGGCAATCCCTCATACACCCTTTCCCCATGTGCCTTGAGGCTGAAGACGGCTTGGATTGCTAGCTAGCATCAGAACACTTCTTTGCCTTTCCCTTATCCTTGCCCTTAAGAATTACCTTTCTCTTTGATCACATCAAAGATTATGGTTTGTCTTTCTTCATCTTTGCCTTTACTATCCTCAACATGTCCAACAACTCTGTCAACGCTTGTCAAAGTTTTTCATGTTGTAGCTTATCATGAATTGTATGATCCTCGCAACATTTGCAGTATCATACCAATAGCCAACTCTTGGCTCAGAGGCAATCCTTCTTAGTTAGGTTTTCCACATGCCCAATCACATTGAGTGTGTGAATACCTTACTGGATTTCCTTCTGTCATGACATACTAGGATAGTGTCTTGGAGACATCATATGTCTCATGTTGTCTCTGCAACTCATAGTTCAGATAACACAACATCAAGCACTCCTCATCAATGTCTTCCTCGGTATGCTTCCATAAGCATACTTTCAGCCATTGATGTGGTGAGATTGAGTTTATCTGGTTCTGGTATAATTAGGACTTTAGAGCTTTCGCTCTTTGAGAACACTTCTCATCATCCTAACCAGTCGTGGAATTATTCCCATTTAATTTGTTGGTCTCAAAGACCAATCACAAATAAAGTGATTTGTTGATTAACCATTTATTTTAACAAAAGGAAATATATGCAATTTTAGTAAAAAACTATTTTGACTTTTTTGATTGATTTGAAAGGTGACAATAAAATTAGGCCTTTAATTAATTATCGCTCCCACTATTTTACTTCAAATTGATAGCCCTCACCATCAATTCGGAAGATTGCAGCGGACAACCTTCTAGTGGGCAAGATCCTGAAATCCTCTAAGTCATGGACCAACTAGGGCTGTCACCCACAACATAGATCTCTCAGGTAGGCAACTTTTGCCAATTGCATCATATGAAACTCTTGATAAGATGTCATATGCAACTCCTTGCCATGATCATCTCCATGCCTCAAGGTGCTAGATCCTATCTAGGTCACCTTGTTAAGTCCGACCCAAAGCAAACACAATGAACATGCACCCTGCTAGGGCAGACCCACACATTCATCCTTCACGCTTCCACGAGATAGACGGTGCACCACGCTAGGGCATGCCCACACTTGGTCGATCAAGCTTTTCACATGTGTCGCATTTGGAAGGCATCTAAAACTTAATATTTTAATGAAGGATTTGGTTTTTATATACATATACATATCCAATCACCACAATACATAATACGTATCATATACATGCTATATCCCACAGAAAACATGCACAAATGATAAAAGCGATGATTATGGCCATCCTAATGTGATTCCTCGAGCCAAGAGGAATCACGGTCATCTAGGTCTACATCACATGCAACCTTTACAAGATGAACTCTGTGCTTTGCCTTCAGAGTAGATCAACTCATCACATGATTGACTTTCTCGTTCTGGCCCGGTCGTCTAGGTGCCACCAGCCGATCGGTTGGCTCCTCCAACCGATCGGTTCGCCTGGTCGTCGTGCATCTCTTCATGTCCGCCACCCGGTCGTCTCGCTCCTCGAACCAGTCATCAACCGATCAGTTCACTCCTTCAACCGATCGAATGGAATGTCAACCGATCGGTTCACGCCTTGAACCGATCGTCTTAGCTATCGTCTGGATGTCCGCCTTCTTTGACTTAATAGGAAATAAAATCTATCCTAATATTACATTGCTTAAAAGGGAAACCCCGAGTTACATTCGGGGGGAGAAAAGGTAGGAAAGAATCTCGAATTATTTTGAGTTACATCAAGAATAGGAGAAGGAAGATCGGTGCGCTGACCGAGATGCAAGCAACCACATACAACCATACACAGATAGGGTTTATTGGCCATAACCACACTATACATCCACCACAAAACTCATTTAAGGGCAACGCATATCGAGTGCATTAATAATACATATCATATATGTAATTGGGATTTGTGGATTTAGGATTGGACATGCATAAAGCCAATATTATTCGCATCACATGCAATAAATAAAGGCGACAAACCAAAATCGATCATATCGATATTCCTAAAATATAGAGCAGTTGACGTGGCTCTGATACCACTGTTGGGTTTTAGGGGAGGCAGAGAAGGCAGCGGAAACAAAAAAAATTTTCTCCCCCAAACCCAGCACGAGGAAACGTGTCAATGTCTATATAATAGGAAAGGATGGTTTGTGGAATCATACCTTGTCCCGAGGCTTTCTCGGCGACAATACCTCACACTATGCGTGGTCTTCAACTCCGGTCTTGGACGGTGTCTGTGCAGCTCCTGGTCGCACCGGGACTGACGACTCCTCCTCTCACCGGAACTGTCGGGATTGACAATTGTCCTCCTAAGCGGCAGAAACCTCCCGCCTCTGAAGTAGTCCACACGGACCACCTGGAACTTTACACTCCTTGTCCCACAAGGAAGTGGAAGGAGTCTCACCCTCCTATTGACGTACTAGTCGCCAACACACTCTCCTGCTGCCAGTTGCAACTGCAGTTGTCCTTCCCTTATTGCACCTCCCTTTGCGGGAAGCACTTGCTCGGGCTCTCTCTCGGTTACCAAAACCAGAGAGAACGACAACTTTGCAGAGCAACTGGTTGCATTGAGTTGTACTTTGAGAAGCCCCCAATACCCCTATATATATAGGCGGGTCATGGGACAAGGTTCTCTGTCCCCGTCAATATGGGACTAAAGCAGGAGTAGAAGGGTTCGAGATTTTCCACCAAAAACAACCAACTCGCAACCTGAACCGATCGGTTCACAAGTGAACCGGTCGGTTGGGGACCTGAACCGGTCGGTTGGAGCACCAACCGATTGGTTGGGACCCATGAGCCGATCGGTTCACTTCTGAATCGGTCGGTTCATGGTCCTGATCAGTTCCCGATTGACTTTCCTTCTTTTGTTTCTAATTGGTATCGAATACCAATCCTTGTTCCAATCAAATTGGGCAAGTGAAACACAAGGAAAATTCTCACCGACCTGACTTTCCCAACTTGCTCGGTTGTACCAGTTGAACCGATCAGTTCAACACTTGAACCGCTCATTTCACTCTGTACATGAGCCGATCGGTTCAACACTTGAGCCGACCGGTTCAGCAACCTCAGCCGACTGGTTCAACACTTGAACCGATCGGTTGGGAGTACAGGTTGTGCATAATCAGTCAAATGCGATTTCAATCAATCCGATACTCCAATCAACATGTCCAACACCTTGAACAGTATGATATTGAACTATCAATCAATTGAGTGTTTAATTGAACTACTAAACTCCTTTAGTAATCAATCTAAATGTTTCTTGTGGACAAAACTCCTCTTCCAGGTTAAATCCTATGTGTGTGACCCTACAGGTCCATTTCACGTTGGCAGTGAAAGTCCATAACACTTATGACTTCACAAGCAAAGAGCGGTGCCTAGTCACACATTAGTGCTACTCAAGTGAAAGTAGAAAGTTGGAGAACAACTTTCAATCCTACAATCCGTGAATGGTGTTACAGTGAGTGTATAATTCCTTTGTCACTGATATCCCGAATGAACTCGAGGCATGGAACAGTCATCCTGTCAACGTTCATTCACTTTCTTGATCTCAGAGTAGATTGAACGAGATATGTATGACATCAATATCACATATTGATTCACACATGCGTGCACACGCCTATCTCAATCCTACTCATCAAGTGGCCTTGGATATCAAACTCCCTCAGGAGGGACAAATCCCATATCTATCACTCACCACTCAAAAGCCCCATGTGTCAAAGCCACCCAATCATCACCTTTATAACAACCCATGTTTTAGGACTGCGTTTGATGATGTCAAAGTGTGCCCAACGACATGTGTTGAGTGTAGTGATTTTAGGTCTAAGAATCACACTCACCACCATCACTGTGAGTACTGACTGTGACTACCATGTCATGGTTCCATGTGTCAAACTCACAGTGGGTCTGTCCGGTACACTTGTTCTCTAACAAGTACCTATGTGTTTGGTTTGATATCTCTATATCATGACTAATGAGATTCTGTCATCAACCAACACCACAATCTAGTCTTGTGTGTCATTGTTGTCTATCTACCTTCCACAATGACATCCGACTAGGGACATAACAAGAATGTACAAACTCTTAGCATCCGTATGATCTCATCGTTCAGGTCCTCAACCTGAAGGCATACGTCATTGAGCACTTTCATTCTCTAGACATTCAATTTGTTCTATCATTATCTCATATGACTGAACCAGAACGAATTGGAAGCTTGCCTTTGATGTTTATCAAATCAATCTTAATGTATCCCACCAATCATCCCATGATTGGCTCTCAGGGCATACATACCAACAGATAGGTGTCTCGACCTCCACCCATGTCATTACCCAAGACCATCATGGTTGCGACCCTACACTCTAGGGTGGATCTTAACTCAAATAAGGCAAGAACAAGACACCAACACTAGGGTTAACTAGACCACTCATCACCAAAAGACTTGACCTAACACCACTAGGTCAAACTCAACCTCAAGGGGGCATCTTGACCAAAAGCTATCCAGGTCATAACCAAAAAGGGTATGGGTATCTCGACCATCCTAAGAAATGATAACTTAGTCTTAAAATAGAACGGAAAACTAATGGAAGAACCAAGGTCACCATGAAGGAAGGCTCAAATAACCGATCACCAAACCCTAAATCATAGGTCAAGAACAATCAAGAAAGAACTTATTCCAAATAAGGGAAACCATGCTCATGGTGATCAAGACTGAACCTAACATCTATCCAAATTATAGGTATATAAATCTCATACATAGGAGAAAAGCTAAGGTAGAAATGATGATCATCAAGAATGAAAGACTCATGTAAACAATCATCAAATACCCTAGGTTATTGATCATGAAATCACCAAGAAATATTCTCATTCAAGGAAGAGAAAACCATGATCAATGTATCCAAAATAGAAGGGAAGACCAAGAAAATCCATTCTAAATGCGGAGGAGGTACCCCATGCAAAATTGCTCATCAAAAACCTCAAATCTTAAGTCATGAAAATACCGTGAGAGGGCATCATACAAGAGAGAGAAAACCAACCCATTTCTCATAAGAAAAACATCTAAAACACCAAATAAAACATTATGGCCAAACTTAGATCATGATGATAAAACCAAAGTTTAAGTTGCATAAATTAAAATGCCCTCAGTCAACACATACAAATCGAATTCATGAATTTAGGGTTTAAGAAAAAGAGTATTCTACATGAGAATACTTCAAAGTCATGAACACTAAATTCATGATAACATTCTCTAGATCTTATGCATCCTATTTAGAGGTTGAAACAGTAGATTACACCAAGGGAAATCCATCATCTTTGAGGAGGAAGCTCCCTACAAAGATTCGGTCGTCAAAATCCTAAAACATGTGTCAAGAAATCACCATTAGAGAACGTTTCTTAAGAGAGATAAACCCACATGTAACTCACGCAAAATAGGAACTAATTCCATATAAATTCATGGTTCATGAATTTCATGCATATGACCACAACCAAGATCAAGAGGTCAGGGATCAACCACCATAACACATCCATCTCCCAAAATCTGGTATCTCACACTAGGGTTTCATATTCTAAGCAATTTAAGCATGATAACCACCATCACTTGAGTTCTAGATCATGATATCATCTATTACAATATTAGGGTATGTTTTAGAGAGAGAAACGACAACGTGTAAGCAATATTAAGAGTGCTATTAATAGAGGAGAGTAGAGAGTTATAAAACCCACCTAAGATGATCACCACCAAGATTCCAAGCTCTAAGATCAAGAGCTCCGAGCACACGATCAAGGGGTGAAGAAACACAACCAAAGATACACCTTTGGCCATGAGAACACCTCAAGAAGAAGACACCGTGGTCAAAGACTGCTCAAGAAAAGAGAGCAAGAAGCTCTTGGTTGAACGAAAAGAAAGAGAGAAGGAATCCTCCTCACATTAGGGTCTCCTTTGCCAAAACATGGTCTATGACCTTTATGATGAGAGGTTCATTCCTCAAGAACGACCATCATGGAGTATACATGACCTAGGGTTGAGAAGAGAGAATAAAATGGAGGTAGGAGATCAAGGGAAATGCCATCAAGGAAATGCAAACACTTACAAAGGTTGAAGATGAGCTCAGATCACCACCACTACCACTTGTAAGAGAATACCGATCTCCCAAGCTCCAAGGACGAACCTCCTTGATCTACCAAGATCCAAGAACAAGCAAGGAAGGAAGAAGAAGATATATGGACAAAAGTGTTACAAGAAAGAAGATATAAGGGATTATATAGATGGGATATGAAAGAGAGGGCAAGTGATGACGTGTCAACACTCCAAGGTACCAAAGGGACACTAATACACTCAAAAGACCAACATGAAACCACTTAAGCATGACATGCAAGACATGGTGATACAATATAGGTAATGTCTCAACCACCATGGAATCCCACATGTCCATGATTGAGACATCCATTGGGTTGTGCCTTGCATGCTCGCGACATCACTACCTCATCATCTCTTTGTCAAGACAAAGCATCTCAACAAACCCTAGGTCTAACAACCCATGCTAGATCAACCATCTCGACCCAAGAACACCCTAGACCTACTTGGTTGTGACCTCAACACCTAGAGTGGGTGTATTGACCATGACATCCACCCAACCTAGCCTAGGTCATGACCCAATGTCGAGACAACACACCATATACACATGGGTTGAGACACACAACACTCATAGGAACCCTAATTACCACTATGGGTGTTACTCCTCAACCAGGGCCCAAACAAGGAGCCCACTTATTTTCACTCTTCTAGATGATGTCAAGAAAGAGAAGAAATACTCTAGTGGTGACGAATTGTACATCAACCCCCTACTTTGGCTAAATTGCAATTTGTATCAAAACTAGCACATAAAGCACAAACAGCCCCTAAACAAGCTCAAACTTGAAACTTAAGCTCTCCACAAGGTCCAAAACCATCTCAAGGGATTAGAGAAAGGTTCTAATAACAATATAAAGACAAAGAAAATAGGTTTATCCCAAAAACCAAGTCAGGGGCCTTACAAGCCACAAACACCTAACATGGATTTCATCCCCGAAATCCTAAGCGAAAAGGAACAGAAACTCCATCTATAACTTGCACATAACATGTTCTATATCAAGTGATGTCATGGACTTTAATTAGTATGATCCCTTATCAATAATTAACATAGGATACACCTTCAGTTAACCCTACCACTTCTGGCTATAGAGTTAACACTATGTTATGTAACACTTTCTTAATCATAGAAATAATGTACATACCTTGTATAAATCAGGTGACCATCCTAACTTATATATCACCTTCAAAACTTATAACATTACAAGATGAGGTTCATAAAATTGAAAGTTTAATATATTTATCTGAGGGAAAAGGTAAGACTACAAGTTCAAGGGTATTAAACATCGAATTGTCATTATCAAAACCAAAACTGTATATGATAAGCTTCATTATGAACCATCATATATTACACTATTTACTCACAATTATTGGATTGGGCTTATTGTTTCAAAACTATTAGTTGATCTACAGGCTTAACCCTCAAAAGAATTTGTTTAAGGTTTAACTAAAGCTATTCATAATACTTAGTTACACTATTGTGTGATGTCTTGAACCACCATTTATTATGAAATACCATATCTATATTAGTTGATGAAGCTAATAGTGTTATCATTGGTTCATCTTATCTTTGGGTCACATTAATGAATACAATAATGTTTGCTTAACAAAGGGGTGACATGAAAGATTTTCTATTCAAGGTATATGTAACCCAAACCATTCCTTGATGTTTCACTGATCATTATATAACTCTAGTCTCTTTGTCGACATTGTGTTATGTGATGCATAAACCCCTAACATGTGATGTATGTATTATAGATTGGGTACGTGTAAACATATCAATCTCAAGGTCAAGCTATTTAGGAAGTAAAATATTTATTATTTCATGAGAAAACATTACCTCAATCCAATATACAACTGGAACCTTTTGGATACTAGGATTCTTCACCTTGTTGTACATCACATATGCCAAAACACATCAGAAGGATCTTATTATCTTTTTAGAAGGTTCACAAAACATCATCTTTCACTGATATCACCATCTTGGCATAAAGTCCAAGCCTCGACTGATACCTATTCAAGTATCCATCTCATGATCACATTAAAACCATGCACATCACGTGACATAAGGCTCACTTGAATGTCACATCCCTAGAAAGGAAGTACACAAAGGAAACATACTTCCCTCATCACCATAGCACTACCCATGGATAGCTAACAAGGAGAAGGAGATTACCAACTTTCTTTTGTTATTACACATGTCTACCACTATTCATGTCTTATTTTAGCCTATTTCATCTTGGTGCCTTATCATCAACATAGGAATTTTAAAGATGTATATATATCATTACTCTTTCTTTATTAGTGTTCATCATTTTCACATGCATCCCAAGGTTTTGCTATGTTTTACAACTTCTCATCAAGAGATAGATTATTATTTTTCATATGTTCTATATGGAATAGGGATTATCTCCCTTATTTTCTTTCACAGATCATAATGATTGCACCTTTTACTTCCTTATATTTACAGGTTGGTCTGAGATTAACTCAGGTTCCACTTTACTCATTCTTCATTTATTCTTATTTATCTCCTCCCTTCATTTTTACATCAAGATTTGTCTCCCTTATACATGTCTTTAACACACTGACTTACTTTATTGACATAGATTTATCAGTCTTTTGCGTTATAAAGTTCTTGGAATGATCACTTTAGGGATTTCTTATAGCTTTTATGTATTCAAATTCAAGTTTTGTAATTGGTTGGAAGTGTTCACATAATTCTGGTTTGGCTGTCTTGGGTATTAAGACAATACTTGCATTGCAGAGTCTGTCTTCTAGAGCAGCACTAGATAAGGCCATGACTATAGTTTTGAGAATTGATATCTTGATAGTATGCCAGTTCTTCAGAAGAATTGTCCTGTCTACCCCGTCTGGGCCTGAATCTTTGTGTGGGTTAGACTTGGAAAGGATGATGTGTATCTCCAACAGAGTAGGGATCGCCATGATGGTTTGATATTGATCTGTCATCAGTGGTTCAAATTAACCAATGAAGTTGCTGACTTCTGCGTCATTGACATGGACGGGTTATGTAAAGGTGTTCTTGAAATGTTAACAAACCATCTCTTTAAGGTTATCTAGGACGATGGCCATAAAAATAGACCTTTCAAAAGCCTATGAAAAGATGACCTGGCCTTTTGTTTCAGACACTTTAGTCAAAATTGGGATCCCTACCCCCATTAGAAACTACATTCTGAACTCCATATTAGGGGGAGAAGCTTCTATCCTATGGAATGGGAAGCTCGCTGGGTCGTTTAGGGTGACTAGAGGTTTGAGGTAGGGAGACCCTCTGTTGCCCTACTTATTTGTCCTTTGCCTCAAACTCCTATGCCAGTCTATTGAAAGCCTTGTACGTGATAAGAAATGGACTCCTTTCAGGTTGTACAATAATGGCCCACTCATATCCCATCTATGCTTTGTCGATGATATGTTTCTATTTGCAAATGAAGATGTAAATCAAATGAACACCATTATTAAATACTTTGCTGAATTTGGGTTAGTTTCTGGACAAGCTGTATCAGTGACCAAGTCTTGCATCCACTTTGCAAAGAGTGTACCCAGACGACTACGCAGAAGAATATGTGAAGCTAGTGGCTTCATGCAATCTGACAATATGGGAAAATATATTGGAGTCCCCCTATTACATGAGAGAATGAAGCCTGACACTTACAGTAGCATCTTATCAAAAATTGGCTCCTCTATAAACTCCTGGTCTTCTCGACTCTTAGCCTAGCAGGTTGTGTATGCCTCGCTAAGGCCATGCTTACGGCGTTCCCCAACTACACTATGCAAAGTGTCGTTCTGCCAATGAAAATATGTGACCGGATTGATAGAAGCATCTGAATTTTTGTGTGGGGGAGTAGTCACAAAAGTTGTCCTCTTTCACTGGTTGCCTGGAACAAAATCACATGTAACAAGGTACATGGAGGACTAGGCTTAAAGTCCATGAGGGAACTCAATATGGCATTGATCTCGAAACAAGCCTGGGATTTAAGTATAGGCAGTTGTTCAACGTGGAGTGCAAGGCTATATTCTAAGTATATGAATTTCAAGGGAGGTAGCCCACCCCAGATCTCAAGGTTAGGATGTGCAGTCTTCCAATGCAAGAAATTCATCTCTGATAATTCTATTATGATCCCTATAAGTGGACTAGATACAAATATCTAGTATGATAAATGGTGGAGTAAGGACTATACCTTAGAAAAAGTTGTTTCCAAACCTATTCCTCTAGAACTCCTTGACCTGAAATTTTTGAGCCTGGTGAATTTTGTGGATGAATGGGATGTTGATTTCCTCAAACAACAACTTTCTCCAGAGGTGTTGAAAAAAATTACCAATATTGCAGTTCCATGCTCTACGAAAGTTCATGATGCCCGAGCCAGGAACCACACTGACTTAGATACCTTCTCCACCAGGACTGCCTATGATGTTATCAAATTGGACAAGGACATTAGAACTTCAAGAAAATGGGATATCCTATGGAAGGCTAAGGTAGTTATGAGGGTGAAGATGTTCCTATGGCTAGTTGGACACAATGATATTCTAATAAATAGCTGGCGAGTTGCACAAAACTTAACTACTGAGAGCTTGTGCCCCATCTGTGGTGCAACAGTCGAAACTACACTACATGTCCTATGGGAATGTCATCTTGCAACCGATGTCTGGAAAGAAATTCTAGATCGAAGGACATGGGGCTCATTCTTTACTGAACCAGATCTATGGAATTGGTTAGCTAAGAACATGTCTCCTGAAGATCCCCATAACCTACTGTTTATGATAGGCTGCTGGGAAATATGGAAAGCAAGGAATCAGAAGGTGTTCAAAAATAGTTACTGACCAAGCCGGTACATCTCGTATATCATACGCAAGGAGATGGCATGTTCCATGAAGGCGTGGGCAAGAGACTATGAAGGAAAAGAATAGGATTCAACCATCTCTATGATTTGGAGAAAGCCACAGGACAGGGATCTAAAACTCTATACGGATGCCACCTACAACGTGAGAACGAACTAATCATCTATAGTTGTGGTATGTTGTGATAAGGAGGGCCACTGGCGAGGTGGCTGGGGAAACAAGATTCACGTAGAAAGTGTGGTTGAGGCAGAAATCTGAGCAATTGAGTTGGTAGTGGAAGTGGGACAATATCTGGATTGTGATGGGTTGTACATTGAAATAGATTCAAAAAGGGCGTGCGAGGCTATTGAAGGAGAGATTTCTGACAATCCAAAGCTTTCTAGATGGCCGGTGGGAGTGAAGATGAAGTGGAAAACAAGGTGGCAGTGCTCGAGTATCAAGAGAGAGGGAAACAAAGCAGCTGACTGACTAGCTAAGCATCACCAAAAAAATCAAAGTGGACTCTGTCACTATAGAAGTCCACCTACTGTTCTGGTTGAAATTCTCAACCAGGAATCTGGCAATTGCTGCAGTAGTACTACTGCAAATGTGTATGATGATCATAATGTAGTTGCACTTGATATGGCTTGTAGGAGAGGGGCGTGATGAATAAGATAACCCTCTGACTTCTCCAAAAAAAAATCAGGTTTTTTACTGTCATATTCTTTCTTATGATCATCTGTTATTTAAGTTCTGATAGGTTAAGATATATTTCTTTCCTTCTTTAGGGTAAGATAAAGGTATCATTACCATGATTTATGTTTATTTATACTCTTTTAGTTGCTTCAAAGTGACTACTTGATCTGAGTAATCATGAAGGAAGCAACCTAAAAGCTCCATACTCACCTCTTCTTCAATAGTTGGATGCCTGGGTAGGTCGCACAAGTATTGAGATTAGGTAGTATGCATCATGTTTTTAAATTGCATTATCAACTTAGACACCATCCTAGTCCTAGTATCCCTATAGACTCGTCAAACCTATAGCTCTGATACCATCAAATGTGACACCCTTTGCCACACAAAGCGAGATTACTCAAAACAAAGTGTGAAATTAACACTAATAACCATATTATCAGAATATAGGGTAAATTAAAACCAATTTCTCAACCACATATCAGAACTGAACACATCATGTGTGAAGCCATAAACTGGAGTTACTTGTATTTCATTCATATCAAAAGATGTTACTTACATAGATCACTGGCTAACTAGCCACAACTTATTACATGTGACAACCTATTCTCATACACAGACCACCTCTGTACCATCACCAGATAGACTCAAAAACTCAAAGTGATGTACAACATCTATAAAACACCCCCAAGGACCCGACTTTATAGGGATGACATATATGACTCTATTACTAGACACTAGATGTATATCCATGATTCAACAACTACACACCTCTAAATATTTGCCTCAGTAACACGAGCTCTATCCCAACATGCACACCCACCGAAAAGATTGTAGAACCCACAGGGTGAGATCAAATGTCCCAAGGAGAGTTATAACTCTCTGCCAACATCTATTAAAAGCACAAGTAACTAAAATAGCATATTATACTATTTAATAGATAAGCAAATTCAGCTAAATGATATAAGTAGAGCAGTTAGCATTGTTTAAGCAGTTCATGTATCTACAACTGACCAACAGATAATTCTATGTATTTAGAAGGAATGTGAAGAACATGTTATCTCATCTGTCAACTTTAAAATATAAAGCAAACAAGGTCTTATCCAATATTTCCATATTCGATCCTATGCAAGTATGCTATACAGATGATTATGTGTTTTATTATGCCACAGGGATTTGCGTCATACCACCCAAATCCAATTGACCACTATTAAATTGAAATCAGTGCTATATAAGGTTCATGGAAGAGCCAGAATTCCATGACCTCACCATCTCAATCAGTATGAGAGAACCTACAGTGACATCACAAGTCAAATTGCTACCAGCGACATATAGTCTAGTTGTACAAGTCTAGCCCACCTTGGTACAGGTCACGACGTTAGTGGAACTGACCTACGACCCGCAGTCACACTCATGTCAGGGTATGACCCGCAACAAATCCTCTATAACATATCACTAGGAGACCAACTCACGCATGGTTGTCTCATATATCCTAGACATAAGAGGATATTCATCCTGACCCCCCACACATATTCAAGAATATGTGCTCTGAGTTAAACTCGGTTCACCATCTAGCAAGTGCTGACAATGAGTGGATCTATAGCATAGGGAAAAACTACATGATTAAGGTTTCACTTTATTAGTTATGACAATTGGGTGAATTAAGGCTTTAGCACTCAAGTAGAGATACAAAACACTAATTGAATCTAACAAGCATAACTATATTCCTACCTCAAAAGATATCAAACATATAAAGTGTAAACTTAACACATCCTTTCAAGGCATCACTATCTCACTGCCTTAAATAAGTATAAGCATTAATATCATAGTATTAGGGATCCAAACTTCTTATCACATCACTGGAGGTTACACCTCTCACTAGGCATCATGCCTTCACCAAGTCATAAGACCCATCACATTATTCATGTATTTCATCATTCTCTCATCATGCATCCACTTGGCACACAAGCACCGCCTACATTACATGTATATCACCATAGCATTCATATAGCTATGATATTTATTTCACCTATGCACATAAATAGGAGGGAGAAAACATATAGACACATCAATAATACCAAAGTCAGATAATATTGGATATTAATCCCTCAACTCATCATTGGGATAATGTCATCTCATAATAGGCAATAAACCATTGTCAAGTCATGTGACCCATTCACATCATTCTTATATCACAAATGCCTCAATATGCCACATGAAGGCGTATTCAACCTATTACATATCATAGTCACCATAGTATACACTAACTATGATTACCAAGATCATAAACACCTGCATGGTTATAGATTCATAAACTAGACAGATAACATCACTCACTATAGCCATTCTCTGAAAGAGAAACAAGCATGATCATTACATTCTAAACAACATCATACATGGCTTATGTATCGTTCATATAATAATATCATTAAGTGTTCACATGTGCTTCATAACCACCTACTATCATCACATGTAACCCCATAGGCACATGGGTCGCAGCCACCCTCCATGATATGTCGTGACCTCAACATCCACCATGGGTATCTCGACCCTCAACGCCATCACCATGTCATGACCCATCTCTTTCATGTCGCGCCTGTGACATGAGGGTTAGGGTTAGGTCTAACAAAACTCATATTGTGACCTCAAGGAGAATGGTTTTCTCGACCTCAACCATGACACCATGTCACAACCACACTCAAGATCATGACCAAAACCCAAAAGCTAGGACAACACCCCAACTCAACAAGGGATCAATGTAGAAATCAACATCAAGTGTCGAGACCTCCATTAACACTAGGTCCAAGTCATCCAAAGAAAACATCTCAACCAAGGCTAACTATGGGTAGCTACCTACAGGAAGATAGGTGTCTCGACCTCCACCCATGTCGCAACCCAAGACCATCATGGTCGTGACGCTACACTCTAGGGGGAATCTTAACTCAAACAAGGCAGGAACAAGACACCAACACTAAGTTTAACTAGGACACTCATCACTAAAAGACTTGACCTAACACCACTAGGTCAAAATCAACCTCAAAAGGGCATCTCAAAAAAAGCTATCAAGGTCATAACCAACAAGGGTATGGGTATATTGACCATCCTAAGGAATGATAACTTGGTCTCAAAACAGAACTAAAAAACTAAGGGATGAACCAAGGTGGTCATCAAGGAAAGCTCGAATAACCAATCACCAAACCCTAAATCATAGGTCAAGAACAACCAAGGAAGAACTTCTTCCAAAGAAGGGAACCATGCTCATGATGATCAAGACTGAACCTAACATCTATCCAACTTAGATATATGAATCCCATGCATAGGAGAAAAGCTAAGGTAGAAATCATAATCATCAAGAATGAAAGACTCGTGTAAATGATCATCAAATACCCTAGGTTATTGATCATGAAACCAACAAGAAAGATTCTCATTCAAGGAAGAGAAAACCATGATCAACATATCCAAAACAGAAGGTAAGACCAAGAAAATCCACTCTTAATGTGGAGGAGGCGCCCCATGCAAAACTGGTCATCAAAAACCTCAAATCTCTAGTCGTGAAAATACCGTGGGAAGGCCTCATATAAGAGAGAGAAAACCAACCCATTTCTCATAAGGAAAACATCCAAAACACCAAAGAAGATAATATGGTAGAACTTAGATTATGATGATAAAACCAAATCTTAAGTTACATATCCAAATCCCCTCAGTCAACACATACAAATTGAATTCATGAATTTAGGGTTTAAGAAAAAGAGAATTCTACATGAGAATACTTCAAAGTCTTGAACCCTAAATTCATGATAACATTCTCTAGCTCTTATACATCGTATTTAGAGGTTGAAATAGTAGATTACACCAAGGGAAATCCATCATCTTCATGGAGTAAGCTCCATACAAAGATTCAGTCATCAAAACCCTAAAACATGTGTCAAGAAATAACCATAAGAGAACATTGTGTAAGAAAGATAAACCCACATGTAACTTAGCCAAAATAGACCTTAACTCCATTTAACTTCAAGGTTCACAAACTTCATGTAAATGACCACAACTAAGATCAAGAGGTAGGGGATGAACCACCATAACACATCCATCTCCCAAAATTAGGTATCTCACACTAGGGTTTCAGATTCTAAGCAATTTAAGCATGATAACCATCACCACTTGAGTTCTAGATCATTATATCATCTATTAGCATATTAGGGCACATTTTAGAGAGAGAAATAGAAACATGTAAGAAAGATTAGGAGTGCTATTAATAGATGAGAGTATAGAGTTATAAAACCCACCTTAAGATGATCACCACCAAGATTCCAAGCTCCAAGATCAAGAACTCTGAGCACAGGATCAAGGGGTGAAGAAACTCCACCAAAGATCCACCTTTGGCCGTGAGATCACCTCAAAAAGAAGACTCCATGGTCAAATACTGCTAAAAAAGAGAGCAAGAAGTTCTTGGCCGAACCAAAATAAAGAAGAAGGAATTCTCCTCACACTAGGGTCTACTTTGCCAAAACATGGTCTATGACCTTTCTGATGAGAGGTTCATTCTTCAACAATGACCCCCATGGAGAATCCATGTCCTAAGGTTGAGAAGACAGAAGAAAATGGATGTAGTAGATCAAGGGAAACGCCATCAAGGAAAGGCAAACACTTACCTAGGTTGAAGATGAGCTCAGATCACCACCACCACCACATGAAAGAGAAGACCGATCTCCCAAGCTCCAAGGACGAACGTCCTTGCTCTACCAAGCTCCAAGAACAAGCAAGGAAGGAGTAAGAAGATAGATGGCCGAAAGGGTTGCAACAAAGATGATATAAGGGATTATATACATGGGTGATGAGAGAGAGGGCAAGGGATGAGGTGTCAACATTCTAAGGTACCAAAGGGACACTTGTCCACTCAAAAAACCAACATGCAACCACTTAAGCATGACATGCAAGACATGGTGATACACTCTAGGTAGTGTCTCAACCACTATGGATTCCCACATGGCCATGATCACTATATACCTTGGGTTGCACCTCCCATGGTTGTGACATCACTACCTCATCACATCTTGGTCGAGACAAAGGATCTCCAGAAACCCTAGGATGAGACATTCAATCCTAGATCAACCATCTTGACCCAAGACCACCCTAGAACTCCTTGGTCACAACCTCAACACTTAGAGGGGGTGTATCGATCATTCCATCCACCCAACCTAGCCTAGTTCGTGACCCAAGGTTGAGATAACACACCATATACACATGGGTTGAGACACTCAACACTCATAGGAACCCTAATCACCACTATGAGTGTTACTCCTCA
Source organism: Alisma plantago-aquatica (assembly GCA_963693085.1). Lineage (NCBI taxonomy): Eukaryota > Viridiplantae > Streptophyta > Magnoliopsida > Alismatales > Alismataceae > Alisma > Alisma plantago-aquatica. Next base: position 279,615,549 of record OY856414.1, on the reverse strand, counting down.
ACCAGGGCCCAAACAAGGAGACCACTTCTTTCTCTCTCTTCTAGATGATGTCAAGAAATAGAAGAAACACTCTAGAGGTGAAAAATTGCACATAAACCCACTACTTTGGGTAAATTACAATTTGCACCAAAACTAGCACATTAAGCACAAACTGTCCCGAAACAAGCTCAAACTTGAAACTTAAGCTCTCCACAAAGTCCAAAACCATTTGAAGGGATTAGAGAAAGGTTCTAAGAACAAGATCAAGACAAATAAAATAGGGTTATACCAAAACCTAGGTTAGGGGCCTTACATTGACGATGTTGATGATAACGAACCAATTTCAATAAACACATTTGACATGATGCTAGATAGTTGTGGGGTAAATGTTATAGACCCACCTCCTTATTTAGAAAACTATGCATGATGCTGAGAAATAGTTAGACTTAGGTTGTACTAAGTTTACAAAGTTGAGTGTTGTGTTGATATTGTATACTCTAATGGCTAACTATATATGTAGTGACAAAAGCTTCACTTCTCTATCGTATTTGTTGAAAGAAATTCTCCCTAAAGGCAACAAGCTTCTAATATCAACATGCAAAACAAAAAAGATGTTGTGACCAATGGGAATAGCAGCTAAGAAGATAGATGCATGCCCAGATGACTGTGTGTTTTTTCAAAAGGACTATATCGATATGAAAGAATGTCTAAAATGTAGGGCGTCTAGGTACAAAAGGATGACATCGCGTAAGACCAAAACTGAGTCTCCTACTAAGGTGATGTGGTATCTACCTATAATACCACAATTTCAACGCTTTTTTTTTAATATAGTATATGCACAAAATTTATCTTGGCATGTAGAGGTAAAGAAAAACAACAATGGTATGCTACGACATGCATCTGATTCCCCACAATGGAAGAAGATTGATTTATTGTATCTTGGATCTGGTAAAGAAGCCAAGAATTAAGGCTTGGACGTTGTACTGATAGAATGAATCCATATGGAACATCAAGTAGCTATCATAGCACTTAGCCTGTCATGATTGTTGTATACAATCTTCTGCCATGATTGTGTATGAAGAATAAATATGTCATCTTGTCGTTGCTCATATCAGGCCCCAAACAACCTATCAATGATATTGATGTTTACTTTGAACCTCTGATTGATGACCTAAAGAAACTATGGGGAGAAGGTGTGATGACTTACGATGCTTTGTGCAAAGAGATGTTTAATTTATGTGATATATTTTTTTGCACTATTAATGACTTTCCTACTTATGCAAACTTATTTGGATACATCATCAAAGGAACTAAGTCATGCCCTATATGTGAGGAAAATATAGATTCTATCCAAATAAAACATAGTGGTAAGATTGTATATCTTGATCATCAAAGGTTTCTTCCAAAGGTGCATCCTTACCAAAAATTGTGTAAAACATTCAATGGCTCAACTGAGGAATGAAGTGGCAAAAAACCTATGATAGGGTAGAATGTTTATGCAAGCGTAAATAGCAATGTAAATCATTTTGATAAGAGACTATGTACTACTCCCACAGGTGAAAAGTCTTTATACAAAAAGAGGTCAATCTTCTGGGATTTTTCTTATTGGAGTTCTTTGATAGTTCGACATTGTATTGATGTCATGCATGTTGACAAAAATATTTGTGATAGATTTATTGGTGTTCTATTAAATATACCCGATAAGAATAAAGATGGCATCAAATCGATAATGGACCTAAATGAAATGGGTATAGGAAAGAATTAAAAAAAGAAGTTACCAACGGCCGCCACACATATGTACCTCCTACTTGTTACACCTTGTCTACAAAGGAGAAGAGAACTTTTTGCGAGTGTTTGTGTAATGTTAAGGTACCATAGGGATACTCAGACAATATCTATAAATTGGTATAAGTGAAGGATATAAAGCTGATAGGTCTTAAATCTCATTATGTTCACACTCTAATGCAACATATATTGTATGTGGTTATTTGATCTATCTTTCCTTAGCATGTAAGGTTTGCAATCACTAGGCATTGCTTTTTCTTCAAAACTCTATGCAACAAAATAATTGATTCTGAGATTCTAGATAAGTTGCAAAGAGAAGTGCTCATTACCATGTGCCAACTTGAGAAATGTTTCGTTCCTTCATTCTTTATATCATGGTACATCTGGTTGTCCATTTGACTAGGGAAGTAAAAATGTTGGGTCCAATTTTCTTTCATTAGATGTATTGTGTTGAGCGGTATGAGAGTGTTTTTAAGGTGATGTTTGGAACCGGTGTTGCCTTAAAGTGAGTATCATTGATAGTTATGTTTCTAGAGAGGTTATGGACTTTTGCAATGACTTTTTGAGTTGTAATGGAACTCATGCTAATATTGTGAATCCTGACATTTATTCCAGCAAAGGTAATTTAGGAAAAAGATAGACAAATATCAGTCATGGAAATGGGGACAAGCACACTTGTATGATGCACACAACATTGATGATGTGGTATTTATATCACCGAACACACCAACGAGCTCAAGACAAGTTATCCCCGATCCAGTTTAGTATGGCTTGCTAGAGAGAATAATCAAACATTTATTAGGTGGTTTGAAAAGAATGTATTCAACCAACTATCTCAAACACCAAATAATATTATAGAAACTATGAAATGGATCAGGTATAAGCCAAAGACCCATGTTACATCTTATGAAGGGTTTGACATACATGATTTTTCATACTACAAAAAAATCAAAATGGAAAGAGTGTCATCCAAAATAGTGGGGTCACCCTTCACACATCTTCATTGTATTTTTCTAGTGCCAAGGATAAGATTCCACATGAAGGAAAGATGTCTTATTACAGTGTCATTGGAGACATATAGAAATTGACTACACACATTTCAGACTTCCATTATTTAGGTGTAAATGGGTTGATAACAAGAAAGGAGTTGTAGCTGACGAACTCGATTTCACAATACTAAATTTTGAGTGGACATAAGAAAAGGATGAATCCTTCATAATGGCATCACAATAAATATAGGTATTCTATATTGATGATCCTACAAAAAAAATTGCTTTGTCATTCTTCACAGGAAAAGACATTTCATTTTAGATCCTATTGATAAAGAATAGTACTATGACAAATATGATGACTCTAGTCCATTTTCTAGTGGCTTACCAAGTGTAAGTGTTGAATCTAACATTGATGACTATACACATGAAGATCACATAAAATGAACATTAGTTTAAGGTATACATGTGATATTTCATATGTTATTTGTACAATATAACATATTTATTTGTTAATATATGATCTAACTTTTTTATATGTGATCTGACTTTTTCATATGCTTACTTTTGATTTTATAGATGGCATCTGACCAAGAGAACAATGATCTCGAGCGTCAGGAGACTGAGTGTAAGGATCTTGGGCATCCTGACCAGGGTGTTGACGGTAGTGAAAAATCAAAACGTAAGAGAGGGATAATTGTGATGAAAATTGTTGCATATAGGAAAGGGAGTAAGGGCATTTTTGAATTCAATGAAGTAGGCATGCAGATTACTAAAGAGCTTGTCAACTATTGTGGGGTCCTTGGTCGAAGCAAAGTGCCTCTCCTTGTTGAGTATTGGAGACATGTAAGCACAACCAGCAAAGGCCTCATCTAGAGGGAGTTAGAGGTGAAATAAATGCATTTATGTATCTATAGTCTTTTCCTATTCTTTCTTTTAACATTTCTAAATAGTAGTGAATGTTGAACCTTTATTCAGGCTAGTATGAGCTTAATGAAAAGTTTCATCGCAAGTCTATCATGCAACTCATTGGGAGAAGACATAGAGAGTGGCTGATAATCCTCACAAGAGATTATATATTTGGAGACAAGAAGGATCAAGACCCCACTCTTAAATAGACCTATATTGATAAATATGATTGAAAGGAGTATGTTGAGCGGAGAAAAATAGATGCATTCAAGGTATTGAATTAATTAGATTTTTTATGGTTTCTTATAGTTACTTACAATCTTTCTTATTGAATTAATTACATTTTTATTATTTTTTTATGATTACTTAACAATATTTCTTATTGAATTAATTAGACAATTCACAATGCTCAAAATTATAGGTGTGACAAGAATGTGCACAACCACCGGTTGGGTTCAGGTGGTTCTATTAAATGTCGCCCGATGAGAGAGCAAGAGAAAGGGGCCTTCTACTTCTACTCCTTCCATTGTTGAGTCTTCTAGTGCTTGTGGACGGTTGCCTCACTATACTGAGTGGATAGATGTGAGGAAAACTAAAGTCATATAATTCCCATCCAAGCAACACAGAAGGTGGCTTCAAAAATGGTAAATTTCTTGGTTTCACAATATGTCCATGTTATTTTTTCAATAGATTTTTAAGTTTGCTGATTAGTCAGTTTTGATGATGAATAGTTGGAGCTAGATGAGCTAACAAAGGAGGGAAATTTGACCCCTCAGGACAAACACGATGAATTGATGGTTGCTCTAGGGATAGAAGAGCATCCTGGACATGTTATGGCTATTGGATATGGGTATGGGATAAAATCTTTCTGGCGCATCCCAACAAAAGCACAAATCTTCCAAGAAGGGGGAAGTAGACCACAAGTATGTGTAGATTTTGACAGATGTTGTAAACCTGGGACTACTGCCCTAGGCTCTAGTGGAGTTTCAGGAATGACGACTGGCCCCATAGACCACCACTAGCCTTAACAAGGCACTTTGTCTACACTCACGTGCAATCCAAGATCAACTTCCCGACTGGTCACCCTTCCTAGTACTATTCCAAGCCAAGCACGCTTAACTATAGAGTTCTTAGTGATGGGATTCCTAAAAAGGAGGTGCACCTTGGTGATATGGGTAGTCCAATCATTCCTTTTAAGATCATTTTATCCGAGGCCTCAAATCTTGGAATGTTACAATCTCCCTCACTTAGAATCTGACGTCATCGTCAAGGCTCAACTATATGGCCTCATAATATTTTCCCATTTCAGTGTAGACCTAGAATGGCCCATGGACACCCAACTCCCGATCATGGAATACCAGCATAAGGGTGGCTAAGTCAACCATGGATAACCCTTTCAAGCTTGCCTGGACTGCACGACTCAAGACTAGCATGCCACGTGCCCATGTGGGCCCCACCTACTAGAGGGGAATTGGCTCTGATACCATTTGTAACACCCAAGACCACTACCCTAGGCTCTAGTGGAGTTTCAAAAATGACGACTGGCCCCACAGACCACCACTAGCCTTAACAAGGTGCTTTGTCCACACTCATGTGCAAGCCATGATCAACTCCCTAACTGGTCACCCATTCTAGTACTACTCCAAGCCAAGCATGCTTAACTATGGAGTTCTTAGTGATGGGCTTCCTAAAAAGGAGGTGCACCTTGGTGATATGGGTAGTCCAATCATTCATTTTAAAATCATTTTATCCGAGGCCTCAAATATTGGGATGTTACAATCTCCCCCACTTAGAATCTGACATCCTCATCAAGACTCAACTATATGACCTCATAATATTTTCCCATTTCAGTGTAGACCCAGAATGGCCCATGGACACCCAGATCCCAATCACAGAATACCAGCGCAAGGGTGGCTACGTCAACCATGGACAACCCTTTCAAACTTGCCTGGACCGCATGACTCAAGACTAGCATGCCACATGCCCATGTGGACCCCACCTAATAGAGGGGAATTTGCTCTGATACCATTTGTAACACTCAGGACCACTGCCCTAGGCTCTAGTGGAGTTTCAGGAAAGATGACTCGCCCCACAAACCATCACTAGCCTTAACAAGGCGCTTTGTCCACACTCACGCGCAAGCCAGGATCAACTTCCCAACTGGTCACCCATCCTAGTACTACTCCAAGCCAAGCACGCTTAACTATGGAGTTCTTAGTGATGGGCTTCCTAAAAAGGAGGTGCACCTTGGTTATATGGGTAGTCCAATCATTCCTTTTAAGATCATTTTATCCGAGGCCTCAAATCTTGGGATGTTAAAGATGCAGCCTTTGAGAATTTTAAGGCTTCTTAGTTGGTGCAAGCTTATCCAGTAGTCACATAACTCGTACATCATCACATGCCTATGGAGTGTATCGGGAGTAGTCCTTTGGACCCGCATGGAACGACTGGTGTAAGATCCAATTTATATATACATTGTCATAAAATAATCCCTCAAGTCAATATATATGTGTGTCAATTTAAATTTTGTGTTTCATAAAATTATAGGTGGTCAGAAAATGTCATCTTGCCATCAAGGTTCAATCATACAACATCATTTCAGATGTTGAGGCTTCTATCGCCGATATGGTTCATGGTATTCCCCTTCCCAGTGATCACGTTCGTGTGAGAGTCATACATGTCTTTCGGAAATGAGAGACACACCTCTCCCATACGAGCACCCAGATGCCACCACTGTTAGAGAGGTAGAATGTGGCTTTACTGGGTGTCCCAAATGACTCGTAGTATTTCTTCAGGTATGACAAATGTATATTGAAATTTATATAAATAATTAAAAGCTAATATGAGAATACATGCATGCAATCCACAATAGCTAAGAAGCCCCCTAGGGTTCTACAACCTCCACTCTTACATTTTATTCTACATGATTTGTTTGACTCCTTAGGCCCATGCTGCAAGACTTTGACAAGAGGGCTAGGCAATATAGACTAATCAGATATCATGGTGATCATCCTTATCATGGTACGTATAGATTGAGACATTATTATAATGTTGACAAATGTTTCTGAGATATTTTTGTATCAATGGTTGAACATATCACTGATAGAACTTTGGATATGATGAGTCTGAATACCCCATCATATGTGAAGAATACATATGTTTTAACTATTTCCTATATATTAACTGAGTATTACATACATATATATAAATATTGTTCAGTCATTTATATTACCTGCTATTAAGTTCAGAATAGCAAATGTGTCATTTCTAATGCCATTATTGATTAGTGATGTACTTAGAGATCCAAGTGATGTTAAAGATTATGTGAGTACCGCGATGTAGCTTTGGTGCTTCCAATAACGTGATCATATCTCCCTTCAATGTTATGTAAGTTTTGGGCTTGTTGTTTATATGTCTAACTTGTGAATACAATCTATTGTGGAATTTAATTTTTATTTTATTTGCCTTTTATTTACTTAGAAATTAGCATTGGCAATTGTTAGTGATTGTTGCCGAGACTTGGATTGTGTATCTCTTTGATCCTTCAGGTATAAAACAGAATCCAAATTAAGGACACCCAATGAAACTGGTGATTCTCGTATAAATATAGTTTTTTTGGTGCTCAACATATTTATTAATGCTTGCATCATATGATAGTTTAATAATACAACATATCTATTAATTTAACTTAGCGGGGTCTGAAATTCTTCTGTAGTAGGGGAGGGAATGTAGATAAGAAAAAGAAATCAGTAACTCGGAAGAGTTTTGATGTAATTTTCTCATTCCAATTGCATATATATTACCGACTCTGATTAATTGCATTTGTTATCATAATTAAAAATTCACAAGACCCTATACAAGACCATGATTGGGCATGTGCATATTACATGATGATGTACATGCAGACGATTGTCATGCACGCACAACAAATCAAATGTATAGAGAAGGTAACGTTATTAGTCTTGGATCATTTAATGAAGTAGTATCATTTGATAATCAAATAATCGAATCTAATTAGAAGTCTCATTCTCTTTATAGTTTTTTGATAGTAATAAACCTTATACATTGGAGTAGTTGAATGACCTATGTGAATAGTTGGTTGTTAGTCATCACTTAGCACTTACAATCACTAAGATAATTATCCTAGAGTTTAATCTTTTTTCAACTTTCCGCTTAAGGCTAGTATAGAAAGGGTCGATCCCACAGGACAACTTTTTAAGATTGTTTCTTTTATCCCAATTATTTTGAAGAACTATTTTTTTTGTATTTTCAGATTTAGAACGGAAAGTAAAAGTCGGGTTGGGGGTTTGATTGATTACACTAAAATAAGAAATAAACACAAAGTAACAATGTAATAACAAGAATTTATTTTGCCACTGTCACAAGGAAAAGAAACAATTATTAGCACAAGTACACTATTGTGAATGGAAAAAGACTAGAATTAAAGAAAGCAAATCAACGAAGGTTGAAATCAAAGAGAGAGAATCGAGGCTCGTAGGGGTTTTCACCACCTTAGCCTATGCCATAACAACTAATTCTTAAGCGACGATTCGATGAAGGTTTGCGAATTTAAAAACTCACAAGAGATAAACTCCATATGAGCCCATTGGTCTTGGTGCTCATGCTTCCTAGTTTATCATCCTAAAAGACGAAAATCCATGGTCATATCAAAACGTCTATGCAATCGATTTTATTGTTTTAAATCTGGATTTCCATGGTCATTTCCATCCGGATTAACATGGGATCTGAAGATCAACCGTTAATTAAAATCAATTACCATCTAGTCATTTAAGAAAAAGTCATTAAAACCATGGCTAAGAGGTTATTCCCCTTGCCTCGATAGAAGTCTACTCACACATGCTTGTGGAAAACATGGAGGCGGAGGGGAGAAGCGAAATGGCCATAGTCTAGTCTTACTAAAGGAAAATCCTTAGGCTAGAGAAAATTAAATGGTCAATATCTTCAACACTTGCTCCAATCCACGGAAGAGAAAGAAAAGAAAGGAATAATAACTAGATCTATTGCAAGAATATAAATTGCAAGAATTAAAGAACACTAAGAAGAAATTCTATTGCTTGAATAATAGGAGAACAAATGCTCAGAATTCCAATACAAAAGATGATACCAAACATGATGCTTGGGAGGAGGAAGTGCCCTTACTTTTATAGGAGAAGGAGGGGTAGGCTATCCAAGAAAAAGAGGGGGAAGAAAAGAGAGGGAGCTATCCTTTTGAATTTTCAAGATTTGGTCAATAGGAATTTGATAGACTTTAATTGTCTTGACCATATAACTCTCTTCAATGCAGATTCCCGCAGCAGCTATTTCGAACGCATTTCACTCCCATAAAACGCATAAAAGCAGTCTAAATAATAGGATATTCTTTTAGAAAATTAAATTTCCTTTCCAATGAATACTTGTACACTCAATTTGGACTTTTTATGCAAGAGCTATGGTACTTTTGGTGGCAGATATACAATAATTACAGGACTGCTGCAAATTGTGCAATTATACTCCAAGAATATTTATCCCATTTTCTACAAAATCCAAGAAAATATGATTAAAATTCTTCTCGAAGAGAAAAATATAATATAATGTAATTAATTATAAAACTAAGAAAATAAATAACAAAACAATCATAAAAAGATATCTAAAAGATGCAAATAAAAGTGATGAAAACACATTTATCAAAATACCCTGGAGTTGAATCTTTGCTTATCCTCAAGTAAGTAAAATCACAAATAAAGTCCAATTTATACTCCCAATATTCCATCCTCACCTTAATAACATCACTACAATCCTCATTTCTCAACTTTGGCCAAGTGACTCGATCTCCTAGAACCACATAGCATAAAATTCTATATTCCCTATCAAAACAATTGTCAAATCTAGCTTCTAAAATAAGAATTCGTAGAAAAAAGGTATCTCTTACTTTCACTTTGACACTCTCAATTTTTTTTTAATCTTTTTTTTAAATTTATTGCACAAGAATATGATGAATTTGGGGTGTGAAAACAAATAAAGAAGTGATGAAAAATATATTGATCCCTCCTCTATTCGACTCGGGATATGAATTTATGGAGTTGTGGCTACATTGGTCACAATTTTTTTCATGTGCACTTTTGGCATCTTTTGATGGTACGCCCCTTTGTGGGGTATGGAGTTTTCATTTTGGGAAGCATGCCACCCCGGACTTGATTTTTGTCTGGTGGTGATTTTTTGCTTCTCTTTTTTTAGAAGAAAAATAAAGGGAAGGAAAATATGTTCTTGTGCTTATAACTTTCAATTTTTTTTTCATATATTTTTGTCAGAGAGTGTCATTGGTCTAGTTAGAGTATTCCTATAAATCACATCATACAAATTTTATAACAAGATAATCCATTGTTTAAATATAGGGAAAATTATGTTTGGTTCTGATCGATTCCTTATGACTTGCCAACTATTCCGAGGAGTGATGTTATTAAGGATCCTAGGTGACAAGGTGGTTTCAGCCATGGCAATTTGTAATCGTCTTTGCAAAAATTTTACAAAATTCAATTTTGGGTAAAATGATATACGTCTAATTAATGGGCCGACTAGATAAAGGCCAAAACTACTAGAAAAATAAAAGTACATGCAATATAATAAAAGGTACAGAAAAGAAATGTAGAAAAATGGAAGATAATGGGGGTGGATCACGTACCACCCACCTCTACCCCGGACTTTAAATTTTTCTCATTCCGAGAAAAACACAAATCCAGGCTGGAGGGAAGAAAATCACTGGGATCACCGAGAGGTCCTGGTAGCTCAAAAAATGTCCAACTGAAGGGGATGTTGATGATGGTTGTAGCTTTGAACAAAGAAGCTTCATGGTACACCCAATTGATGGGTGATCGTAGAGGCTGAAAGAGGATTTCATAATGTCTTTTTCCTCGCACTCCTTCCAAAAGGATCCACACATCTTCCTTTAGTAGTAAAGGAAATGTTATAAATGTGAGTGGCTTGAGGGGGATTGGCGGGTGTTCAGTGGGTGGCACATATGGTGTCGACTCTGCAACATCGGGTGGGGGATCAGGATTTGGTTTCCCTCTGTCATATTAATCTACATATAGTAAAATTGGTTGTAATATAAAAGGGACACACGAATTTAAATCAGCATCATACATATTTTGGCTCTCCTCAAAATTCATGCAATCAACCTTGGGATAGATGGATTTCATGGTTGATATTGCAGGTGACTGTAGTTTCTCTATGCAAGGATTTCCCAAGGGTTCTTGAAGGATAAAAATGGGGATACATTCCCAGCAACAGCCAGTATAAGGGGTTATATAGATTTCTTGTAAGGAGTTCTCTCCTTCTATATCATCCTTATGTAGAATGGGAATTGGTTGTGACAGAATGGAAGGAATCGTTTCATCAATGGAGGTGGGTTGCTCATTATCCAGAATAGATCCTACCAGAGGGAATTGGTCGTCGATAACAATTGGAATTTTGTAAATGATGGGAAAGGTTGTTGGGTCTTTAGTACGACTCTCTGAGATTGACTTTTCATACTCTAGTAATAAAGTTTTCAAGGGAAGGGTAGGAATGCCAACGTCCTCATCACACAAGAAATACGACCCAATGGTATGTATTATTTCTTTAGAATTCGACATATATGACATAAAAATTAGATCATCATCATCATATACGGGAAGAACCATCTTAGGTTGCTCTAAGTCCTCCACATATTTTTGTGCTTGGGCCTCTAGTAAGGATGCTAAAAGGGTTTGGCTGGTTTCTAGGTTTTTCTGTCCTTCTACTACCATTTTTTCTAAATCCCCAAGTCTCTCTTTTAGTTGATTTTCATTATTAGATTCATACATCCCAAAAAAATTACCATCCTCACCATTCCCCCCATAAGGATCTTGGTCATGGTACCCAATATGTTGGTTGTGGTGTTGCTCCTCATAATAATCTTCAGAAGATGGTGGATTGTTATTTCCATTGCTCTCATTATGGTGGGAAGATACAATACTACAAGGTGTCACCGAGTCATGGGGGAACATATTTGGAACATATGGGTTTTGGGATTGAGCTTTCAACAAGGTGGCCATCAAGGTTTGGCTAGTTATGAGTTTTACTGCCATCTTCTCTAGGGACCTAAGTTTCTCTTCTTGTTGAGGATTATATTGGGTATCATAAATAGGTCCATTTCCCCCAAAGTTTTGTTGGTCATATCCTCTCTCCGAATATCGATAGCAAGGTTCCCCATAATGGTTCTCAGAAAAATAAGGATTTACATTGTACCCACCAGGATGAAAGGGCTCATAAAGAGGGGTGCTATGGGATAAAGTTGCACAGGAAAGAGATGCGTGGTGACAATGACTACAATAATAACATTGTGGGAGATATTGCAATGCCCACTCCATTTGAAAGGTTTTTTTTACAATAAAAAAAGAGCTAATGATTTTTTACAAGACCATAAATTATATTTAAAAAAAAACTAAGGGATTCTGACTCAAGGTTAAAATTTACAAAACTAACTAAAATTACATTTATTTTACAAACTAGCGTATTTGCAGAAAAAATGGACTGCTGGAATGGAAACTCGGCAGAAGGAGAAGTAGCACTTCGGGAATGTTACTCGGAAGGTATAAAAAAGGAAAAAAAAAGTTTTTTTTCAAAAAATTTGGGGTTCGAAAGAAACAAATCTGTTGTCCCCGACAACGGCGCCAAATTGTTAATCGTCACTTAGCACTTACAATCACTCAGATAATTATCCTAGAGTTTAATCCTTTTTTAACTTTTTGATTAAGGCTAGTATAGAAAGGGTCGATCCCACAGGACAACTTTTTAAGATTGTTTCTTTTATCCCAATTATTTTGAAGAACTATTTTTTTGTATTTTCAGATTTAGAACGGAAATTAAAAGTCAGGTTGGGGGTTTGATTGATTACACTAAAATAAGAAATAAACACAAAGTAACAATGTAAGAATAAGAATTTATTTTTCCTCTGTCACAAGGAAAAGAAACAATTATTAGCACAAGTAGACTATTGTGAATGGAAAAAGACTAGAAGTAAAGAAAGCAAATCAACGGAGGTTGAAATCAAAGAGAGAGAATCGAGGCTCGTAGGGGTTTTCACCACCTTAGCCTGGGCGATAATAACTAATTCTTAAGCGATGATTCGATGAAGGTTTGCAAATTTAAAAACTCACAAGAGATAAACTCCACATGAGCCCATTGGTCTTGGTGCTCATGCTTCCTAGTTTATCATCCTAAAAGATGAAAATCCACGGTCATATCAAAACGTCTATGCAATCGATTTATTATTTTAAATCTAGATTTCCATGGTCATTTCCATCCGGATTAACGTGAGATCCGAAGATTAACTGTTAATTAAAATCGATTACCATCTAGTCGTTAAGAAAAAGTCGTTAAAACCATGGCTAAGGGTTTATTCCCCTTACCTCAATAGAAGTCTACTCACACATGCTTGTGGAAAACATGGAGGCGGAGGGGAGAAGCGAAATGGCCATAGTCTAGTCTTACTAAAGGAAAATCCTTAGGCTAGAGAAAATTAAATGGCCAATCTCTTCAACCCTTGCTCCAATCCATGGAAGAGAAAGAAGAAGAAAGGAATAACAACTAGATCTTTTGCAAGAATGTAAATTTCAAGAATTAAAGAACACTAAGAAGAAATTCTATTGCTTGAATAATAGGAGAACAAATGCTTAGAATTCCAATACAAAAGATGATACCAAAGATGATGCTTGGGAGGAGGAATTGCCCTTCCTTTTATAGGAGAAGGAGGGGTAGGCTATCCAAAAAAAGAGGGGGAAAAATAGAGGGAGTTATCCTTTTGAATTTTCAAGATTTGGTCAATAGGAATTTGATAGACTTTAATTGTCTTGACCATGTAACTCTCTTCAATGCAGATCCCCGCAGCAGCGATTTCGAACGCATTTCACTCCCATAAAACGCACAAAAGAGGTCTAAATAATAGGATATTATTTTAGGAAATTAAATTTTCTTTCCAATGAATACTTGTACACTCAATTTGGACTTTGGATGCAAGAGTTATGGTACTTTTGGTGACAGATATACAATAATTACATGACTGCTGCAAATTGTGCAATTATACTCCAAGAATATTTATCCCATTTTCTACAAATCCAAGAAAATATGATTAAAATTCTTCTTGAATAGAAAAATATAATATAATGTAATTAATTATAAAACTAATAAAATAAATAACAAAACAATCATAAAGAGATATCTAAAAGATGCAAATAAAAGTGATGAAAACACATTTATCAAAATACCCCGGACTTGAATCTTTGCTTATCCTCAAGCAAGTAAAATCACAAACAAAGTCCAATTTATACTCCCAATATGCCATCCTCACCTTAATAACATCATTACAATCATCACTTCTCAATTTTGGCCAAGTGACCCGATCTCCTAGAACCACATAGCATAAAATTCTATATTCCCTATCAAAATAATTGTCAAATCTAGCTTCTAAAATAAGAATTCGTAGAAAAAAAGGTATCTCTTACTTTCGCTTTGACACTCTCAATTTTTTTTACTCTTTTTTTAAAGTTATTTCACAAGAATATGATGAATTTAGGATGTGAAAACAAATAAAGAAGTGATGGAAATATATTGATCCCTCCTCTATTCGACTCGGGATATGAATTTATGGAGTTGTGGCTACATTGGTCACAATTTTTTTCATGTGCACTTTTGGCATCTTTTGATGCTACACCCCTTTGTGGGGTATGGAGTTTTTATTTTGGGAAGCATGCCACCCCAGACTTGATTTTTTTCTAGTGGTGATTCTTTGCTTCTCTTTTTTTTAGAAGAAAAATAGAGGGAAGGAAAAGATGTTCTTGTGCTTATAACTTTCAAAAAAAAAATTCATATATTTTTGTCAGAGAGTGTCATTGGTCTAGTTAGAGTATTCCTATAAATAACATCATACAAATTTTATAACAAGATAATCCATTGTTTAAATATAGGTAAAATTATGTTTGGTTCTGATCGATTCCTTATGACTTGCCAACTATTCCGAGGAGTGATGTTATTGAGGATCCTAGGTGACAAGGTGGTTTCAGCGATGGAAATTTGTAATAGTCTTTGCAAAAAGTTTACAAAATTCAATTTGGGGTAAAATGATATACGTCTAATTAATGGGCCGACTAGATAAAGGCCAAAACTTCTAGAAAAAGAAGAGTACATGCAATATAATAAAAGGTACATAAAAAAATGTGGAAAAATGGAAGATAATGGGGTGGATCACGTACCACCCACCTCCACCCCGAACTTTAAATTTTGCTCGTCCGGAGCAAAACACAAATCCAGGATGGAGGGAAGAAAATCACTGGGATCACCGGGAGGTTCTGGTAGCTCAAAAAATGTCCAGCTGAAGGGGATGTTGATGATGGTTGTAGCTTTGAATAAAGGAGCTTCATGGTACACCCAATTGATGGGTGATCGTAGAGGCTGAAAGAGGATTTCATAATGTCTTTTCCTCGCACTCCTTCCAAAAGGATCCACACATCTTCCTTTAGTAGTAAAGGAAATGTTATAAATGTGAGTGGCTTGAGGGGGATTGGCGGGTGTTCAGTGGGTGGCACATATGGTGTCGAATCTGCAACATCGGGTGGGGGATCAGGCTTTGGTTTCCCTGTGTCATATTGATCTACATATAGTAAAATTGGTGGTAATATAAAAGGGACACACGAATTTAAATCAGCATCATACATATTTTGGCTCTCCTCAAAATTCATGCAATCAACCTTGGGATAGATGGATTTCATGGTTGATATTGCAGGTGACTGTAGTTTCTCTATGCAAGGATTTCCCAAGGGTTCTTGAAGGATAAAAATGGGGATACATTCCTTGCAGCCAGTAGAAGGGGGTATATAGATTTCTTGTAAGGAGTTCTCCCCTTCTATACCATCCTTATGTAGAATGGGAATTGGTTGTGGCAGAATGGAAGGAATCGTTTCATCAATGGAGGTGGGCTGCTCATTATCCATAATAGATCCTACCAGAGGGGATTGGTCGCCGATAACAATTGGACTTTTGCAAATGATGGAAAACATTGTTAGGTCTTTAGGACGACTCTCTGAGATTGACTTTTCATACTCGAGTAATAAAGTCTTCAAGGGAAGGGTAGGAATGCCAACGTCCTCATCGCATAAGAAATACGACCCAATGGTATGTATTGTTTCTTTAGAATCTGACATATATGACATAAAAATTAGATCATCATCATCATATTCGGGAAGAACCATCTTAGGTTGCTCTAAGTCCTCCACATATTTTTGTGCTTGGGCCTCTAGTAAGGATGCTAAAAGGGTTTGGCTGGTTTCTAGGTTTTTCTGTCCTTCTACTACCATTTTTTCTAAAGCCCCAAGTCTCTCTTTTAGTTGATTTTCATTATTAGATTCATACATCCCAAAAAAATTACCATCCTCACCATTCCCCCCATAAGGATCTTGGTCATGGTACCCAATATGTTGGTTGTGGTGTTGCTCCTCATAATAATCTTCAGAAGATGGTGGATTGTTATTTCTATTGCTCTCATCATGGTGGGAAGATACAATACTACAAGGTGTCACCGAGTCATGGGGGAACATATTTGGAACATATGGGTTTTGGGATTGAGCTTTCAACAAGGTGGCCATCAAGGTTTAGCTAGTTATGAGTTTTACTGCCATCTTCTCTAGGGACCTAAGTTTCTCTTCTTGTTGATGATTATATTGGGTATCATAAATAGGTCCATTTCCCCCAAAGTTTTGTTGGTCATATCCTCTCTCAGAATATCGATAGCAAGGTTCCCCATAATGGTTCTCAGAAAAATAAGGATTTACATTGTACCCACCAGGATGAAAGGGCTCATAAAGAGGGGTGC
This sequence comes from Alisma plantago-aquatica, assembly GCA_963693085.1. Taxonomy (NCBI): domain Eukaryota; kingdom Viridiplantae; phylum Streptophyta; class Magnoliopsida; order Alismatales; family Alismataceae; genus Alisma; species Alisma plantago-aquatica. The sequence continues at coordinate 279,599,004 of OY856414.1, read as the reverse complement.
TATGGGATAAAGTTGCACAGGAAAGAGATGCGTGGTGACAATGACCACAATAATAACATTGTGGGGGATGTTGCAATGCCCACTCCATTTGAAAGGTTTTTTTTACAATTAAAAAAAAGAGCTAATGATTTTTTACAAGACCATAAATTATATTTAAAAAAAACTAAGGGATTCTGACTCAAGGTTAAAATTTACAAAACTAACTAAAATTACATTTTTTTTACAAACTAGCGTATTTGTATAAAAAATGGACTGCCGGAATGGAAACTCGGCAGAAGGAGAAGTAGCACTTCCGGAATGTTACTCGGAAGGTATAAAAAAGGGAAAAAAGTTTTTTCAAAAATTTTGGGGTTCGAAAGAAACAAATCCGTTTTCCCCGACAACGGCGCCAAAATGTTAGTCGTCGCTTAGCACTTACAATCACTAAGATAATTATCCTAGAGTTTAATCCCTTTTCAACTTTCCGATTAAGGCTAGTATAGAAAGGGTCGATCCCACAGGACAACTTTTTAAGATTGTTTCTTTTATCCCAATTATTTTGAAGAACTATTTTATTATTTTTTTGTATTTTCAGATTTAGAACGAAAAGTAAAAGTCAGGTTGGGGGTTTGATTGATTACACTAAAATAAGAAATAAACACAAAGTAACAATGTAATAATAAGAATTTATTTTGCCTCTGTCATAAGGAAAAGAAACAATTGTTAGCACAAGTAGACTATTGTGAATGGAAAAAGACTAGAAGTAAAGAAAGAAAATCAATGGAGATTGAAATCAAAGAGAGAGAATTGAGGCTCATAGGGATTTTCACCACCTTAACCTAGGCGATAACAACTACTTCTTAAGTGACAATTCGATGAAGGTTTGCGAATTTAAAAACTCAAAAGTGATAAATCCACATGAGCCCATTGGTCTTGGTGCTCATGCTTCCTAGTTTATCATCGTAAAAGACGAAAATCTACGGTCATATCAAAACGTCTATGCAATCGATTTCATTGTTCTAAATCCGGATTTCCATGGTCATTTCCATCCGGATTAACGTGGGATCCGAAGATCAATCGTTAATTAAAATCAATTACCATCTAGTTGTTTAAGAAAAAGTCGTTAAAATCATGGCTAAGGGGTTATTCCCCTTGCCTCGATAGAAGTCTACTCACACATGCTTGTGGAAAATATGGAGGCGGAGGGGAGAAGCGAAATGGCCATAGTCTAGTCTTACTAAAGGAAAATCCTTAGGCTAGAGACAATTAAATGGCCAATCTCTTCAACCCTTGCTCCAATCCATAGAAGAGAAAGAAGAAGAAAGGAATAACAACTAGATCTATTGCAAGAATGTAAATTGTAAGAATTAAAGAACACTAAGAAGAAATTCTATTGCTTGAATAATAGGAGAACAAATGCTCAAAATTCTAATACAAAAGATGATACTAAAGATGATGCTTGGGAGGAGGAAGTGCCCTTCCTTTTATAGGAGAAGGAGGGGTAGGCTATCCAAAAAAAACAGAGGGGGAAAAAGAGAGGGAGCTATCCTTTTGAATTTTCAAGATTTGGTCAATAGGAATTTGATAGACCTTAATTGTCTTGACCATGTAACTCTCTTCAATGCAGATTCCCATAGTAGCGATTTCGAACGCATTTCACTCCCGTAAAATGCACAAAAGAGGTCTAAATAATGTGATATTATTTTAGGAAATTAAATTTCCTTTCCAATGAATACTTTTACACTCAATTTGGACTTTTGATGCAAGAGTTATGACACTTTTGGTGACAGATATACAATAATTACAGGACTGCTACAAATTATGCAATTATACTCCAAGAATATTTATCCCATTTCTTACAAAATCCAAGAAAATATGATTAAAATTATTCTTGAAGAGAAAAATATAATATAATATAATTAATTATAAAACTAAGAAAATAAATAACAAAACAATCATAAAAAGATATCTAAAAGATGCAAATAAAAGTGATGAAAACACATTTATCATTGGTAGACTGCTTCATCAAACATGTGAACCTGAATGATGAATGGGAGGGTTGATATTTTTGTAGTTCAAACTTTGATGTCATATTTTTGCTTGTCATAGTATTATACATTATGGACTTTAAATATGAGATGGTAGCTAACGTTGATATGTATTTGTGTGTGTGAATTGAATATTAAGTGCATATGTTTGTGTAAATTGAATGTGAAGTACGTGAGAAAGAGAATGGTGTGTATTTGTGTATATGTTTGTGTGTATTGAATGTGAAGTACGTGAGAAAGATAATGATGTGTATTTGTGCATATGTGTGTGTGAATTGAATGTTAAGTATGTGAGAAAATGTAACGACCCCACCTCCCGGTAACCCCCAATTAAGGAAGACCAAGAGGTCAAAGTCGTTATCCCAATTAACTAAATCAAAGGTTCGAAAAATAATCCGTAATAATTATAAAATTCTACCTAAGTAAACTGAAAAGCTTTAATAAAATAAAACTTTGCATACCTTTTTCAAAAACTTGGATATCTACTTCTATCCACATGTAGAGTCTATTCTAACTAATCCTCCTTTGTACTTTAATTCTTATTTAATTCCACATATGCCACTTTACTATTTTTCTTTTTTAACTTTGTACCTAAAATGCCGACAAAAAAAACGTCGGTCAGCATATAGGAATATGCCAGTATGTGGGGACAACCAAAATTTTGCAAATATGGCTAACAATCTAAATATCACAATCAAGTTAATTAACAAGCCAATTTACGCTTTCAATGTGACATTCTCCACTACTTTTTCCCTAACACTGTCATACCCACCTTAGGGTTTCTCTTTTGCCAATGACTTAAGGCCACCTTCTCAATCCCAAGCTTGGTGCCTGGGGTCACCTCTCATGGTGCCCATTAGTCATTCAATAAAGACTACCTTCTCAATCCCGAGCTCGGTGTCTTGGGTCACCACTCATGGTGCCCATGGGTCTTCCCTCATGGGCTTGACCTTTTGGCATCATCCATCAGGGTGGCATGTAGGTGCGAGAATATACACTTTTATTATTATTGTGATAATCATAGTGACTTTATGATTTGCAAGTATGAACATCCAAACTGATAGATTGCATTCAATGTGATGAATCATCCAAAAAACCTTCAAGAAACAAATGTGATTAACCATAATTAACCACATACCTATCAGGCTGATTTGAGACAGAATTAATCCAATCAATGCAAGAAATCTAATAGGCAAGCAAGCACACAAAGAGATCCTGAAATATGCATACAATTTCCTATCATTCATCATGCCATCAAGATCTATTAAACCTAGCTCTCTTCCTAGGGTTTCTAGTCCACTTTTAGGGTTTCTATTGCAATTAGGGTTCCTCTTCATTTTTACTCTTTTAAACCCTAATTTTATCTCATCTAATCTTCACGAAAGATATTAAGGTTACCTTTTAACAACATATAACCTTAATTTCGGATTGAAGGCACAATTAAATGTCCATTATGCTCTTTTACATTAAAACTACCATTTTTATCCTTTTAATTCATTACAAGATCATTAGGCCCAATTATCATCTTTGGTTCCTTCCGGATTAACAACTCATAGTTCATTATGGTCTAATTCACATATGAACTCTTTTTATCATTAATTCCACCTTTATCCATTAGAAAACCCTAATTACCATATTAAGGGTATTTATCCACAATTAGGAACTTTTATACTCAAAATATCTTAGAACCATCATATCTCAATTTTATTCATGAATTTGAACAATTAAAGCCATTAAGAGTCATAATTACTAACATTAGGGTTCAAGGCCCATTAAAGCTCATTCATGTATATGGAACTCTAAAGTAAACCAATTACGAGAAAAGTTCATCCTTTTTGTTCTTTTTATAATTAACAGGCTAATATCAACTTTAATCATCCATAAAACCCTTGTAAATACATTAATCATCTCACATTAGGGTTTCTTAAATATTAAGACATTAAAGTTGATAACTTCCACTACTTTTAGAATTGCATGAATAATTAGGTTCTAAATATATTTTTAATGGATTCATCGCATTTTTCTGAGCAAGATTCATATTTTACATGTATCGATCTGAGCTACCAATAAAAAGATATGAATTTTGCAATATTTACTTACTTGGGCCAATCACCATGTGCCATGTCGGCCCTTCCATGCAACGTAGTTTGATTTGGAAATATAACCAAATGACGCTTCTACCCTTACTTAAGTGGTCGGTTCTTCATACCCTGGAGGGGTAAAATGGTCCAACAACACCTCCACCCATCTTCAACCGCACGTAGCCCTACTGCTGCGCCCTATCCGCGATTTGCGCGACTCCTCCTCCCTTTCCTGGACCCCGACGGCCACCGACGATGGTCCCTTTTGTTCCGCCACCTTCTTCCGCACCTATGGAAGCCCCCAGTCGTAGCCATGGTGGTTGGAGTCGTGGTGGTGGCTGCTTCCACGATGGACGTCCTTGCAAGTCCGCTACAGGTGGCTGGCACAAAGCTAGAAGCAAGGGGATGGTGGCAAAGCCCCCATAGGTCATTAGGGAGTCTCATACCTCCATCGTACAACTTCTAGTTTCTCCAGGGTTAGCACTACCCCCTGGTTAGGTTTTGAATGGGTGTATGGTTGAAGAAGAGTGTGAGATAAGGAAAACTCAAGGCTATGGATCTGTCCCTTATATAAGGATAGGTAGCGGCGTCCTAGCATGCCTACCCACAAGGAGAACAAGTCCCTTTATCTATGGGAAACCTCCTTTCCTTGTTTACAAAGTGATCCTCTCTTTTTAATTATTTCCCTAATAATTCATATTCCTTAGTCATTAGGAAAACCGAATTTTATCTCCTTTATCTTCTTTGAGTTTTGCTTTTAATCCATTGGCCACAAAATTATTCTTTCTTAAAGTAAATAATACTTCTTTTTGATATTATCAAAAAGTCATTAATTATGTATCACATTATCCTCTTATTTTGTATTATTTTGCATTTTCTCTTTCTTCTTCTCCATTAGGACTCCTTGGACCCCAAGAAATTCTCTTATTTTGAAATTTCTTTCTAAGGATAAATATTATCCTTCTAGATGCATCTACATCCTTCATTTTTCATTATCTTACTTATTTCTTTATTAAGATATTCTTTTGCAAGGATTTCTCATTATCTTTCATCTCCTTTTTCCTCTTTTCATATTTCTTTTATTAGAAATCATATGTAAATGAATTTTACTCAATTGTGGCCATTAATGCTACTTTCTAGACATTTCTAAGTATTTCTCATAAATACTTTTGCTTAATATCCATTATCATGTATCTTTTTTTTCCATTATTGGACTTTTCTTCTTTTCTTGTCTTTTATATTCATTATTGGATTAATATAATAATAGGAACCACGAAATTCCTAATGTAAGGGAGATTTGTAAAGAAATCCCTTCTTTGAATCAAAGTGCACAACCTTTTCAATCAAGTCCAAATTCACAAAATCATTATATTTCAATTATGAAAACACATACAAAATTGGGGTTATAACATCCTTCCCCTCTTATAGAAATTTTGCCCACAAAATTCCACCAGGAACACAAACAAATAGAATAAGCCTTTCCTATGTCCATCATGGCTCCCATGTGGCCTCACCCTTTCCATGGTGCTTCCCAAGAACCTTCATCATCTCATATTCTTCCATCTGAGTTCTCTCTCACCTTGGCATATCATACCCTCATAGGTGACTCAGGACATTTCAGCTTCTCTTAAAGATGAATAGGTTCATGGCTCAGCACATGGTTTGGGGTACCTCACATAGTGCTCTAGATCGGACTCATGGAACACATTATTCATCATGTTATCCTGAGGGGTAAGGCTAAACACAACCATCTCCACTAATCCATCTCAAATGGACCATGCAGCCGGGACTCAGCTCTCTTAGCTATAACTTAGAGGGGTCAGATTTTCACATCACATACTCTCCCATAGTGAATTGCATGTCAGTCTTCTTTGCATCAGCTCACGACTCATGTCGCCCCTGGGCTCTCTCTCTACCATTGCACGATCAAAGTGACTTCATCTGCACACACTGTGGTTCTTTCTTAACCTTCACAAGGTCCCTTCACCAACATCATCTTAATGAAGTGGTAACTGACACAACCTCCCTTACAGATCTTATTTACATCCCGACACTTGATATGGTGGTTATCATCACATCTTACAGAGGACAAGAATTGTCTCCATGTATAACCCTGAACAAGCACACATGCTTTCATCAGACCCTCTAGTCTAGATCATACTAACCATTAGTTAGGGGTGATAAACTGTACTAGCATCGAGTTCGTCTACTTCCACCTTATGGAACTGAATCTTTATGTTATAAAGAACTTTTGAACTCGCATCATGGTGTAGTTGAACCATCTCTCTCTCATATGTAGTTCAACTAAATCCATCCCTTGACAATATTCTTTCTTTCACATGTCATCTACGTAAGGCGATCTACCATAACCCATATTGCATCTTGACCTTCCTTAGTCTAGGGGAGACTTACCACAACATCCATAGTGATGAACTCCCATTCCCTCTTGGGGACTCTTTATCTGCTATACCAACACATTGGGTTACTGGTGTTCATCCTTCACCTCCCGACATGCATGGTGACAAGCCACATGTATCTTTGTACACTTTTCATCTTAGATATCAAAATACTGCTACCACTTATTATCTTAGCAGTACCATGGCGTATGGTGATCTTAAAATCATGATCTCCTATATGTCATGATTCCTTAAGATTGATTCCTCGGAAACCCCAAACCATGCTAATTGGGGTTTCATCACCTTCTCTTCCAGAGAAGTGCATCTGAGGATCTACAACCATCCTTTCATTGAATTAAGGCCTAGGCTTGCTAACCAAACAACCACTAACTTGCTCAACAAACTTCATTAGTGTTAGTCAAACATATCTCACAAACTTAGGGTTGACCTAACAACCTCTTCTAGCCTCCAGCTAAACTAGGCAGCTGCACCTCAACTAGAGCATCCATTACCACCTCACATCCTTCTATGTAAGGAAATGTTGAAAACATATGTATTCCACTTATCATCTCATCTCATACTCTAAGTCTATCTTCATCAAGAAAACTCAGAGCTCATCTTCTTGGTTATCAAACTCAACCTTGAATAACTCATAGCTCATGATAAAAACATCCTCATAAGATGACTACCTTATTTATCTTACTGTTTGTAAATCATCCACATAACGTTCACTCCACAAGGGTATGTTATCATCTATGTCCTCATACCTCATAGAAACGTTCCAACTCACATCATCTTTATCCTTGGTGTATGGCATGTGTACTATCCTATCTCTCACTCCCATAACAAGAGGAAATAAGCATTTGGATGCAGTCCAAATATAAAGTTCTTCCTATTCCAAGAGTAGAGATGGTACATCCCACCTTGCCAGTACACCTTCAAATCTAAGTTGAAACGTGCAACTTATGCCTCAACATCACAATCATCTCGATATCAAGGTTACTTCCATGAAAAAATGGTCTCGAACCTACTTGGGTCATCACACAATCCTTGGTCATCTCCTCTAGGTCTGTAGGGTGCCGACCCTTTTGGGGTCATCCCTCTTCCCTTATGCATCCAGAGAGTGCCCTCCTCATCTGCCCTTTGGGTCCTATGAGTTCATGAAGGTGATCAATCTCCTAACCCATGGCCCTCAGACAATGATAGATGTTACCTCTTGACCCAATGGTCATGTGCAACTAAGGAATTAGGCAACTCCTACTTCCATCAGTCTTTTCCCTACCAGACCCTAGGATAGACTTAGGATTCGGGTATAATACATGTCCGACTCAGAACCTCACCCAAGTCTCCATCATCTCTCTCTACATTCACGGGCTGACTTTCATCCTTTCATAGTGGTCATGGTGACCTGCCTACCTTGGTCAGGTCCCATACCGGTTACCTCCATGGTAACACATCCACATGCACTTAGAGATGGTTATCTATGGGTCTACATGTTCATTCTCATACTATGTACTTTTCACTTAGCTTCTCAAAATCCTATGAGACCTCTTTAGGTTACCTCAAAACCAAAAAAACTAGTATGCGCCCTACAAAAGGGTCCCTCTCCCAAGATGTGAGGAAACTACATCTTGATAACAAAGGTCACCAACGCCCTTATGTCTAGGGTTTACATCCACATGAGCATGCTTAACCCTAGCATGCTACTAAGGCACAAGCAGACCATCTACTAAACCATGCTAGGTCATACTTGTTCTCATTCCTCAACATTGGACCAAGAACACATCTTCCCATGTCACCAACTTAGTTGTGAGGGGTTCATCAAACATACCTTTGACTTAAAGGGGTTTCCCTTTCCTCTAAACATGAGGAGTACCATTCTCGAATCTATAAAAACTCAAATCTCATCATGAGCATCAGGTACACCACTTCCCTTCTTAGACCTAGGAGCCCTACGTTCACTTTTTGGGTGTCCAACTGCATGCTCAACCTCTTAACCATGCGCCAAACATGTACAAGGTATGACATGCACTTCCTATCATCCTTCTACTCATGCAACACTTCAGAGTGGAGTCCTCCTCAAGGACAACCAACAAGGTGTAAGGCCTCACAACTGGTTACTTAAACCTCTTCAGGGTCTAAGGAACTCTTCTTCCCATCTCAGAAGGTAAACACCTATACCATAGGCACATAGGTACCAGAAGCCTCATCCTCTCTCTAGGGTTTGGTTCCTCTAAAGGCAACCAAGATACCATCAGCCTCCAGGAAACATGCATGAAGCAACCACAACCATCCACTTAGGTCGCATCATCCTCAACTCCCCACTGTTCCTCATATCTCGGAGTCTAAGCTTCCAACCTTCTTGCTTGGGTCCTGCTCTCTTTCTCTAGAGCTAACTCCACAACCATCCTTACTACCAGAGGTCCTCTCCCCATGAAGGATCAAACTCACAACATACCCCTACATGGGTGAAGCCTATGTTCAAACTTATGTTCGCTCAAGATTATCCAGAGCTCCTCATGCTTATCTCATAATCCATCCAACATACTCTCCTGGACAGAGTTTCAACCTACTGCCCACACTACTGATGTACTCTGGGTGCATGTTATGCCCTACTCGCATAAGCCCATAGGGTTTCTATAGGTTCTTTACTAACCTCATCATCGAAGGAGCTATCCTTCACTCTAACACGCATAATCTTTTCTAGTGTTGGGTTGCCAAAGGTACTAGGTCATTCAACCTCACATGACTCATAACGTCATGGGCATCTAAAAGCATGTCCACACACCTGGTCTATCATGACATCTAACTCATTGTGCCATCTCTCTCTCTCTAACCACCACTTAGGGTTAGGGTTAGCATCATCCTCAAAGGATGTGCCATGTATTTACTTATAATGGAGGTCTCTACCTCCAAGACTAACTTTCTCCACTCATCCTCCTGACAAGGAGGTCTAGCCTCAGGTCTCTCCTGAGGGCATGACAACATATGTCATCTAACCTAAGCATACATCTATTCTTTAGTTTACGCTTAAACTATTAAGCTTGTATCCATGACATCTTATTTACATGCCTTTCATTAATTCGGTGGAGGATTCCTTAAGCCTTATCAGCTTTACCCATACCTCAAGAGGGTGAGGAAAAGAGAGAGAAAACCCTAATCCTTATAATCCTTAATAGAAGTTGAGTTAGGAAGGGATGAACAAGATGAGAGAGTCCTAAATGTATCTTATTTCGAGTCAAATCCTTAGACATTGGCCAGACAGTCACACAAATCCAGGAGTCCTCATATTTCGACTAGATGTGCGGAGGAAAATCATGCCAACCCTCAGATGTGATCCTTTTCTAGACACCTTTCTCTTTCAGAAAATCCTCTAATAACTCCCATGGGTTCTACAGAGTTTGTAAAATTTAATAATTATTAAAGATTAAATGAGGAACCTATGTTCTGATACTAAATGTAATGACCCCGCCTCTCGGTAACCCCCAATTAAGGGAGACCAAGAGGTCAGAGCCATTATCCCAATTAACCGGATCAAAGGTTCAACAAATAATCTGTAATAATTTTAAAATTCTACCAAACAAAACTGAAAAGATGTAATAAAATAAATCTTTGCATACCTTTTTCAAAAACTTGGATATCTACTTCTATCCACATCTGGAGTCTATTCTAATTAATCCTCCTTTGTACTTTAATTCTTATTTAATTCCACATATGCCACTTTATTGTTTGTCCTTTTCAACTTTGTACCTAAAACGCCGACAAACAAAATGTCGGTCAGCATATAGGAATATGCCAGTATGTGGGGACAACTAAAATTTCACAATATGGCTAAAAATCTAAATATCACAATCAAGTTAATTAACAAGCCAATTTATGCTTTCAATGTGACATTCTCCACCGCTTTTGCCCTAACCCTAGCATACCCACCTTAGGGTTTCTCTTTTTCCAATGACTTAAGGCCACCTTCTCAATCCCGATCTTCGTGTCTGGGGTCACCTCTCATGGTGCCCATTAGTCATTCAATAAAGACCACCTTCTCAATCCCGAGCTTGGTGTCTGGGGTCACCACTCATGGTGCCCATGGGTCTTCCCTCCTGGGCTTGACCTTTTGGCATCATCCATCACGGTGGCATGTATGTGTGAGAATACACACTTTTATTATTATTATGATAATCATAGTGACTTTGTGATTTGCAAGTATGAACATCAAAACTGATAGATTGCATTCAATGTGATGAATCATCTGAAAAAAACATTGGGAAACTAATGCAATTAACCATAATTAACCACATACTTGTCAGGTTGATTTGAGATAGAATTAATCCAATCAATGCAACAAATACAATAGGCAAGCAAGAACACAAAGAGATCTTGAAATATGCATATAATTTCCTATCATTGATCATGCCATCAAGATCTATTAAACCTAGCTCGCTTCCTAGGGTTTCTGGTCCACTTTTAGGGTTTCTATTGCAATTAGGGTTCCTCTTCATTTTTACTCTTTTAAACCCTAATTTTATCTCATTTAATCTTCACAAAAGATATTAAGGTTACCTTTTGACAACATATAACCTTAATTTCGGATTAAAGGCACAATTAAATGTCCATTATGCTCTTTTACATTAAAACTACCATTTTTATCCTTTTAATTCATGAAAAGATCATTAGGCCCAATTATCATCTTTGATTCCTTCCCGATTAACAACTCATAGTTCATTATGGTCGAATTCACATATGAACTCTTTTTATCACTAATTCCACCTTTATCCATTAGAAAACCCTAATTACCATATTAAGGGTATTTATCCACAATTAGGAACTTTTATACTCAAAATAGCTTAGAACCATCATATCTCAATTTTATTCATGAATTTGAACAATTAAAGCCATTAAGAGTCACAATTACTAACATTAGGGTTTCAAGGCCCATTAAATCTCATTCATGTACATGGAACTCTAAAGTAAACCAATTATGTGCAAAGTTCATCCTTTTTGTTCTTTTTATAATTAACAGGCTAATATCAACTTTAATCATCCATAGGACCCTTCTAAATACATTAATCATCTCAAATTAGGATTTCTTAAACATTAAATCATTAAAGTTGATAACTTCCACTACTTTTTGAATTGCATGAAGAATTAACTTCTAAATATATTTTTATTGGATTCCTCACATTTTTCTGAGCAAGATTCATATTTTGCATGTATCGATCCGAGCTACCAATAAAAAGGATATGAATTTTGCAATATTTACCTACTTGGGACAATCACCATGCACCATGTCACCCCTTCCATGCAACGTAGCTTTCTTTGGAAATATAACCAAATGATGCTTCTTCCCTTACCTAAGTGGTCAGCACTTCATACCCTAGAGGGGTAAAATGGTCCAATGATGCCTTCACCCATCTTCAACCTCACGTAGCCCTACTACTGTGCCCTAGCCGCAATTTGCACGGCTCCTCCTCCCTTTCCTGGACCCTGACGGCCATCAGCGATGGTCACTTTTGTTCTACCACCTTCTTCTGCATATATGGAAGCCCCCAACCGTAGCCACTAGTACAGAACTGACCATTGGTGTCAGTTATTTAAGGCCTTTAGCGATAGTTAAAAAGTGACACATATGTGGGCGATGCTAAAAGGTGAACCCTTTGGTGTCAGTTTGAAAACCGATGCCAGAACCCTTTGTGCCACCCAAAACGTGCCAGCAGGGGCACTATAGGCGTCGATTATTAGTGGCGAAACTGACGCCAGAACCCTTCACACCACAAAAAGGGCGCCAGCAGGGGCACTATAGGCGTCAGTTATTAGTAGGGAAATCGATGCCCAAACCCTTCGCGCTACAAAAAGGGCGCTATCTAGGACACCATAGGCGTCGGTTTCTTAGTAATAACTGATGCCATATCGCATTAGGCAGCAATTTTTTTCTATTAACCGACGTTGTAAGCGTTTGTTGTCGGTTTTTGACTAATAACTGACACCTATGTTTTGATTTTTTTTTCTTATCTGTTTGCAGTCCTGCTGTTGCTGGTCAGTAGGATGTAGAAACCCACAGTTCAGTTCTGATATGTAGGTTTACGACATCCATTGATATCAGCCAACAACAAGCCACAAACCTGCAAAATTAACAAGATTCATTTTAACACATTTAGCAACCTGCAGCTCCATTCAATTTTCTCATTCACACATGTAGAAACATTCATGTAGCAACCTACAATTCCTTTCATTTTCACATTCACAAATGTAGAAACATTCAGACACATGTAGAAACATTCATGTCACAACTTGCAGTTCCATTCATTTTCACATTCATACATGTATAAACATTCTTTAGTCATTATCGCTATCAACATCCCAATTATATTTTAAAACCCACACTACTTGTATGGCTTTTGCCCATTCTTCTCTTACATCATTTTATTCTTCCATCGTATAGGGAGCATGTACATCTGATAAGGCCTTACCTATAGTGGGGTCAATTTTAAACACCTACAAAGAGAATGATGTATATATATAATTAATACTATATAAATAAGATTGATATATTTCATATTATCTAATGAGACTATATATAATACCTCATGTATGGTATCGATGTCCACTGTGGCATGTTTGATAATCATGTGCATAAATCACCTCACATAGTATGCACATGCCCAGCCGTTGTCTTGTGTAGCATACTATAAATTGAAACATACAAAATATTAAAAATAAAACTAAGCATAGTTCACATAAATAATATATACATTGGAGTCGGGAACTTACTTCCACGTTCTTCTAAATTTTGGCTGGTTCTTTTTCCTAGGGACCTTTCCTCCAGCCTTTTTGAACTCATGAAAACCCCTACATGTTAATGTAACACAGTAAATTGGATAATTAAATAGTAATGTAATAACAGATGTTAACAGATATAAAAATGAAATATTTCTCACCGGAATAATGCCATTTTCATTGTGTGTCTATGTTGGATTCAATTTAGTCCCCTTATGATCTAGATAATAGACAATCAACGTCCCAGGGACAATAACTAGTAGCTCCCAATGCGTACCCCAGAGGTAAAAAAGTTAAAAATTAATAACTCGAAATCCACAATAAAAATGTAATTTTCTTAAGTCTAAATTATAAGCAAAGTAAACATACTCCACATTGAATGGGGCTATTATCACCGTCTTCTTATTTTGACCAAAATTTGTAAAAGCACCACAATAGTATTGTTGAACTGATAAAGGGTCTTTAACTACTAGACTAATCAAAGATGGAATCAAAAATCCTACATGTTCAAATGAAAAATCTGCACATATCATGTCTATGTAGCTGCAAAACATGTATTACATATGCATTAATATATAAGAAACTAGATCACCGGATCCTACACAAGGTATATAGATGTATAAACAAGATCTCACCTTATCCATAGCTCTATCATAGACGTATTCAGCCAATCATAGCCAAACAACTCCAAAATATCATGTATAAATAGTTTGTTTTTGTATGATTGACCTCCAGCATCCACATCTATACAAACAGTTATAGGGCAATTTATATCATGTTCACCTAACCATACTTCCATACCCCTACAATTAGGAACTAACGGGGCAGGTAGGTCCTTTGCAACCCAACTTGGTAATGTAGGAGGTGGAGGTGGAGGCCTAGATGCTCTCGGTGTCTTCGTTTTAATCTGTATATATAATTTCAGATCAATTGACCTCATATATACACACTAACAATTTAACGTAATGTAAATTTACCATACAATTTTAGTATAGACGACATCTACTTTCGGCCACAATATCACTCCGCCTTCTATCTCACCAAACATTTCACAATCTGGGTGGGCATATGGCCATAGAAGATCTATCCAATTGGGGAATATATGTAGCGGGCTCACACGAACCCAACCATCTGGTAATGGATACCCATGAAACATTTCCCCTAGAAGGGATGGGTAAGCCAACGTCTCTGCAATGACATATTCTTTACTTTTTAGATGGCATGGCTTCAACCCCAACAAATTTACATAAAGAATGTTATATACATATATACATATCATCTTGAACACATATCATCTTGAAAAGACTAGCTACTATGTCATAAAAATACTTACAGCGGATGTGCTAGGTTGTGGGTCTACATGATTACTCCCAACCTCTGCAGTAGGAGTAGAGCGGGACAACATAGGTACTATTTGAGTGACAGTCAGAGATGCCTGCCACTTTGTCATTGCTTCATGGAATGTCTTATCAACTGCTTCCTTGACTCTCTTATCAACTACTTCATCGACTCTCCTATCAACTATCTTATCTACCTATATGTTGATAAAAGATATGTTAGCTTCTGAATATTGAATTCCCTTTTACAGTAACATTCTAAAAAAAGAATAGGTTACCTCTTTTTGTGAAATTCCCACTTTTGGGACATGTTTGTGATGGTATGGCCCAAAGAATTCTTTGATTCTCACACCAGCGTCTGCACCCCTAACACGTCCAGGAAGCTCTGGGTTACCCAGAGCAACTATTGATTCATCCCTTGTGCCCTTAGGTATGAACTTGCCTTTTTTCCTTGGCTTGTGCAGCTCCCGCTAATCGCCATCAATATAAATTGGTAAGTAAGTAAACACCACAAATAATCAATATTCAAACGATTGCTCTAAGAGTTGTAATGTAACATTTTTATAGCTACTTCAGCAGTTGTGGGCTTCTTTATTTCTCCCTTCTTGTTTTGCCTCCCAGCTATCCAGACATCGTGGTGAGGTAGAGGTGTGGTACCTATAGTAGAGGACTCCTGAGTAGCAGTAGACTGAGCAGTACACTCATCCTGTAGTCTTTGGTGAATGCCTATATAGCCCTTTGGACCCATTGTGTGGTCATGCACATTCAGTGCATGCCTTGCTCTTTGCGCCTTACTGATAGCCTAGTTAGTATGAACATTGTTTTGGTTAGTAACACTAAAGGTTAATCTTGAATAGTTGAATACAACGTATATTAATTAAATAGGGAATAACACCTAATACCTTGAATTCATCAGTTTTTCTTGAAGCAACAAACGTGTCCCATTCTTCTGGGTCCAGGAAGTTCCACTGTTCAGTGGCTGACTTCTTCCTCTTCTCACCATTTTTATGTATTCTCAGGTGATATTTGTCCTATAGTTCCTTAGGACCCTCCCACAGCATTGCATTATGCATTTATGATGCATCTTTTCATCCAACACAAATATACTCTACAAAATAGAATTGCTATTAACTAGTATCCAAAAAATTAATAATCTACAAAATAGAATTGCAAATAATAATAACTCACACATAAATCCTTCCATATTAAGTCTTTCTTCCCCTTAGGAACTTTATGCCAAGAATCTATCTTACAACCACAATGGCTACGAGTTACAAACCCAAGATATGAAACAAACGAATTGCGGTTCACTCCAATTGCATTTCCTGCATTATCAAAATCCACAACCAGTTTGGGACCATTGCCCCTTAGCACTGTTAACTTCTTCATCATAGTGATGCCCCTTCTTTTGTCAACTTTTTGGTACTACTCATCAAGTGCCTCAAATTCTTCAGAGGGTACATGTGCATCATCAACCTAAAATTTGACAAAATAAACACACTTACAGGATATAACTATAAATGGACATATAGATAGAAATATATGATATATTTTTAAAATTTACATTGTGAGGTGGCGCATTGGTATCCTCACCATGCTCATCATGGACATCATGGTGATCATGCCCATGCTCAGCCATCTGAAAATTTCATTAAAAAATCAAATATTTAGCATTTGACATAACTAGAAGATAATGAAACATTGAAAAATGAAACGTTGTATAGTTCACATATAGAAATGAAACATTGAAAAATGAAACATATAAAAAAAATATAAACATGCATACCTCTAATATTGTGATCATTTATCAACTAACAATCCTTCATTGTGATCTCCGCGCACATACAAGTCATCATTAGCTTCAATATTTTGTGGTGTTGGCGACCCAACTGAGAATGGACTGGAGTCATCATACTTATCATAGTACTCTTCTTCATCTATAGGATCTTCAATGAACTGTCTTTTACCATGAAGAACAACCAACCATTTATCATTTACATGATCATCAATATATAATACTTGTTTCACCTATGATGCCAATATGAATGGTTCACCCTTCTCGCCAATCTTTTCAAAGTTCACTAAAGTAAAACCCAACTCATCCACTATAACTCCTTTGGTGTTATCAACCCAATTACATTTGAAGAGTGGAATTTTGAAATCTATGTTGTCAAACTCCCATGTGTCTTCAATGACACCGTAATATGACATTTTAGCTTCATCTGGACTCTTATCCTTTGCACTTACAAAAAACATAGTCGACGCTTGAAGGGTGACCCCACTGTTTTGGACGACACTCTTATCATCTTGGTGCTTTGTGTAATATGTGAATGCATTAATGGCATACCCTTCATAAGACATAAGATTCAGTTTTGGTTTAAAGGCCAGGCATTTGATAGTTTCAGTAATATCATCTGGTGTTTGAGATAGTTGATGTAAGACTTTATCTTCAAACCACTTAATAAATATCTTGTTATGCGATCTAGCAAGCCATATTGAATTGGCTTGAGGATATTATCTCTTGATGAAATTGATATGTTCCTTGATATAAACACTCACTTTGTCCATGTTGTGTAAAATATACAAGTGACCTTGTTCCAACTTCTCATGACTGATTACTTTCACCCGTGATCCCAAAATTCCTTTGCCAAATTGCTCCTCAATATTCTTGTCATTACCAGGAGTGTCATTACCACTCATAAAGTCATTGCAAAAATCCATATCCTCTCTTGCCACATAACCCTCAATAATACTCCCTTCAGGCTGATAACATTTTCGACCATCACTTTTAAAAATGCTCATGTATCATTCAAAGGGATACATCCAATGCAAGAAAACCATTCCCAATATTTTCACTTCCCTAGTCAAGTGGACAACAAGATGTACCATGATATCAAAGAATGAAGGAGGGAAATACATCTCAAGCTGACATAGGGTAACAACCACTTCTCTTTGCAAAGTATCGGGAGTATCAGGGTCAATAACTTTGTTGCATAGACTGTTGAAAAAGAAACAAAGTCTGGTGATTGCAAACCTTACATGCTTTGGCAACATAGATTGAATTGCCACAGGTAATATTTGTTACATTAGAGTGTGATAATCATGAGATTTAAGACATATCAACTTCAGATCTTTCATTGATACCAATCTACGGATGTTGGATTGGTAACCCTGTGGCACCTTAACATTTACCAAGCATTCACAAAAAGCTTTCTTCTCCTTTCTAGACAACATGTAACAAGTGGGAGGTAAGTATGTTCTCTGATTTCCCATTTCATGTAATTATGTTAATTATGACCTTATTCCCATTTCACGTAGGTCCAGTCTGGATTTTATCTCATCTTTAGTCTTACCTGGTATATTCAACAGAGTACCAATGATGCTATCACAGACATTTTCCTCTAAGTGCATGACATCGATATAATACCTAACTGTCAAAGAACTCCAATAAGGAAGATCCCAAAATATTGACTTCTTCTTGAATAAAGATTTGTCACTCCGTGTGGCCATAGTAAATTGTGATCTCTTACCAAATTCATTGACAAAGTCTTTAACTCTTTCATAAACAATCTCCCCTGGTATAAGTTTAGGTGCACTCCATTCCTCATTCCATCCATTGAATGCTTTGCGCTTCCTACATTACAGATGGAATTTTGGAAGAAACCTTCAATGACCAAGATATACAGTCTTTCTGCCATGTTTTAGTCTTATTGAATCAGTGTTCTCTTCACATATAGGATACACTTTAGCTCCTTTGACACTATATCCGGACAAATTCCCCATATGCTGGGAAGTCAATAATAGTGCAAAACAACATAGCCTGTAAATGAAATGTCTTTCTTCGTGAAGCATCATAGGTCATCACACCTTCACCCTAGATTTTCTTAAAGTCATCAATCAGAGGTTCAAGATAAACATCGATATCATTTCCAGGTTGTTTAGGGCCCGATATCAACAACGACAGCATAACATACTTATTTTTCATACACAGCCAGGGAAGAAGATAGTATATAACAAGCATGACTGGCCAAGTGCTATGTTGGCTGCTCAATGTCTCGTACGGATTCATCCCATATGTACAAAGCCCAAGTCTTAGATTCCTGACTTCTTCACCAAATTTAGGGTATAATAGATCAATCTTCTTCCACTGTGGGGAATCAGACACATTCGTAGGATCCCATCATTATTTTTCTTAACATCTGCATGCCACCTCAAATTCTTCGCATCTATCAAATTGGCAAACAAGCGTTGAAACTATGATATTATAGGTAGATACCACATCACCTTGGAAGGAGAACCAGTTTTGGACTCCCCCAAAGTCATCAATTTATACCTTGACACACCACATTTGGGAAAATCTTTCAAATCCACATAGTCCTTTTGAAATAATACACAATCATTCGGGCATGCATGTATCTTCTTGGCCTCCATTCCCATTGGGCACAACAATTTCTTTAACCAGTATGTTGAGATTGGCGGCTCGTTTCCTTTAGGAATCATTTCTTTCAACAAAGACAACAATGATGCAAAGCTTTTGTCGCTCTGTCTATTGTTAGCTTTTAGCTTATACAATCTCAACACGGCGCTAAGCTTCATAAATTTAGTACAACCTATGTATAACGGTATCTCAACATCATAAACAATCTTTCTAAACATGGGAGGTGGATTGGTTTCAGTGTGCTCTACCCCACAACTATCCAACATCACATCAACGAAGTCTACTAGAACTGGTTCGTTCACATCTACATCATCGGAGGCAATAACTTCTTTCATACAAGTACTGCTATCGACATCCACTGGTTTCGGGTTTGAAATCACTCCATGTCAGTGTCATTCTGTATAGCCTTGTACAATCCCATTGCACATTACATGACTTTTGATTTTGTCACCAGTGTTGACTTTCAAGTTGTTACCGCAATCCTACATGGATAGTAGAACCTATCTCCAGGTTGTTTCCTATGTTCCTCGGCAAATCTAATAAACTGATCAAGTCTAGAAATAAACTCTAGGGTGCAGCGATTGTGAATGGACATCCATGATCTATCCATTCTATGATCAAAGAGAAAACAAGTATATATTACAACAAGATTAGGGTCTAGGGTTAACAGATTAGAGTTTAAGCATGGTTAAAACTTTAGGGTTTAAGGTCTTGTATATAATTAATGGTTAAAACATCCTAAATGAGATTAGGTGTTCAAGAATAGTCCCAAACCGGGGACTATCCAAGATTTAGTCCTATTGAGTAAATCTTGGATGGGTTTCTAGGCCAACAAATACATGTGTTGTCATTCTTATATATAATAAATGTGTACCACCTATCCCATTCTTAAACACCTAATCTCACTAATAAAGTGTATTGGGTTTTCAAGAAAATTTCAGCATCATTTCCCCGTTGTTCTCCAAGTACATATGTACTTAGAGAAGAAACAGGGAAATGCTATTGAAATTTTCTTTAAAACTCAATACACATTATACACTTACATCCTAAGTGAGATTAGGTGTTCAAGAACAGTCACAATCTGGGGACTGTCCAAGATTTACTCCTAATGAGTGAATCTTGGATGGGTTTCTAGGCCAATAAATATATTTGATGTCATTCTTATACCTACAATCCTAGTTTCATCATCCATATCCTAGTTCTTCAAGTTAGGGTGATTATTGATGTCTTTAGAAGCATGATTGGCAATCTATCTAGGGCAAAGTTTCATCATTTACATTCCAAGCATATCACGTGAGTGCATTAGACTTGATCATTAAGCAAGAAGGGTGATTAGGATTCTCAATATACTCAACAAGGAAACAAGTTAATTACCAATTTCATAGTTAGGATGGTAGAGATACCCTAAGATCTAGATCTAATGGTTCATAATGATCATGTAATAAAGTTACATCACTATATGATTGTATAATTTCAAAAGAAGTACACAAATAAATTCAAATGAGTAGATAACTAAATAAAAAATAGTAGACAAAAAATATAAATAAGTAGAAGAATAAATACAAATCTGTTGATAAATTAATATAAATCAGTAGATGATCAATTAATTCCTGAATCAGTACATAAACAAATACAAATAGTAGATGAATAAATATAGATCAATTGATAAACAAAGTTAAATCAGTTCATAAATAAAGTTAAATAAGTAGATGATTAAATAATAACAAAATTAGTACATAAATAAACACAAATAAGTAAATAAATAAATTAAAAAAACACCCACCAGCAGCCTAGGCGTGCCTTGGCGCCGCCCAAGCGTCTGCCCAGTCTGCCCAGGCCGCCTAGAGGCCTAACTAGGCTGGGCGCTTGGGTTTGGGACCCTAGGTGAACGCCTGGGCCGCCTAGGCGCCGCCTGGGCGAGGTCGAGTAGGTCGACAGTGGAGGAGGGTTAATCTTAGAAAAGGAGGGTATACCTTGCTAAGGTCAGAGCAGTAGGCATGGCGGAGCAGTAGCTAGTGGCGGCAGGCGGCAGTAGGTGTGGCAGAGTAGTAGCTAGTGGCGGAGGCGGTGGTCGGAGCAGTAGCTAGCGGCCAGAGTAGGCGGCTAGAGCAGTAGCTAGCGGCGGCGGCAGGCGTGGTAGCGGAGGCAGGCGTGGTAGTGACGAGCAGTGGTGGCAGGCATGGAGGCGGTGAGCAGTGGCGGCGGGCGTGGAGGCGGCGATCATGCGAGCAACTATCGGGAATTGCTAGACCTAAACAGTCGGGAATGAAACAGAGAAAGGGGAAGAGTCTACTTTGCGGGGTGCTATTAAGTTATCAATTGGTGTCAGTTATTAAAACAAACTGATGCTTATAACAATAGGTGTCAGTTTCTACTAGAAAAACTGACATCTGTCTACATATGCCAACAAAAACAAAATGTTCTCGACTTCTGACCATAGTCGTTGGTTGCCGTAGAGAACTGACGCCAAAGGGGGTTGAAATTTTTGTGGGGACAGTGCATGAAAATACATCGGCGTCGGTTATTGCAAACAAACCGACGATAAAAATGGGCCCAATTTCTATCTCACGAAAAACCTTAAGTCTTTGGTTGTTTTTTAACAACCGACACCGTATGTTAAATTTTGGAGGTAATTTTTTTCATTGGAAAATATTGGATTTGGCAGGCGATTTTAGGCATCCATTGCTTATTGAGGAACCAATGCTAAATAAAAAGTGATACCCGTGTCTGGCCACTCCTAACAGATATATATCAGTTTGTGTATTCAACCGACGATGTAGCACACTATAAATTGAAACATACAAAATATTAAAAAATACAACTAAGTACAGTTCACATAAATAATATATACATTGGAGTCGGGAACTTACTTCTATGTTCTCCCAAATTGTTGGTTGGTTCTTTTTCCTGGGGACCTTTCCTCCAGCCTTTTTGAACTCATGTAAACCCCTACATGTTAATGTAACATAGTAAATTGCATAATTAAATAGTAATGTAATAATAGATGTTAACGGATATAAAAATGAAATATTTCTCACTAGGGTTGGCAATCGGGTCCGGGTTGAGCGGGTTCTAATTCAGGTCATTTCGAGTCAGGTTAAAAATAGTGGACCCGAACCCGACCCGAAATTAATTTCGGGTCCACCTTAGCTGACCCAAACCTGAAAATAAGATTTGCAGGTCTAACCCGAAAACCCAAAAATCAACCCAAAATTGCTGCAAAAATACAGACCTGAAATTGCTGGAAATTATGTTCTATTAGCCACCATTTGGTAAATAAACACTATATATGATATCATTGTTGTGTAAGATTGTACGAACTATCAAAATGGACATCATATACTTATAAAAGTATATGTACAAACTACAGAAATGCACTTCCGTTCTTGAATCTCAGCACTTATAAAATAAATGCAAAACATGCACTTCCGTTCTTGAATCTCAACACTTATATAAAAAATAAGCACTTGCGTTCTTGAAAAAGCATTGCCTTAGTTTCATACAGCCACAAACTTTTTTTTGGTCGGGTAAACTCGGGGTTATCTATACAGATCTCTCTATAACAAGCAGAAGACAAAAAATGTCAGCATCAGCGCCCAAGAAGAAAAGCAAGGAAACATCAGCTCCCGAGAACTCTCCAAAACAGAACCATAGTGGTCTAGTGGAAGCTTCAAAGGACACGAACAAAAAGAAACACAGCAGCAGATTCAGCCAGAAATTCCAAGTCTGCAAAAGCAACAAACATAAGATCCCCAAGCAAGATAACAAGCTCTTCCTTTCGAACAGCCCAAAGCTTCTCCAACTAGAACAAGGAAAACAGGACCAAGCAGAGAAGATGACAACAAGAACAGTTGTGATGTAGACCAAACTCTAGACAAGTGGTTGCGCGAACCTAATTTCTGGTGAGTGGCGACGGCGCGGACGGCAGACTGACTTCTGGCGACGGCGCGGACGGCGGAGCTGACCTCTGGCGACGGCGACCGAGACCGGCTAAGCGTAGCAGTAACCGACAGTCGGGGATACGGGGGGTGGGGGCAAGCCGAACAATGGCAGCAGCCGCAACACAAACAACGGGACCGGGACCTGGAGACGACTCTTCTGTGTGTGCGCAAGGCGATACAAACAACGGGCAACGGCACATTAGGTTTAGTCTAATTTGCTGCCGGTTTTGGGCCTTTGGCCTCTGGCTCGGTTCGAGACTTCGTGTCCGGTTTTCTCTGGTCCGTGGCTCAGCGGCTGCACACCACACTGATCACAGGTCCACAACACTACAGACTGTTGTTGAATATCGGGTCTATCGGGTTTTTCGGGTCGACAATGTTAAACTCGGACCCGACCCGTAATTAATTTCAGGTTTTTCGGGTTCGGGTCTTTTTCGGGTCGGATCAAAAAATGCATGACCCGGACCCGGTTTAGTCGGGTCGGGTCGGGTCGAGCGGGTCGGGTCGGGTATTAACAGCCCTATTTCTCACCAAAATAATGCCATTTTCATTGTGTGTCCATATGTTGGATTCAATTTAGTCCCCTCAGGATCTAGATAATAGACAATGAATGTCCCGGGGACAATAACTAATAACTCCCAATGCATACCCCTAGAGGGAAAAAAATTAAAAATTTATAACTCGAAATCCACAATAAAAATGTAATTTTCTTAAGTCCAAACTATAAGCAAAGTAAACTTACTCCACATTGAATGGAGCTATTATCACCGTCTTCTTATTTTGACCAAAATTTGTAAAAGTGTCACAGTAGTATTGTTGAACTGATGAAGGGTCTTTAGCTACTAGACTAATCAAAGATGGAATAAAAAATCCTACATGTTCAAATGAAAAATCTGCACATATCTTGTCTAAGTAGCTGCAAAACATGTGTTACGTATGCATTAATATATAAGAAACTAGATCACCAGATCCTACACAAGGTATATGGATGTATAAATAAGATTTCACTTTATCCATAGCTCTATCATAGATGTATTCAGCCAATCATAGCCAAACAACTCCAAAATATCTTATATAAATAGTTTGTTTTTGTATGATTGACCTCCAGCATCCACATCTATACAAATAGTTATAGGGCAATTTATATAATGTCCGCATAACCATACTTCCATACCCCTACAATTAGGACCTAACGGGGTAGGTAGGTCCTGTAGAACCCAACTTGGTAATGTAAGAGGTGGAGGTGGAGTCCTAGATGCTCTGGGTGTCTTCGTTTTAGCCCCTGTATATATAACTTCAGATCAATTGACCTCATATATACACACTAACAATTTAATATAATGTAAATTTACCATACAATTTTAGTATAGATGACATCTGCTTTCGGCCACAATCTCACTCTACCTTCTGCCTCACTAGGCATTTCACAATCTCGATGGGCATATGGCAATAGAAGATCTATCCAATTGGGGAATATATGTAGCGGGCTCACATGAACCCAACGATCTGGTAATGGAGACCCACGAAACATTTCCCCCGGAAGGGATGGGTAAGATGACACCTCTGCAACGACATATTCTTTACTTTTAAGATGGCATGGTTTCAACCCCTACAAATTTACGTAAAGAATTTTATATACATATATACATATCATCTTGAAAATATATCATCTTGAAAAGACTAGCTACTATGTCATAAAAATACTTACAGCAGATGTGCGAGGTGGTGGGTCTACAGTATTACTCCCAACCTCTGTAGTAGGAGTAGAGCACAATGCCATAGGTAATGTCTGAGTGGCAGCCAGAGATGCATGCCACTTGATCAATGCTTCATGGAGTGTCTTATCAACTGCTTCCTTGACTCTCTTATCAACTACTTCGTCGATTCTCCTATCAACTATCTTATCTACCTATACATGGATAAAAGAAATTAGCTTCTTATTATTGAATTCCCTTTTACAATAACATTCTAAAAAAAGAATAGGTTACCTCTTCTTGGAAAATTCCCACTTTTGGGACATGTTTGCGCTGGGATGGCCCAAAGAATGCTTTGATGTCGACACCATCATTTGTACCCCTAACACGTCCAAGATGCTCTGGGTTATCCAGAGCAACTGTCAATTCATCCCTTGTGCCCTCAGGCATGAACTTTCATTGTTTCCTTAGCTCGTGCATCTCCCACTAATCGCCATCAATAGAAATTGGTTAGTAAGTAAACACCACAAATAATCAATATTCAAACGATTGCTCTAAGAGTTGTATTTTACCATTTTTGCAGCCACCTCAGCATTTGCGAGCTTCTTTATTTCTCCCTTCTTGTTTTGCCTCCTAGCTATCCAGACATCATGGTGAGGTAGAGGTGCGGTACCTATAGTAGAGGACTCCTGAGTAGCAGTAGACTGAGCAGTACACTCAGCCTGTAGTCTTTGGCGAACGCCTACATAGCCTTTTGGACCCATTGTGTGGTCATGCACATTCAATGCACGCCTTGCTCTTTATGCCTCACTAATAGCCTAGTTAGTATGCACATTGATTTGGTTAGTAACACTAAAGGTTAATCTTGAATATGTGAATACAACGTATATTAATTAAATAGGGAGTAACACCTAATACCTTGAATTCATCAGTTTTTCTTGAAGCAACAAATGCATCCCATTCTTCTGGGTCTAGGAAGTTCCACTGTTCAGTGGTTGACTTCTTCCTCTTCTCGCCATCTTTTATGTATTCTCGGGTGAGATTTGTCCTATAGTTCCTTAGGACCCTCCCACAGTGATGCATCATGCATTTACGATGCATCTTTTCATCCAACACAAATATACTCTGCAAAATAGAATTGCTATTAACTAGTATCCAAAAAATTAGTAATCTACAAAATAGAATTGCAAATAATAATAACTCACTCATAAATCCTCCCATATTAAGTCTTTCTTCCCCTTAGCAACTTTATGCCAAGAATCTATCTTACAACCACTATGGCTACGAGTAACAAACCCAAGATATGAAACAAACGAATTGCAGTTCACTCCAATTGCATTTCCTGCATTATCAAAATCCACAACCAGTTTGGGTCCATTTCCCCTTAGCACTGTTAACTTCTTCATCATAGTGATGCCCCTTCTCTTGTCAACTTTTTGGTACTGCTCATCAAGGCCTCAAGTGCTTCAGAGGGTACATGTGCATCATCAACCTAAAATTTGACAAAATAAACACACTTACGTGATAAAACTATAAATGGACATATAGATAGAAATATATTATATATTTTTAAAACTTACATTGTGAGGCGATGCATTGGTATCCTCACCATGCTCATCATGGACATCATGGTCATCATGCCCAGGCTCATCCATCTGAAAATTTCATTAAAAATCAAACATTTAGCATTTGACATAACTAGAAGATAATGAAACATTGAAAAATGAAACATTGTATACAAATGAAACATTGAAAAATGAAACATATAAAAAATATAAACATGCATGCCTCTAATATTGCGATCGTTTATCAATTAACAATCCTTCATTGTGATCTCCGTGCACATACAAGTCATCATTAGCTTCAATATTTTGTGGTGTTGGCAACCCAACTGAGAATGGACTGGAGTCATCATATTTATCATAGCACTCTTCTTCTTCTATAGGATCTTCAATGAACTATCTTTTACCATGAAGAACAACTGACCATTTATCATTTGAAGGATCATCGATATAAAATATGTGTTTCTCCTATGATGCCAATATGAATGGTTCACCCTTCTCGCCAATCTTTTCAAAGTTCACTAAAGTGAAACCCAATTCATTCACTATAACTCCTTTGGTATTATCAACCCAATTACATTTGAAGAGCGAAATTCTAAAATCAATGTAGTCAAACTCCCGTATGTCTTCAATGACACCGTAATATGACATTTTAGCTTCACGTGGACTCTTATCCTTTGCACTTGCAAAAACATAGTCGATGCTTGAAGGGTGACCCCACTATTTTGGATGACACTCTTATCATCTTGGCGCTTTGTGTAATATGTGAATCCATTAATGTCATACCCTTCATAAGACATAACATTCAATTTTGGTTTAAAGGTGAGGCATTTGATAGTTTCAGTAATATCATTTGGTGTTTGAGATAGTTGATGTAAGACTTTATCTTCAAACCACTTAATAAATGTCTTGTTATGCGATCTAGCAAGCCACATTGAATTGGCTCGAGGATATTGTCTCTTGATGATATTGGTATGTTCCTCGATATAAACACTCACTTCATCCATGTTGTGTAAAATATACAAGTGACCTTGTTCCAACTACTCACGGTTGATTACTTTCACCCGTGATCCCAAAATTCCTTTTCCAAATTGCTCCTCAATATTCTTGTCATTACTAGGAGTGTCATTACCACTCAAAAAGTCATTGCAAAAATCCATAACCTCTCTCGCCACATAACCCTCAATAATACTCCCTTCAGGCCAATAATGGTTTTGAACATCACTTTTAAAAACGCTCATGTATCATTCAAAGGGATACATCCAATGCAAGAAAACTGGTCCCAACAAGATGTACCATGATATCAAAGAATGAAGGAGGGAAATACAACTCAAGCTGACATAGGGTAACAACCACTTCTCTTTGCAAAGTATCGAGAGTATCAGGGTCAATAACTTTGCTGCACAGACTGTTGAAAAAGAAATAAAGTCTGTTGATTGCAAACCTTACTTGCTTTGGAAATATAGATCAAATTGCCACGGGCAATCTTTGTTGCATTAGAGTGTGACAATCATGAGATTTAAGACCTATCAACTTCAGATCTTTCATTGATACTAATCTATGGATGTTGGATGAGTAACCCTGTAGCACCTTAACATTTACCAAGCATTCACAAAAAGCTTTCTTCTCCTTTCTAGACAACGTGTAACAAGCAGAGGTAAGTATGTTCTCTGATTTCCCATTTCATGTAATTCTGTTAATTCTGACCTTATTTCCATTCCACGTAAGTCTAGTCTGGATTTTATCCCATCTTTAGTCTTACCTGGTATATTCAATAGAGTACCAATGACGCTATCACAGACATTTTTCTCAACGTGTATGACATCGATACAATGCCTGACTGTCAAAGAACTCCAATAACAAAGATCCCAAAATATTGACTTCTTCTTGAATAAAGATTTGTCACTCCGTGTGGCCATAGTACATTGTGATCTCTTACCAAATTCATTGATAAAGTCTTTTACTCTTTCATAAACAACCTCCACTGGTATAGGTTTAGGTGCACTCCGTTCCTCATTCCATCCATTAAAGGCTTTGCGCTTCCTACGATACCGATGGAATTTTGGAAAAAACCTTTGATGACCAAGATATACAGTCTTGCCACCATGTTTTCGTCTTGCTGAATCAGTGTTCTCTTCACATATAGGACACACTTTAGATCTTTTGACACTATATCCAGACAAATTCCCATATGATGGAAAGTCATTAATAGTGCAAAACAACATAGCATGCAAACAAAATGTCTCTCTTCGTGAAGTATCATAGGTCATCACACCTTCACCCCAAAGTTTCTTTAAGTCATCAATCAGAGGTTCAAGATAAACATCGATATCATTTCCAGGTTGTTTAGGGCCAGATATCAACAACGACAGTATAACATACTTATTTTTCATACACAGCTAGGGAGGAAGATTGTATATAACAAGCATGACTGTCCAAGTATTATGTTGGCTACTCAATGTCCCGTACGGATTCATCCCATATGTACAAAGCCCAAGTCTTAGATTCCTGTCTTCTTCACCAAATTTAGGGTACAATAGATCAATCTTCTTCCACTGTGGGGAATCAGACGCATGTCGTAGGATCCCATCATTATTTTTCTTAACATCTGCATGCCACCGCAAATTCTTCACATCTATCGAATTGGCAAACAAGCATTGAAACTGTGATATTATAGGTATATACCACATCACCTTGGTAGGAGAACCAGTTTTAGACTCCCCCAAAGTCATCAATTTATACCGTGATGCACCACATTTTGGACAATATTTCAAATCCACATAGTCCTTTTGAAATAATACACAATCATTTGGGCATGTGTGTATCTTCGTGGCCTCCATTCCCATTGGGCACAACAATTTATTTACCTGGTATGTTCAAATTGGTAGCTCGTTTCCTTTAGGAAGCATTTCTTTCAACAAAGACAACAATGACGTGAAGCTTTTGTCACTCCATCTATTGTTAGCTTTCAGCTTATACAATCTCAACACAATGCTAAGCTTTGTAAACTTAGTACAACATGTGTATAACAGTATCGCAACATCATGCACAATGTTTCTAAACATGGGAGTTGGATTGGTTTCAGTGTGCTCTACCCCACAACTATCCAACATCTCATCAACGATGTCTACTGGATCTAGTTCGTTCACATCTACATCATCGAAGGAAATAACTTCTTCCACACAAGCACTGCTATCTACATCCACTGGTTTCGGGTTTGAAATCTCTCCATGCCAGTGCCAATCTGTATAGCCTTATACAATCCCGTTGCACATGACATGACTTTTGATTTTGTCACCAGTGTTGACTTTCAAGTTTTTACCGCAATGCCTACATGGACATTAGAACCTATCTCCAGGTTGTTTCCTATGTTCCTCGGAAAATCTAATAAATTGATCAAGACCAGAAATAAACTCTGGGGTGCAGCGATTGTGAATGGACATCCATGATCTATCCATTCTATGATCAAAGAGAAAACAAGTATATATTACAATAAGATTAGGGTCTATGGTTAATAGATTAGAGTTTAAGCATGGCTAAAACTTTAGGTTTTAAGGTCTTATATATAATTAATGGTTAAAACATCCTAAGTGAGATTAGGTGTTCAAGAACAGTCCCAAACCAAGGACTATCCAAGATTTACTCCTATTGAGTAAATCTTGGACGGGTTTCTAGGCCAACAAATACATGTGTTGTCATTCTTATATATAATAAATGTGTACCACCTATCCCATTCTTGAACACCTAATCTCACTAGTAAGTGTATAATGTGTATTGGGTTTTCAAGAAATTTTCAGTAGTATTTCCCCGTTGTTCTCCAAGTACATATGTACTTAGAGAACAAATGGGGAAATGCTATCAAAATTTTCTTGAAAACCCAATACACATTATACACTTAAATCCTAAGTGAGATTAGGTGTTCAAGAGCAGTCCCAAACTGAGGACTATCCAAGATTTACTCCTATTGAGTAAATCTTGGATGAGTTTCTAGGCCAACAAATACATGTGTTGTCATTCTTATATATAATAAATGTGTACCACCTATCTCATTCTTGAACACCTAATATCACTAATAAGTGTATAGCATGTATTGGGTTTTTAAGAAAATTTCGGTAGTATTTCTCCATTGTTCTCCAAGTACATATGTACTTAGAGAACAAACGGGAAAATGCTACCGAAATTTTCTTGAAAACCCAATACACATTATACACTTACATCCTAAGTGAGATTAGGTATTCAAGAACAGTCTCAAACTGAGGACAATCCAAGATTTACTCCTAATGAGTAAATCTTGGATGGGTTTCTAGGCCAACAAATACATTTGATGTCATTATTATACCTAAAATCCTAGTTTCATCATACATATCCTAGTTCTTCAAGTTAGGGTGATTATTGATGTCTTTAGAAGCATGATTAGTAATCTATCTAGGGTAAAGTTTCATCATTTACATTCCAAGAATGTCACGTGAGTGCATTAGAGCTCATCATTAAGCAAGAAGGGTGATTAGGATTCTCAATATACTCAACAAGGAAACTAGTCAATTACCAATTTCATAGTTAGGATGGTAGAGATACCCTAAGATCTAGATCTAATGGTTCATAATGAGCTTGTAATAAAGTTACATCACTAGATGATTATACAATTTCAAAAGAAGTACACAAATAAATTCAAATGAGTAGATAACTAAATAAAAAATAGTAGACAAAAATACAAATAAGTAGATGAAGAAATACAAATTTGTTGATAAATTAATATAAAAATTAGTAGATGATCAATTAATTCCTAAATCAGTACATAAATAAAACAAACAATATATGAATAAATACAGATCAATTGATAAATAAAGTTAAATCATTTGATAAATAAATTTAAATAAGTAGGTGATTAAATAATAACAAAATCAGTACATAATAAACACAAATCAGTAAATAACTTAATTAAAAAAACACCCAACAACAGCCTAGGTGTGCCTTGGCGCCGCCCAAGCGTCCGCCCAGGCCACCCAGAGGCCTAACTAGGCTGGGCGCCTGGTTTTTAGACCCTAGGTGAACGCCTGGGCCACCTGGTCGAGGTCGAGCAGGTCAGCGGTGGAGGAGGGTTAAGCTTATAAAAGGAGGGTATACCTTGCTTAGGTCGGAGCAGTAGGTGTGGCGGAGCAGTAGCTAGCGGAGGCAGGTGGCAGTAGGCATGGCGGAGCAGTAGCTAGTGGCCGAAGGAGGTGGCCGGAGTAGTAGCTAGCGGTGGCGGCGGCAGGCGTGGTAGCGGTGGCAAGTGTGGTGGCGACGAGCAGCGGTGGCATACGTGGAGGAGGCGATCAGCAGCGGCAGGCATGGAGGCGGCGAGCAAGCGAGCAACTACCGGGGATCACCAGACCTAAATAGTCGGGAATGAAACAGAGAAAGGGGAAGAGTCTGCTTCGTGGGGGTGCTATTAAGTTATCAATCAGTGTCAGTTATTAAAATAAACTGACGCTTATAACAATAGGCTTCGATTTCTACTAGAAAAATCGACGTCTATCTACATATGCTGACAAAAACAAAATGTTCTCAAATTCTGACCATAGTCGTTGGTTGTCGTAGAGAACCGACGCCAAAGGGGTGACAATTTTTGCGGGGACAGTGCGCGAAAACACATCAATGTCAGTTATTACAAATAAATCGATGATAAAAATGGGCCCAATTTCTGTCTCACAAAAAACCTTAAGTCGTCGGTTATTTTGTTAACAACCGACGTCGTATGTTAAATTTTGGAGGTAATTTTTTTCATTAGAAAAAATTGGATTTGGCGGGCGATTTTAGGCGTCCATTACTTATTGAGGAATTGATGTTAAACAAAAAGTGATACCCATGTTTGGCCACTCCTAACAGATATATGTCGGTTTATGTATTCAACCGACTTTGTAGCACACTATAAATTGAAACATACAAAATATTAAAAAATACAACTAAGCATAGTTCACATAAATAATATATACATTGGAGTCGGGAACTTACTTCCACATTCTCTCAAATTATTGGTTGGTTCTTTTTTCTGGGGACCTTTCCTCCAGCCTTTTTGAACTCATGCAAACCCCTACATGTTAATGTAACATAGTAAATTGCATAATTAAATAGTAATGTAATAACATATGTTAACATACATAAAAATGAAATATTTCTCACCGGAATAATGCAATTTTCATTGTGAGTCCATATGTTGGATTCAATTTAGTCCCCTTAGGATCTAGATAATAGACAGTGAACGTCCCTGGGACAATAACTAGTAACTTCCAATGTGTACCCCTAGAGGTAAAAAAGCTAAAAATTAATAACTCAAAATCCACGATAAAAAATATAATTTTCTTAAGTCCAAATTATAAGCAAAGTAAACTTACTCCGCATTGAATGGAGATATTATAACCGTCTTCTTATTTTGACCAAAATTTGTAAAAGCATCACAGTAGTATTATTGAACTGGCGAAGGGTCTTTAGCTACTAGACTAATCAAAGATGGAATAAAAAATCCTACATGTTCAAATGAAAAATCTACACATATCTTGTCTAAGTAGCTACAAAACATGTATTATGTATACATTAATATATAAGAAACCAGATCACTGGATCCTACATAAGGTATATGGATGTTTAAATAAGATCTCACCTTATCTATAGCTCTATCATAGATGTATTCATCCAATCATAGCCAAACAACTCCAAAATATCTTGTATAAATAGTTTGTTTTTGTATGATTGACCTCCAGCCTCTGCATCTATACAAATAGTTATAAGGCAATTTATATCATGTTCGCCTAACCATACTATCATACCCCTACAATTAGGACCTAACAGGGCAGGTAGGTCATGTGGAACCCAACTTGGTAATGTAGGAGGTGAAGGTGGAGGCCTAGATGCTCTTGGTGTCTTCGTTTTAACATGTATATATAATTTCAGATCAATTGACCTCATATATACACACTAACAATTTAACATAATGTAAATTTACCATACAATTTTAGTATAGACGACATCTGCTTCCGGCAAAAATATCACTCTGCCTTCTGCCTCACCAAGCGTTTCACAATCTGGGTGGGCATATGGAAAAAGAAGATCTATCCAATTGGGGAATATATGTAGCAGGCTCAAACGAACCCAACCATCTGGTAATGGAGACCCATGAAACATTTTCCCTGGAAGGGATGGGTAAGCCGACGCCTCTGTAATGACATATTCTTTACTTTTTAGATGGCATGGCTTCAACCCCTACAAATTTATGTAAAGAATGTTATATAAATATATAAATATCATCTTGAAAACATATCATCTTGAAAAGACTAGCTACTATGTCATAAAAATACTTACAGTGGATGTGCTAGGTGGTGGGTCTACAGGATTACTCCCAACCTCTACAGTAGGAGTAGAGGGGGCGCCACATGTACTGTCTGAGTGGTAGTCAGAGATGCCTGCCACTTTCTCATTGCTTCATGGAGTGTCTTATCAACTGCTTCCTTAACTCTCTTATCAACTACTTCATCGACTCTCCTATCAACTATCGTATCTACCTATACATGGATAAAAGAAATGTTAGCTTCTGATTATTGAATTCCCTTTCACAGTAAACATTCTAAAAAAAGAATAGGTTACCTCTTCTTGTGAAATTCCCACTTTTGGGACATGTTTGCGCTGGGATGTCCCAAAGAACATTTTGATGCCCACACCAGCGCCTGCACCCCTAACACGTCCAGGATGCTCTGGGTTACCCAGAGCAACTGTCAATTCATCCCTTATGCCCTTAGGGATGAACTTTCCTTATTTCCTCAGCTCGTGCATCTCCCGCTAATTGCCATCAATAGAAATTGGTAAGTAAGTAAACACCACAAATAATCAATATTCGAACGATTTCTCTAAGAGGTGTATTTTACCATTTTTGTAGCTGCATCACCAGTTGCGGGCTTCTTTATTTCTCCCTTCTTGTTTTGCCTCCCAACTATCCAGACATCATGGTGAGGCAGAGGTGTGGTACCTATAATAGAGGACTCCTGAGTAGAATTAGACTGAGTAGTACACTCAGCATGTAGTCTTTGGCAAACATCTACATAGCCCTTTGAACCCATTGTGTGGTCATGCACATTTAGTGCACGCCTTTCTCTTTGCGCCTCACTGATAGCCTAGTTAGTATGCACATTGATTTGGTTAGTAACACTAAAGGTTAATCTTGAATACGTGAATACAACGTATATTATTTAAATAGGAAGTAAAACCTAATACCTCAAATTCATCAGTTTTTCTTGAAGCAACAAACATGTCCCATTCTTTTGGGTCTAGGAAGTTCCACTGTTCAGTGGATGACTTCTTCCTCTTCTCACAATCTTTTATGTATTCTCATGTGAGATTTGTCCTATAGTTCCTTAGGACCCTCCCACAGTGTTGCATCATGCATTTACGATGCATCTTTTCATCCAACGCAAATATACTCTGCAAAATAGAATTGCTATTAACTAGTATCCAAAAAATTAGTAATCTACAAAATAGAATTGCAAATAATAATAACTCACACATAAATCCTTCCATATTAAGTCTTTCTTCCCCTTAGGAACTTTATGCCAAGAATCTATCTTACAACCACAATGGCTATGAGTAACAAACCCAAGATATGAAACAAACGAATTGTGGTTCACTCCAATCGCATTTCTTGCATTATCAAAATCAACAACCAGTTTGGATCCATTGCCCCTTAACGCTGTTAACTTCTTCATCATAGTGATGCCCCTTCTCTTGTCAACTTTTTGGTACTTCTCATCAAGTTCCTCAAGTGCTTCAGAGGGAACATGTGCATCATCAACCTAAAATTTGACAAAATAAACACACTTACAAGATATAACTATAAATGGACATATAGATATAAATATATGATATATTTTTAAAACTTACATTGTGAGGTGGCGCATTGGTATCCTCACCATGCTCACATGGATGTCATGGTCATCATGCTAATGCTCATCCATCTGAAAATTTCATTAAAAAAATCAAACATTTAGCATTTGACATAACTAGAAGATAATGAAACATTGAAAAATGAAACATATAAAAAAATATAAACATGCATGCCTCAAATATTGTGATCATTTATCAATTAAAAATCCTTCATTGTGATCTCTGTGCACATACAAGTCATCATTAGCTTCAATATTTTGTGGTGTTGGCAACCCAACTGAGAATGGACTGGATTCATCATACTTATCATAGTACTCTTCTTCATCTATAGGATCTTCAATGAACTGTCTTTTACCATGAAGCACAACTGACCATTTATCATTTGCAGGATCATCTATATAAAATACTTGTTTATCCTATGATGCCAATATGAATGGTTCACCCTTCTCGCCAATCTTTTCAAAGTTCACTAAAGTGTAACCCAATTCATCCACTACAAATCCTTTGGTGTTATCAACCCAATTACATTTGAAGAGCGGAATTCTGAAATCTATGTAGTAAAACTCCCATATGTCTTCAATGACACCGCAATATGACATTTTAGCTTCACATGGACTTTTATCCTTTGCACTTGCAAAAAACATAGTCGACGCTTGAAGGGTAACCCCACTATTTTGGACGACACTCTTATCATCTTTTGCACTTTGTGTAATATGTGAATCCATTAATGTCATACCCTTCATAAGACATAACATTCAAATTTGGTTTAAAGGCGAGGCATTTGATAGTTTAGTAATATCATCTGGTGTTTGAGATAGTTGATGTAAGACTTTATCTTCAAACCACTTAATAAATGTCTTGTTATGCGATCTAGA
The DNA here is from genome assembly GCA_963693085.1 of Alisma plantago-aquatica. Lineage (NCBI taxonomy): Eukaryota > Viridiplantae > Streptophyta > Magnoliopsida > Alismatales > Alismataceae > Alisma > Alisma plantago-aquatica. The sequence goes on along the minus strand of OY856414.1, from coordinate 279,562,972 downwards.
AAGCCACATTGAATTGGCTCAAGGATATTGTCTCTTGATGAAATTGGTATTTTCCTCGATATAAACACTCACTTTGTCCATGTTGTGTAAAATATACAAGTGACCTTGTTCCAACTGCTCACGACTGATTACTTTCACCCATGATCCCAAAATTCCTTTGCCAAATTGCTCCTCAATATTCTTGTAATTACTAGGAGTGTCATTACCACTCAGAAAGTCATTGCAACAATCCATAACCTCTCTCACCACATAACCCTCAATAATACTCCCTTCAGGCCGATAATGGTTTCAAACATCACTTTAAAAAATGCTCGTGTATCTTTCAAAGGGATACATCCAATGCAAGATAATTGGTCCCTATATTTTCACTTACCTAGTCAAGTGGACAAAAAGATGTACCATGATATCAAAGAACGAAGGAGGGAAATACATCTCAAGCTGACATAGGGTAACAAACACTTCTCTTTGCAAAGTATCAAGAGTATCAGGGTCAATAACTTTGCTGCACAAACTGTTGAAAAAGAAACAAAGTCTGGTGATTGCAAACCTTACATGCTTTGGCAATATAGATCGAATTGCCACATGCAATATTTGTTGCATTAGAGTGTGATAATCATGAGATTTAAGACCTATCAACTTCAAATATTTCATTGATACCAATCTATGGATGTTGGATGAGTAACCCTGTGGCACCTTAACATTTACCAAGCATTCAAAAAAGCTTTCTTCTCCTTTCTAGACAATGTGTAACAAGCGGGAGGTAAGTATGTTCTCTGATTTCCCATTTCACGTAATTATATGATGGAGCTTCCACTCACGTGGAATTGCGTGCACCACTAAAAATCCTAAAGATGGTAAGTCTTTAAGTTTAGCCTTGCTTATACTAGATCGAGAACTCCACCCACGTATGCTAAGATACGTGGAAGTCTTATCGTAGTATAGTTAAGGGTCGAATCCATGGGACAACAGTCTTGTTGGGAGCAACAAGATGGAAAATGTTATAATCTCACTTAATCTCTTAGTAGTTGGTATCTAGATCGAAAGGTTTGATTTGGTTGTTTTTAAACTAAGAGTCAGTAAAGTAAAGCAAGTAAGTAAATTTAAGGATGTTAAATAATGATAAGGACCCACTAGGATGTGATCGGCTTTCACCGCCACTACACATGGATCAAAACATGAAACATAAAACATAACCTGCAATAAGAGTCTAAACAGTTAGTATCTTTGTAGATTTAGTTTCCTTTCAGAGAACTAACTATGAGAAGTGTGGGAATGTTGCAATACCAGCCATCCCCGGATGAATGGTCACCTACTTTACATCATTTCCTTTACAAAGTGTGTTCCTCGACTTATCAAGGATGTACTTTCATACGTCTACTGATTCCATTTCATAGTATGAAAGTACAACGATGGAAGTGAGTTTACTCCACTTCTTGAAAAACACTCCTAGATACTGAAACAGATGCATGGTGGATACATGCATCAAGAACCAACATTCAATCGAGATTCAAATCTAATAGTACAAACATAGACAATTCATACTAAAAGATAAAAGATAACACAAGTTGGTGATCAAGCAACAAGCATTCATTTAAACGATTGATGTTGAACTGAAAAGAAAGCATCTCTATATTGTAAATTATGGATTACATTACATAGAATGAAAACATGGGTAGCGGGGCTACTCCCCGCACCCTAGTGAAAGAGACTACTCGCTCATAGCTAGGACAAAGAAGGAGGCGAGAAGAGAGAGAGAGAGAGAACGTCATCCCCACAAAGGAGAGAGGAAAGTCAACCCCTTGGAAAGAGAGAGAGTGACGATCTTCAAACTCCACAGGTTGCTCGATGATGAGGTCTCCTCTTCCCACCTTCTTTGGTGAAGAGAGAGAAAGCATCTTCACGATGGAGTGTAGATCTCAGACCGGCAGCCTTTGGGTGAAGGATGGAGGTTGGAATAGCTATGGAGTAGTATAGGAAGCCTCTGGGCATCTGAAACTCGATGATCTTGGGAGGACCCCTTAGGTCTTATTTATATGCCTTAAGTGAAGTCCAAACGATTTGGTCAGTTTTGGGTCCAAATGGTCTTGAAGACCGTTTGGACTCTGAGACCATTTGGACCCTGAGACCGTTTGGACTCTGGGACTATTTGGACCCCGAGACCGTTTGGACTCATGTGGTCTTGAGATTGTTTGACTCTGTGCGGTCTTGGGACCGGTTGGCTTCATGCGATCTTGGGACCGTGTGACTCCATGTAGTCTTGGGACCGGTTGGCTTCATGCGGTCTTGGGACCGTGTGACTCCATGCGTTCTTGGGACCGGTTGGCTTCATGCGGTCTTGGGATCGTGTGAGTCCATGCGATATTAGGACCAGTTGGCTTCATGCGGTCTTGGGACCGTCTTGGGACCGTGTGACTCCATGCAGTCTTGGGACCGGTTGGCTTCATGCAGTCTTGGGACCGTGTGACTCCATGCGTTCTTGGGACCGGTTGTCTTCATGCGGTCTTGGGACCGTGTGAGTCCATGCGGTCTTAGGACCGTGTGAGTCCATGCGGTCTTGGGACCGTGTGAGTCCATGCGGTCTTGGGACCGGTTGGCTTCATGCGGTCTTGGGACCATGTGAGTCCATGCGGTCTTGGGACCTGTTGGCTTCATGTGGTCTTTGGACCGTGTGAGTCCATGTGGTCTTGAGACCGTGCGAGTCCATGCAGTCTTGGGACTGGTTGGCTTCATGCGGTTTTCGGACCGTGTGAGTCCATGCAGTCTTGGGACATGATGAGTCTTTTGTGATTTTTTTGTCTTTTTCTGTAAGTAAAAAGGAGAAAAGTTAATCTAACAGTATATTTGCAATAAGAGAGGATAGTTAGGGATTTCTATCTAATTTATCTGAGAAAGAGTGTGGAAAACTGAAGAAAATTACTAAGATAACATCACAAAATTGGAGGTTATCACCCCCCAAACTTAGAATCTAGCTTGTCCTCAAGTTAGATAGAGCTGAGGCATGTAATGGTGAGGTGATTTTATTTAGTTAAGATTTCCATACTCTTGCTTCAATTATAAACCCGAGCTCTCCTAAGGTCGTATCGGGTCTTATTTCTTGCCTTAACTCTTTCAGGTATTGAGAGTTACTTGGGTCTAAGGTTTCTTCCATATCTCATAGCCTGCATTGGGACCACTTTTTATTCTGTGCATGTTGTTGACTCTAATCAGCTTTATACCTCTCTAAAAAACCTACTGGAAGCTAGAGTGGGTATGAGGGTTGGCTAAAGGCTTGATGTGTAACTCCCCCTTCAAGTGGGGGAGGGGTTGTCTATGCTTTTAGGATCTCACTACTGGGCACGACACATATGCCTTCGTGAGGGCAGCAGAATGTACCGGCCGGGTGAGTCCTTTATAAGCCTTTCATATATTTAGATACCTTAGGGTTCCACAACCGAGCACAACACATCTACCTTCGTGAGGGCAGCTGAATGTACCAGTCGGGTGAGACCTTCATTGGTTCTTTATATACATCCTTATTTATGGCGCAACTCTCATAGTTTTATTCAACTCTCTGGCTTTTATTCGTAGACTCACAAGCTTAGGATTTGGGGGTTTTTTAGGGAATTTATTTTGGGTGGCCAAGCCTCTTTTATTTGCAGAGAGGAAAGTTGTTCTTAGAGTTTTTCAACATGCACTTATTTGGTTTCTTTTTAATGGTCCACTTACGAGACTTCATGATTTGGATATCACCTGATGCCCCTCTCATCCTTGAGAGTACTTGGCTTATTTCGGACTTGATATTGACCTGTATAGAGTCAGATGTAGAAGTGAAACAAAAGCATGAAAATCAAGAGAGACATTATTAGGTCTCCATTATATGTCTAAGTGCTATTCTTGTTATTACTTTTGAGGACTAACATGATTCTAAAGTTAGCTGAGGGTGACTTTGTTCCAAAAGGGATGTTCTTCTTTATGTGCAGAGTTTATTTTAATAGGGAAAATGCTTTTTAAAACAAAAAATTAGATGCACAAAGAAAAGTGTAAAAGTTTATACATAATTGAAAGAAAATGTAGAGAGGGAAGGGTTTTGAAAATGATACCTCGCCCTTGTCAGTGTACCCCCTCCAACTTATCACTCACTCTGTCCGTAGAGTGACAAAGTGATAGGTTGAGAAGTACAAGGACAAGGGCATCAGGCTTTTGTTAGTGCTTTATTGGTGCCATGTGTGCGGAGGAGATTAGCGGCGAACTTCCCTCATAACGCATGATAATCCACTTTTATCATGTCTTCTACTGGTCTTCCCAGTGTTATGATGGTGTGTATCCAGTAGAGGATGTGGAAACCACAATCGTTTGACTCGCGTATCTGCTGAGGGCACTTGTGGCTGAAGGCGGGGTGATGAAAGTGTTCTTTGTTGTATGCCCGTTTATGCGTGCTGAGAAGGACATGAAGTTGGTCAGCACACTCCTTCGCCACCTCCTCCGTAGGCATTCTTGGTGTCATAGTGTAATGTTGTTGATCTGGATTGTACTGGCTGTCGGAACTATTGTATATGATTGTTGTTCCGTCATGAAGATTTGTTGCCAACAACATCAAGTGTTCTGAATGAAGGAAAGGGAGCATGATGAACTTCGGGGTCGTATGTTGTAAGAAGGAGATGAGTGCCTCAGTTGTTCCGAAGTTCTTTAGCTTTAATAGATCATCCTTCATGTAGGGGGATGCCATATAGGTTGTAGGGTGATTCTATCCGAGAAAAAATTGATAGGCGGACATTAAGCTTATGAAGAGAGACCCTTTTAGCTGTACAGTTTCTCATAGCATGTCTTCCATGACCAGAATGTCACCGGACATGAAAACGAGGTCATCTTTCTCGGCATAAAGCCTTGACATGATGAGACAAAGTTCATTGTCGGAGAGACGTTTGCAAGAACTGAGGTCAAAATTGGGGAATGTAGGTGAAATGACAGACATGGGGTCCATTTGTGAAGATGATTTGTTAATGGGCGCCCCGGTTAGCAACTCAGTAACCCCTTCATCATCCTCCAGATCGAAAGAGTAAGGGTCCCATTTCTTCTTCTCGGGAGCCTTGGTGGGCTGTTGTTTCTCCAACTCCTTTATTGTTTGCCTGAATGGTTGTTTTGGAGGACGTTGGATGGCCGAGAAAAGATAGCGAGGAATGTCGGTAGGTGCCATAGTTGGGTCCTTGAAGAACCTTCTATCACAGATCAATTCCATGGCATAGCGACCTCGCAGAGAATGAAAGTCTTCTGTGGCCAGGTCGGTAAAAGGGATTTGTTGATTAAGCGATTGGATATGCCATATTATGTAGAAATTGCAATCCCTAGAACCTTCTTGAGTTTGAGCTTGGGGGTTGATGATTTGGAACCAAGGTTGGTTCCAATTATTGCGGAGTGATGGGCAAGCATCCCATATCAACTTCAGGAGCCGGAATGGGATGCATCTGGCCTCCCCGACTTCTATTCCAGCGAAGTTGATTATTCCGGCTCTTAGTTCAGTGGTGCAAAAGTTGTACACCTTAGCGTCTCGGGCTACAGTGTCCATGATCATAAGCAGCCAGTGACTAGAGACTTGGAAGGGCACGGTAATGTAGCATGCCTTCCTTGCAATTCCCCTCTGCAACCGTTCAATTGATTTGCTTTGCAATTTTTTTGTAAATAGAACTCATTGCTAGAGACGGTGATGCATTAAGAATGGGTTGTTGCCGCCGAGAGCTTCTGTAGGTTTCGATAGAGTTGGCGAGGAGGATGCAGAAGACTTCCATCTTCACCGTTGATTGTGGTCGAAGGATGGAGCGAAAGTCCTCACGTGTCAACTTGCGCTGAGTCTTTGTATTTTGGTAGATAACGTCGCCCCTGTCTTTGGCATCATCTACTATGGTGTTAAGGATGAAGATGTCTTAAGCGTCGAGAGTAGAGATGGCCATTGGATCAAGATCATGCATTTTGTTCGGTAGTGGTGGCGGCAGGGGTAGATCTTGTGGATGGAGGGGGGAAGTCTGCTCCAGATTGTCTATATATTACTACAGATATTCGTCTTTATCTGAGTCAGAAGCTGATTCCAGATCTTCGTCTGTATCCAAACTGACTCTTTCTAGATCTTCTTGTTATGGGGGAAAAAGCACCGATTGGTCTAGTGCGGAAAGATGTTGAGCTGATGTTTCTTGTTGTTGACCTATTTTGGTTCCGAGTAGACATTGTTGGAACTCAGCGAAGGTTGCTTCTTTAGCAGATTCCCCCAGAGATCCCATTACGGAATAGTCAAAGAATTGATCCCCGTAAGACATATTAACATTGTCAATGTGGGTCGGGGATTTGGGATCTTTATCACCGTCATGGTGATCTTTTTGTTTTGATGTAGCTCCTCGGCTTATGCCCTCCCCAGCATTGCGTGGGTTGTTAGGTTGGTCGTCTGAGGAGGTGCTATTATTGGAGTTAGCCGATGAGTCAGAGTCTTCATCATTGTTGTTATTTGCATCATCATCATCATCTGCCTCTTTGTCTATTGGCTTCGATTGTGGAGGCTTCTTACACTGTCGATGGGTTGCTTGTAGCTCGTCAAATGTCACTTGCACATGCTCGTGGGATTTGAGTAGTGCGTCGTGTGTTTCCTTTAGATCTGAGTATCATCCCTTGGAAGAGAGGAGGTGCACTGTAAGATCTGTTACTTGAGCACGTAGTTGGTTAATCTCAGTGTTGGCGGACTCCTCTTGGCAGTTGTGGAGCTGTGTGAGGGTGTTGGTGATGTCATCCAAGCACGCTCTTAAAGTAGTTTGTTGCTGCTTAAGCTCTCACAGGGTCTCAGGCAGAGGTTGAGTCTGCGTAGAGATCCTTTCAACTTGCTTAGCCAGCGCGTCATGCTGGCTTTTTACTCCAAGGACCAGCTCGGGCAAGTGTTTGTAGTGGTCGTCGATATGATCGACTTGCTTGGCCACTACGTCCTGTCATTGCTGAATGCTTTGGAGAATGCTTGGCAGGGCGATGTGCTGCTCGTTGATCTTGGCGACCTATTGAGAAATTCCCTACACACATGAAAAAATAGATTGCATTATATTAGAGGGGTCGGTGAGGAGGTTTCAGATGGCGTCAAATTGACGTCTGAATTCCTCACCGACATTTGAAAAAGGGACCCCAGATGCGGAAGGGTGGTATGGCTGGGGTCGGGGTGGAAGGGTGGTAGTGACGTGCGAAGGAGACACTGGTGATGGTCCCGCGAACTGTGTGGTGACCGTCGATGGAGTCACCAGTGATGTCGGGGTGGTGGCGGATGAAGGGAATGATAGATGGCTGGGTGAGATATGAGGGAGTGAAAAAGTTGAGGAAAAGAGGGTGGAGACGGGAGCGGAGAATGTGAAACTGGGTGTTGGAGCGGAAAAGGGGGTGCTCGGGGAGAAAGATGGGGAAGTGGAGGATGTGGGTGGAGGGATTGTTGTGGAGGAAGGTGGGGTGGTGGTAGATGGTTGTAGGGTGGTGGATGGGAGTGTGGTGGGGGTGGTGGTGGTGAGCTCATCATGTAGGCTCATGATGAATGAGTATAAGGAAGAGGTAGTGATTGGTTCCTCTAGATGGGGGCGTTCTGTCTCCGGTTGTAGCTTTGATGTTGGTGTCCCCGACAGCTGTTGTGGTTGTAAACGTACCTTAGATGGTCATTTTACTGGTATTTTTATTACCCTAGATGTCGGGGCGGTTATGCTAAGCTCTGTCTGGCCCATTTTGGTTGTTTTTTCTTGTACTTTGATGGAAGCTAGGAGTTTGGTTATCTCTTTGTCAGTGAAGAGAAGTTTGTCCTTGTCGTAGTCCGCTAGCTGCAGAAGCGGTAGCAGAATCCTTGAAGATCTAACTGTTGGGCAGAAAATGTAATGTAAATGTGCATCCTTTTCCTTGGTAATATAGGAATTTTTCAAGGTTTATTCATTGGTAAGGATGTTGCTATTGATCTTCGTGCATTGAGGGAGTAATATGTCCATCTTGAGGTATTTGATAATTGAAGTTATGTGCCCGCCCATGCATATTTCTTTGCCTATGGTGTAGGCTGAGAATTTTTGTATCATATGTCGTCCGATATTGACCGGCTTTCCTTGCAAGATGGACCATAGGAGAAATAGGTCGGCAGTAATAATGTTTCCTCCCTTTGTTCTAGGGAACAACGCACTGGTAATGATTTTATGAAGCATGTGCACGAACCCTGATTGAATATTGCAGGCTTTGCATGTCTTTGCCTCATAAGTGGGGATTCCTGTTAGCGTCTTCCAGAAGTTGTGTCTATTGAATAGGGAGTTCTTCGTTCCAACATCTTTGGCTTGTTTGAGTTGCTCTGGGTTGTCGACAAAAATTTTGTTCAGAAGATTTTCTGTTATAACGATGTCATTGCCAAAAAGTTTGGTGACCAGCCTGCGGTCACTGCCATCCCTTGCTTTGTGTGTAATGTCCACCGCTTCTTTGGTGAGATGGGTAAAGAATTCTGTGGTGGGTTCGACATATGAAATTTCGGGGACAAAATAAAGTCTGGATAAATTGGCGTTGTCGATCATGGTGAGGATTCTGTCGTATATCCCCATCTTGAGCAGTACGCTTGAGCAAACATACTTTGTTGGTTTTAATACTTTGTCGATGGATGGGATGGTGTGGATGTAAAGGTTTTCTGGTGGTTGTGCGATGGTGGTGAGTACGGAGAAGATGGGGGTGATAGTGGGGGTGGTAGTGGTTGATGGGATATAGCTTGCTAGGGTTTGTTCCCTAGCAGTGGCGGGGCAGACTTGTTTTCTTGCCCGCTTCTTTGAGGGTTGTTCGGTCGCGGTTTCCTAGACCTTTCATTTCCTCTTGGGTATTTCAGGTGGGGATTCTTCCTCGGGGTTTGGCTCATATTCGGAGCCTTTATCACTGGAAGAGATTTCTTCCACTTCTTCTTCGGGCTCCTTAGCTAAGCATTTGTTAATGCGGTGAATCTCGCACATGACCGACATGATGTTGATCTTTGGTGGGATCTTCCCAGTTGCTTTATAGGTATCCACCACTTTCTGGAGTTTGGCACGGTCCTCCAGTAGTTGTTCCTCAGTCCAGAAAGGAGCGTCGGCAGTTCTTGTGGGTTGCTTTGCTGATGAAGCCATTTCTAAAAATGGAAAATCATGTATTAGAATAATAAGTTTAAAATTGGTTGTTATGTGTTTTTATGTGTTTTTATGTTTTAACAAAATACAGGTAGTTGTGAAAGGCAAAATGGTTTCGAAGACTGTTTGGTCCCAAACGGTTTGGAGACCGTTTGGAAGGTAAAATGTCAGGGAGCGGCCGACGAAAGTGGAGGTGGCAGCGATGACTAGGAAGGGGGTGTCTTGGCGGCGCCGAAGATGTCGACGGTGGTAAAGATGGTTGTGGAGGCGAAAAGGCCAATGGTGCGATAGAACAGGTATCTGCGGCGGCGTTATAGGCGTCGGCGATGGTGGCATGTTTACCTTGTTGCTGTGAGTGAGGAAGACGATGACGAGATTGTCGGTAACGGATGTCCGGGTGTCGCAGATGCTAAGGTGGTGTCGGCGAGCTGACATTGTGGGTTGCACGGGAGCGAGAATCGGGGAGACAGGAATTGGCGTTCGCGCGAGGTTTTAAGAAAGTTCCGGAGTCGAAAGAAAGAAGAAGGAGGGGGGTTATATTTATAGGATTTGGGGGTTGACCTTACAAAATCCCTAGGTCAAATGGTTTAGCGACCGTTTGGACTCCAAATAGTTTCGAGACCGTTTGGCTCCAAACAGTTTAGCGACCGTTTGGCTCCAAACAGTTTTAGGACTGTTTGGGAGGGTTAAGGTTATTTTGATTTTTATATTTTTATATTTGTTTTGGTTATATAAATTTTTATATTTTCAGAAGATAATCCTAAGGTAACTTAAAAGAACAGAAGATAAAAGAATATGCTCAGATCTTGGGTTGCCTCCCAAGTAGCGCCTTGGTTTTGCGTCGCTAGCTCGATGAGGTTTTGATGTTGTGGCGTCTTTGATCGCAATAGTCTGTCTCAGAATTTTATCTGCTGGAGTGTAGTATTTTTTTAATCGATGGCCATTGACTGTCCTTTCTCCTCCATTATCATCAACAATTATGACAGCTCCAGTCGATTATATATGTTTGATGTTGAAAGGCCCGGACCACTTTGTGCGGAGTTTTCCGGGGAACAATTTGAGCTTGGAGTTGAAAAGGAGGACTTTGTCACCCATGACGATGTCCTTTCTTTTTAGATGACTGTCATGCCACATCTTGGTTTGTTCTTTCTAATCCTGACACTTTGATAAGCGGTCACTCGGAGCTCCTCTAGCTCTTGTAGTTGGAGTTGTCTATTTTCTCCAGCACTTTTGAAATCAAAATTTAGTTGTTTAATGTCCCACCAAGCCTTATGTTCCAGTTCCACTGGAAGATGACATGACTTCCCATATACCAAACGGAACGGGGTGTCCCGATTGGTGTTTTATAAGCTGTTCGATAAACCCAAAGGGCATCGGGAAGCTTGGTGGACCAGTCAGTGTGATGTCTATTGACTGTTTTTTCTAAGATTGCCTTCAGTTGTCTATTTGAAACTTCAACCTGACCACTGGTCTGTGGATGGTAAGGCGTGGCAAATTTATGGTGAACTCTATATTTCTTTAAGAGGGCTTCAAAGCTTCATTCCAGAAAATGGGTCCCTCCGTCGGATATGACAGTTCGGGGGACTCCAAATCTGGGGAAAATGATATCTTTAAACATCTTAATGACTGGTTTGGAATCGCTGGACACTATGGGTATAGCTTCAACCCATTTCGAGACATAGTCTACTGCAGCCAGAATGTAGGAGAAACCATATGAAGAAGAAAAGGGGCCCATGTAGTCTATCCCCCATGCGTCGAAAAGTTCAATCTCTTGCCACATGGTGAGGGCCATTTCATTCCTTTTAGATATGCCGCCAGAAAGTTGACATTTGTTGCATGATTTTACAAAGTCATGGGAATCTTTTGCTATTGTTGTCCAAAAGAAACCCGATTGCAGAACTTTCATAGCAGTTTTCTTCGCACTCATGTGTCCCCCAGTGGGGCCAGAATGGAAATGCTCTAAGACAAGGGTAATCTCTTCTTCAGGTAAGTAGCGACAGAAAAGTCCGTCTACGCATAGGCAAAAAGGTAAGGTTCATCCCAATAGTATTGATTTACATCGTGGAGGAATTTCCTTTTGTCATGATGAGAGGTGGAAGGGTGAATGATTCCTGTAGCCAAATAATTAACAATGTCGGAATACCAAGGGAATCCATTGGTAACTTTCATTAGTTGGTCATCTGGAAGGGAATCTCGGATAGGTACTTTATCTTCATCCTCGACTTCAATACGGCTGAGATGATCGGCGACGACGTTTTCCACCCCGCTTTTGTCATTGATTTCCAAATCGAATTCCTAAAGCATCAACACCCAGCGGATAAGTCTAGGTTTTGCATCTTGCTTCTGAATTAGATATCGTATGGCAGAGTGGTCAGTGTAGATGATGACCTTGGCTCCAATCAGGTAGGAGCGGAATTTCTCGAATGCATAAATGACAGCTAAGAACTCCTTTTCTGTAGTAGTGTAGTTCTTATGTGCTTCATCAAGCGTTTTATATGCGTAGTAAATTACATAAGGTTTCTTGTCGATTCTCTGTCCTAATACGGCCAATATGGCATAATCGCTGGCGTCACACATGATTTCAAAAGGTTATGACCAATCTGGGGCTCTTAGTATGGGTGCAGAGATTAAAGCATTTTTTAGAGTTGAGAAACTTTGTAAGCATTCTTGATTAAAATTGAACTCGGTGTCTTTGGTCAGAAGTTGGGTCATGGGTTTTGCTATTTTTGAGAAATCTTTGATAAATCTTCTGTAAAACCCAGCATGACCCAAGAATGCTCGTACTCCTTTTATGTCTTTTGGTGGTGACAATTTCGAGATAACATTGATTTTTGCCTTGTCTACCTCAATCCCTCTGTCGCTCACTCTATGGCTGAGGACGACACCTTCAATTACCATAAAATGGCATTTTTCTCAATTCAGGATGAGGTTCATTTCCTCGCATTGTTGTAAGACTTGTCCAAGGTTGAGCAGATAGTTATCGAAGGAATCTTCGTAAACTGAAAAATCATCCATGAATACCTCCATTATAGATTCTGTTAATCCTGCAAAAATAGCAGACATACACCTTTGGAATGTAGCAAGTGCATTGCACAACCCGAATGGCATTCTTATGAAAGCATAGGTCCCAAAGGGGTAGGTAAAGGTAGTTTTCTCTTGGTCTTCCGGGTGTATAGGGATTTGATAGAACCCATAATAACCATCTAGATAGAAGAAGTATTTTTGATGGGCTAAGTGTTCTAGTACTTCGTCGAGAAAGGGCAGAGGGTAGTGATCTTTTCGCATTGATTTGTTTAGTTTCCTATAGTCGATACACATCCTACACCCTGTCACAATCCTTGTAGGTACTAACTCATTATTTCCATTTAGCACGACATTGGTTCCTCCCTTTTTGGGGATCACTTGAACGGGGCTGACCCATTGGGAGTCTAAAATTGGGTAAATTATGCCGGCTTTCATCAGTTTGAGGACTTCAAGGTGAACCACTTATTTAAGATTGGGGTTCAGCTTCCTCTGGTGTTCTCTTGATGGCTTGAATTCTTCGACCATGGGCAGTCTATGCATGCATAAGGCTGGGTTTATACCTGTCAGGTCATTTATTTTGTACCCGATGGCTTTCTTGTGTTTCTTCATCTCAACAAGAAGCCTTTCTTCCTGGTTTTCCGTCAGGGTGGAACTGATGATAACTGGACATAATTTTTCTTTGTCTAAGAAGATGTGTTTAAGTCCCGTTGGTAGATTCTTCATCTCAGGAGCCTTGGGTGTTTATGTTGTTTCTAAAATATTGACATATTTGAGTTCCTCAAAGGTGGCTGTTGGTGCTTCTTCAGCTTTCTCTAAGTGTTGCAAACATTGTTGGACGAATTCATTTGTAGAAAATTTGACTTTTGGGTTGGTTAGAACATTCTCTAACTCATTAGATGGCTCATATATTTCTAATTGGGACATTTGATGTATTGCATCTAAGAGAAAGACCTCCTCTTGAATGTTGGGACCTTTCATGCTGTTGAGAACTCAGAATTGAATTGCTTCTTTTCCCAATCTTAGAATGATCGTGCCAGCTTCAACATCAATAAGCACCCTGGCTGTGGCAAGGAAAGGTCTGCCAAATATTATTGGGTATATCAGATCCTCCTTGATATCCATAATGACAAAATCGCATGTGACATAGGCATCTTTGCCTATCCTGACTGGAATATCTTCGATAATTCCTAGAGGTGCAGTGATAGTGGAATCATCTAACTGAATTGTCATCGTTGTGGGCAGCAAGTCAATGAAACCTAATTGTTTACACGTGGAGTAGGGCATAATTGATATGCTAACCCCTAAGTCAGCTAATCCCTTTTTGCTCGAGGCATTTCCAATACAGCACTAAATATCGAAAGAACCGGGGTCCTTCTTTTTCTTTGGCATCTTATTAAGAATGATATCAGAGGTGGTTTGAGCTAGTTTGACAATCTCTTGTTCTTCAGTAATGTATTTCCTTAATGTCGGTACTTCAGAGAGAGCATCGAGGAGCGGGATTTCGATATAGAGTTTCTTCATCGCCTCCTTGAATCTTTGGAACCTAGTGTCCATATTTGCCTCTCACAATCTTCCTGGATATGGTATCCTAGGCTTATACTACAGAATTCCTGGCTCTTTGGAAGCTTGTTGTTTTTCTTTGCTTTTCGCATTCTCTACGGACTTCTCAGTTCCTAGGTTCAGGCTTGCGTTAGAAATAAAGACATGTGTATCATCATCATGAGCTATTCTCGTAGTTTCGTGGAGGACACGACCAGATCTTGTAGTGACAGAATTCAATTGCTCTGGTCTATTTTGGTCGTGTCTAGGGTTTGACTCATGTTGTCCTGCAAAAGTGCCTACTGGTGGCTTCAGTTGCACAGCAAATTGTGCTAGTTGAGCATCCACCGCCTTATGTTGAGCTTGTTGATTAACGAGCATGGTTTGTTGGGACTGTAGCATCTGCCTTATCAAAGTCATCTCATCTGCTGGCTGTGAGGGGGCATTTTTCTGAGTGAGTTGTTGTTGTCCTTGATATGGTTGTTGTGGAGGCAGTGCTAACTGGGGTTGCTGCAACTGAGGGTGTAGTTGCAGGTTGAGAGGAGATGGGTATATTGATAGTAGGCGGGGGGTTTCTAGGGTAGTTGGATCTTGGGAAGTTATTTCTGGGGTTCCCTTAATTTTGATTAAAGTTGCTTTGGAATCCAGGTGGCAACCTATTGGAGGATCCGCCTTGTGTCTGGTGTTGCGGGTTGGCAGTCCCTGCAAGGTTCCCGTATTGAAAACATGGGTGGTTTCTTGGTTGATTTGGATTATAGTAAACTTGTCCAGGTATGGAATGAATGGAATTAACTTGCTCGGGCATCTGCTCTTCAAGTTGTTCGATGATTGGTTCGTACTATTGTTGTGGTGGGTGCATATCCATCATCACATTGTAAAGCAGATCGCATGACAAAGTTGGGTGATCGGATGCATGACAGGCTTCACAGGTCCCTGTGGCAGCTTTAACCTGTTGGACTTGAGGGTTTTTCTTCTTATCATATTCTCCAAGTGAAGTTTCAAGAGCCTGCTATTTATGAGCTATGGTTTTTAAGGATTCAGCAATAGCCTTCATTTCCATTGATTCCTTAGCTTTATAAACTTTGAGGACTCCCTTGCCGGATGATCGTCACCAATTGGATTGATTCTCAGCTCCAAGTGTGATGATTTTTCAAGCATCCTTGTAGTTCTTTCTCATAAAATTTCCTCCAGATGAGGAATCCAAAAATTGCTTGATGTCATCACTCACTCCCCTATAGAACGTTTCTATAAATTGATTTTGGGAGATGTCGTGATGAGGACACTTTCTTAGAAGCTCCTTGAACCTTTCCCATGCTTCTACGAGTGATTCTCTAGGAAGTTGGGCGAAGTGGTTAATCTTCCCCCTAATTTCGTAAGACAACAAAGGGGGAAGAACTTCTCCAGGAACTTTTCTTCCAAGGGAGCCCATGTGGTGATTATTGGCTCCCTATCAAGCAAGTTGTACCAGCTCAAAGCTCTTCCTGATATAGTGAAATGAAAAATATGTAGCATTATTGCGTCAAAAGCAACCCCGGCCTGTGGGACAAGTTGGCAAAGTGCCTTGAACCTCTTCAAGTGATCCATACAGTCATCTCCAGAACCACCAGAGAATGAGATGCCCTGCATGATTTGAATCCATTGTGTTCAGATCTCAAAGTTGGTTATGTTGATGATCGGAGGTCAAACTGGATGATTGTCTTCATAGTTCTTGGGGACGGCATAGTCCCTCAATTGCTTGTTTCTTAGCTCTAACTGGGCAGCTTGGTTAGCTGCTTTGTTTTCAGCTCGGATGCGGGCTTGTTCTTCTACTCGAATCTCCACTTGAATCTGAGCACGGGTGTCAGCAATGAGTTGTGCTCTTTGAGCGGCTATGGCGCCATTGACCCTTTCCATTACTAATGCAGCTTGGCATTGATCTTCAGCCATTTGCCTGGCTCTTTTGCGGTTCAGTCTGATGCGGCGGTGGAAGCTTCTCTCTACCTCAGAGTCGTACTCTGGATCATGGGAGAATCTGAGGTTATGTGATGATTGCATACACGTCTTCTACCTGAGTAGAGAAAGGAACACTCCTTTTAGATGATGCCAGAGATATGATGAACTTGAGAAGATATGGACTAATGATTAAAAGAAAGTGTAAAAACCTAACGAACTAGCAAGATACTAAATGAAATTAAAACGTTCCGTTGTCCCCGGCAATGGCGCCAATTTTTGATGGAGCTTCCACTCACGTAGAATTGCGTGCACCACTAAAAATCCTAAAGATGGTAAGTCTTTAAATTTAGCCTTACTTATACTAGATCGAGAACTCCACCCACGTATGCTAAGATACATGGAATTCTTGTCGTAGTATAGTTAAGGGTCGAATCCACGGGACAACGGTCTTGTTGGGAGCAACAAGATGGAAAACGTTAGAATCTCACTTAATCTCTTAGTAGTTGGTATCTAGATCCAAAGGTTTGATTTGGTTGTTTTTAAACTAAGATAAAGTAAAGTAAAGCAAGTAAGTAAATTTAAGGATGTTAAACAATGATAATGAGCCACAAGGATGTGATCGGCTTTCACTGCCACTACACATGGATCAAAACATGCAACATAAAACTAACATGTAATAAGAGTCTAAACAGTTAGTATCTTTGTAGATTTAGTTTCCTTTCGGAGAACTAACTACGAGAAGTGTGGGAATGTTGCAATGTCAGCCATCCCCGGATGAATGGTCACCTACTTTACATCATTCCCTTCATAAAGTGTGTTCCTCGACTTATCAAGGTTGTACTTTCATACGTCAACTGATTCCATTTCATAGTATGAAAGTACAACAATGGAAGTGAGTTTACTTCACTTCTTGAAAAACACTCCTAGATACCGAAACAGATGCATGGTGGATATATGCATCAAGAACCAACATTCAATCGAGATTCGAATCTAATAGTACAAACATAGACAATTCATACTAAAAGATAAAAGATAACACAAGTTGGTGATCAAGCAATAAGCATTCATTTAAATGATTGATGTTGAACTGAAAAGAAAGCATCTCTATATTGCAAACTATGGATTACATTACATGAAATGAAAACATGGGTAGCAGGGCTACTCCACACACCCTAGTGAAAGAGACTACTCTCTCATAGCTAGGACAAAGAAGGAGATGAGAAGAGAGAGAGAGAGAGAGAATGTCATCCCCACAAAGGAGAGAGGAAAGTCAATCCCTTGGAAAGAGAGAGAGTGACGATCTTCAAACTTCACAGGTTGCTTGATGATGAGGTCTCCTCTTCCCACCTTCTTTGGCAAAGAGAGAGAAAGCAGCTTCAGGATGGAGCGTGGATCTCAGACTGGCAGCCTTTCAGCGGAGGATGGAGGTTGGAATAGCTCTGGAGTAGTAGAGGCAGTCTCTGGGCATCTGAAACTCGATGATCTTGGGAGGACCCCTTGGGTCTTATTTATAGGACTTAAGTGAAGTCCAAATGGTTTGGTCAGTTTTGGGTCCAAACGGTCTTGAAGACCATTTGGACTCTGAGATCGTTTGGACCCCGAGACCGTTTGGACTCTGAGACCGTTTGGACTCTGAGACCGTTTGGACCCTGAGACCGTTTGGACTCATGCGGTCTTGAGATTGTTTGACTCCATGTGGTCTTGGGACCGGTTGGCTTCATGCGGTCTTGGGACTGTGTGACTCCATGCGGTCTTGGGACCGGTTGGCTTCATGTGGTCTTGGGACCGTGTGACTCCATGCGGTCTTGGGACCAATTGGCTTCATGCGGTCTTGGGACTGTGTGACTCCATGCGGTCTTGGGACCGGTTGGCTTCATGCGGTCTTGGGACCGTGTGAGTCCATGCGGTCTTGGGACCGGTTGGCTTCATGCGGTCTTGGGACCGTGTGAGTCCATGCAGTCTTGGGACCAATTTGCTTCATGCGGTCTTGGGACCGTGTGAGTCCATGCGGTCTTAGGACCTGTTGGCTTCATGCGGTCTTGGGACCGTGTGATTCCATGCGGTCTTGGGACCTGTTGGCTTCATGCGGTCTTGGGACCGTGTGAGTCCATGTGGTCTTGGGACCGGTTGGCTTCATGCAGTCTTGGGACCGTGTGAGTCCATGCGGTCTTGGGACAGGCTGTCTTTTGTGATTTTTTTTGTCTTTTTCTGTAAGTAAAAAGGAGAAAAGTTAATCTAACAGTATATTTGCAATAAGAGAGTATAGTTAGGGATTTCTGTCTAATTTATCTGAGAAAGAGTGTGCAAAACTGAATAAAATTACTAAGATAACATCACAAAATTGGAGGTTATCATTCTGTTAATTCTAACCTTATTTCCATTTCACGTAGGTCTAGTCTGGATTTTATCCCATCTTTAGTCTTACCTGGTATATTCAACAGAGTACCAATGACGCTATCACAGACATTTTTCTCAACGTGCATGACATCGAAACAATGACTGACTGTCAAAGAACTCCAATATGGAAGATCCCAAAATAGTGACTTTTTTTTAATAAAGATTTGTTACTCCGTGTGGCCATAGTACATTGTGATCTTAAACCAAATTCATTGATAAAGTCTTTTACTCTTTCATAAACAACCTCCCCTGGTATAGGTTTAGGTGCACTCCTTTCCTCATTCCATCCATTGAATGATTTGCGCTTCCTACGATATGGATGGAATTTTGGAAGAAACCTTCGATGACCAAGATATAAAGTTATGCCGCAATGTTTTAGTCTTGCTTAATCAATGTTCTCTTCACATATAGGACGCACTTTAGCTCTTTTGACACTATATACAGACAAATTCCCATATGATGGAAAGTCATTAATAGTTCAAAACAACATAGCATGTAAACGAAATGTCGCTCTTTGTGAAGCATCATAGGTCATCACACCTTCACCCCAGAGTTTCTTTAAGTTATCAATCAGAGGTTCAAGGTAAACATCGATATCATTTCCAGGTTGTTTAGGGCCCGATATCAACAACAACAGCATAACGTACTTATTTTTCATACACATCCAGGGAGGAAGATTGTATATAACAAGCACGACTAGCCAAGTGCTATGTTGGTTGCTCAATGTCCCGTAAGGATTCATCCCATCTTTACAAAGCCCAAGTCTTAGATTCCTAACTTCTTCACCAAATTTAAGGTACAATAGATCAATCTTCTTCCACTGTGGGGAATCAAACGCATGTCGTAGGATCCCATCATTATTTTTCTTAACATCTGCATGCCACCTCAAATTCTTCGCATCTATCTGATTGGAAAACAAGCGTTGAAATCGTGATATTATAGGTATATACCACATCACCTTGGTAGGAGAACCAATTTTGGACTCCCCCAAAGTTGTCAATTTATACCGTAATGCACCACATTTTGGACAATATTTCAAATCCACATAGTCCTTTTGAAATAATACACAATCATTTGGGCATGTGTGTATCTTCTTGGCCTCCATTCCCATTGGGCACAATAATTTCTTTACCTGGTATGTTGAGATTGGCAGCTCGTTTCCTTCAGGAAGCATTTCTTTCAACAAAGACAACAATGACGTGAAGCTTTTGTCACTCCATCTATTGTTAGCTTTTAGCTTATACAATCTCAACACAGTGCTAAGCTTCGTAAACTTAGTACAACATGTGTATAACAGTATCTCAACATCATGCACAATGTTTCTAAACATGGGAGTTGGATCGGTTTCGGTGTGCTCTACCCCACAACTATCCAGCATCGCATCAATGATGTCTACTGGAACTGGTTCATTCACATCTACATTATCGGAGGCAATAACTTCTTCTACACAAGCACTACTATCGACATCCACTAGTTTTGGGTTAGAAATCTCTCCATGCCAGTGCCATTCTATATAGCCTTGTACAATCCAATTGCACATGACATGACTTTTGATTTCGTCACCAGTACTGACTTTCAAGTTGTTACCACAATGCCTACATGGACAGTAGAACCTATCTCCAGGTTGTTTCCTATGTTCCTCAGCAAATCTAATAAACTGATCAAGACCAGAAATAAACTCTGGGGTGCAGTGATTGCGAATGGACATCCATGATCTATCCATTCTATGATCAAAGAGAAAACAAGTATATATTACAACAAGTTTAGGGTCTATGGTTAACAGATTAGAGTTTAAGCATGGCTAAAACTTTAGGATTTTAGGTCTTATATATAATTAATGGTTAAAACATCCTAAGTGAGATTAGGTGTTCAAGAACAGTCCCAAACTGAGGACTATCCAAAATTTACTCCTATTGAGTAAATCTTGGACGGGTTTCTAGGCCAACAAATACATGTGTTGTCATTCTTATATATAATAAATGTGTACCACCTATCCCATTCTTGAACACCTAATCTCACTAGTAAGTGTATAATGTGTATTGGGTTTTCAAGAAAATTTTAGTAGTATTTCCCCATTGTTCTCCAAGTACATATGTACTTAGAGAACAAACGGGGAAATGATACCAAAATTTTCTTGCCCAATACACATTATACACTTACATCCTAAGTGAGATTAGGTGTTCAAGAACAGTCACAAACCGAGGACTATCCAAGATTTACTCCTATTGAGTAAATCTTGGATGGGTTTCTAGGCCAACAAATACATGTGTTGTCATTCTTATATATAATAAATGTGTACCACCTATCCCATTCTTGAACACCTAATCTCCCTTGTAAGTGTATAATGTGTATTGGGTTTTCCAGAAAATTTCGGTAGCATTTTCCCACTGTTCTCCAAGTACATATGTACTTAGAGGTCAAACGGGGAAACGCTACCAAAATTTTCTTGAAAACCCAATACACATTATACACTTACATCCTATGTGAGATTAGGTGTTCAAGAACAGTCCCAAACCGGAGACTATCTAAGATTTACTCCTAATGAGTAAATCTTGCACGGGTTTCTAGGCCAACAAATACATTTGATGTCATTCTTATACCTACAATCTTGGTTTCATCATCCATATCCTAGTTCTTCAAGTTAGGGTGATTATTGATGTCTTTAGAAGCATGATTGGCAATCTATCTAGGGTAAAGTTTCATCATTTACATTCCAAGCATGTCACGTGAGTGCATTAGACTTCATCATTAAGCAAGAAGGGTGATTAGGATTCTCAATATACTCATCAAGGAAACAAGTTAATTACCAATTTCATAGTTAGGACGGTAGAGATACCCTAAGATCAAGATCTAATGGTTCATAATGAGCCTGTAATAAAGTTACATCACTAGATGATTATATAATTTCAATTGAAGTACACAAATAAATTCAAATGAGTATATAACTAAATAAAAAATAGTAGACAAATAAGTAGATGAATAAATACAATTTGTTGATAAATTAATATAAATTAGTAGATGATCAATTAATTCCTGAATCAATACATAAATAAATACAAACAGTAGATGAATAAATACAGATCAATTGATAAATAAAGTTAAATCAGTTAATAAATAAAGTTAAATAAGTAGATGATTAAATAATAACAAAATTAGTACATAAATAAACACAAATCAGTAAATAACTTAATTAAAAAAAACCCAACAGCAGCCTAGGCATGCCTTAGCGTCGCCCAAGTGTCTGCCCAGTCCGCCCAGGCCGCCCAGAGGCCTAACTAGGCTGGGCGCCTGGGTTTGGGACCCTAGGTGAATGCATGGGCGAGGTCGAGTAGGTCGGAGGAAGAGGAGGGTTAAGCTCAGAAAAGGAGGGTATACCTTGCTTAGGTCGGAGCAGTAGGCGTGGCAGAGCGGTAGCTAGCAGCGGCGGGTGGCAGTAGGCGTGGCGGAGTAGTAGCTTACGGCGGTCATGGGTGGAGAAGTAGCTAGTGGCCGGAGTAGGCAGCCGGAGCAGTAGCTAGCGGTGACGGCAGCAGGCGTGGCAGTGACGAGTAGCGGTGGCATGTGTGGAGGCGGTGAGCAGCGGCGGCAGGCGTGGAGGCGGTGAGCAGGTGAGCAACTATCGGGAATCGCCAGACCTAAACAGTCGGGAATGGGGAAGAGTCTGCTTTGCAGGGGTGCTATTAAGTTATCAATCAACGTAGGTTATTAAAACAAACCGACGCTTATAACAATAGGTGTCAGTTTCTACTAGAAAAACCGACGTCTATCTACATATGCCGACTAAAACAAAATGTTCTCAAATTCTGACCATACTCATCGGTTGCCGTAGAGAACCGACGCCAAAGGGGGTGAAAAATTCACAGGGACAGTGTGTGAAAACACATCGGCATCAGTTATTTCAAACAAACTAACAATAAAAATGGCCTCAATTTCTGTCTCATGAAAAACCTTAAGTCGTTGGTTGTTTTGTTAACAACCGACGCCGTATGTTAAGTTTTGGAGGTAATTTTTTTCATTGGAAAAAATTGGATTTGGCGGGCGATTTAAGGTGTTCGTTGCTTATTGAGGAACCAAAGTTAATCAAACGTGATACCCGTGTCTAGCCACTCCTAACAGATATATGTCGGTTCGTGTATTTAACTGATGTTGTAGGGTTTAGGTGTCGGTTTATTGTATACAACTGATGCCTCTAAATGTGGCGTTATAAGCCATTTCTTTAGTAGTGAGCCATGGTGGCTGGAGTCAGGGTGGCAGCTGCTTCCACTGCGGTTGTCCTTATAGGTCTGCTGCATGCGGCTGGCGTGAAGCCAAGAACAAGGGGATGGTGGCAAAGCCCCCATAGGTCATTGGGGAGTCTCATACCTCCATCGTACAGCTTCTAGTTGCTCCAGGGGTTGCACTACCCCCCTGGTTAGGTTTTGAACGGGTGTATGGTTGGAGAAGAGTGTGAGATGAGGAAAACTCGAGGCTATGGATCCATCCCTTATATAGGGATAGGTAGCAGCGTCCTAGCATGCCTACCCACGAGGAGAACAAGTCCCTTTATCTATAGGAAACCTCCTTTCCTTGTTTACAAAGTAATCCTCTCTTTTTAATTATTTCCCTAATAATTCATATTCCTTAGTCATTAGGAAAACCGAATTTTAACTCCTTTATCTTCTTGAGTTTGGATTTTAATCCATTGGCCATGAAATTCTTCTTTCTTAAAGTAAACAATACTTTTTTGATATTATCAAAAAGTCATTAATTATGTATCACATTATCCTCTTATTTTGTATTATTTTGCATTTTCTCTTTCTTCTTCTCCATTGGAACTCCTTGGACCCCAAGAAATTCTCTTATTTCAAAATTCCTTTTTAAGAATAATTATTATCCTTCTAGATGCATCTACATCCTTCATTTTTCATTATCTTACTTATTTCTTTATTAAGATATTCTTTTGCAAGGATTTCTCATTATCTTTCATCTCCTTTTTCCTCTTTTCATATTTCTTTTATTAGAAATCATATGTTAACAAATTTTACTCAATTGTGGCCATTAATGCCACTTTCTAGATATTTCCAAGTATTTCTCATAAATACTTTTGCTTAATATCCATTATCATGTATCTTTTTTCCATTACTTGGACTTTTCTTCTTTTCTTCTCTTTTCTCTCCATTATTGGATTAATATAATAATAGGAACCATGAAATTCCTAATGTAAGGGAGATTTGCAAAGAAATCCCTTCTTTGAAGCAAAGTGCACAACCTTTTCAATCAAGTCCAAATTCACAAAATCATTATATTTCAATTATGAAAACACATGCAAAATTGGGGTTATAACGGAAAGAGAATGATGTGTATTTGTGCATATGTATAAAATTGAATGTGTGATTGAGAAATGAATCAATTGAGCTATGAGTTCATGGATATGTATGTGCATTTGAAGTGAAAAATGACAGAATGTTGAGGTTTACTGGCATGTTTGTGCCTATCAAATGCATTGTGATATATATATATATATATATATATATATATTTATATATATATATATATATATCTTGTATGTTTGTCTCCTGTTGTTAAGCTACAATGCTTGTAGAGGCCTACAATTCTTTAGAACTTTTAGTTTTGAATAACTATAGGTAGCAGACAGACTAGCAGCTGGACATAGGTCCGCAGACCTTCTATATAAACAAACATATACATTTCTCATCAATTATTTATAAATATCTGACTACATATAAGTTTACATCGGTTATTTATATAAATCGACAAGGTATACCTAAAAAATTTATTATTCAATCACTGATAACGCTGATGTCAAGCTATTTGACGTCGGTTATTTCTTATTATCCAATCGACAAGGAACTATCACATGTTAGATTAAGGTGTTGGTTGTTGTTCATTTAGTCGATAAGGAAAGATCAAAGGAGACCAAAAATTTGTCACCTGCATGTTACGTCATCGGTTTTACTGTAACATGGAGTCCACAACAATAGGCATTGTTGTCGGTTTCCCAAACTGACAAAGAATTGCTTGAGTTTTAGCGCCGGTCACTTGGTCTTCAGTTAATAACTGACATTGTATGCCTAAAATGATCAATGCTATATCTCATTTTTGTAGTAGTGATGACATTTCTTTAACATGCAGGAGTAGGGACAGAAACCTTACAGTTGACTCGCCTAGGGGAGTAGGTCATTAATAATATAACATGTGATCATAAAGGTCATGAGTAGGGATGGAGACCTTACAGTTGACTCTCCTAAGGTAGGAATCAGTCTTCTCTGTGAGGAATGGCATGACAGTATGAGAAATGACCCAGAAGCCCCTACTAATGTGTTTAACATGTGAGGGAACTATGGTCATTCCCTGTGATCCCAAGTCGGGTAGGGTACAAATAGATATATGTATTATTCAATGATGTAGCAATCTCACATAGTTCCAATTATGTTTGATTTGCAAGAAATGTAATACATTAATGGTAGGTCAGATCATAGTAAATATATATACCATATTGTTCAAAAAATATGTAGATTTCAAATAAAATTGTTTTAATGTCAAATTAGGATCCTAGTTGGAAACGTTTGAGCATAATGTGACATAATTTTACAAGAAAAAACTAATTTTGATGATTAACATGTTGAATATAAGGAACACTATTATTTTTTGACATAATTTGATGTCATTGAATGATAATGAAATCTCAAGACACTAATGTTATTTGGATGCTAGTGATGAATGTAAGGAAATATGGTGACAAAACAGGCAGTGGAAAAAAATAATAACTACCACATTCCCCTTATAACAGTAGATCGTGTCAACTACTATATAATGGAAAGGATGGTTTCGAGGTAATACCTAGTCCTGGATCAATTCCAGTGACAATTCCCTCAATGTGGAATGTGCCTTTCTTCAAGTCGCACCCACACAACGTCTGCAGCAACTCTTGGTTGATCACCACAGATAGCAGCTTGATCTTGTCCTCCTAGCGGTAGGCAACGACCTGCTTGCCTCTATAATAGTACACACGGATCATCGAGAACTCCTGTCGTTCTAGGTGAACAGACAGGAAGGAGTTTTTCCCTTCTAGTTGGTGTACTATCACCAACTTGCTCTCCCACAATTGTTCTCCCTTGATATCCCTCCCTTTATTGGGTAGGACTGGCTTAGGTTCTCTCAATTACCACAATTAGAGGAGACAATAATTGTCAGAGCAACTAATGTTGTGGCTAGGAAGCCTCTAGTACCCTCTATTTATAGCAGTGTCAGGATCAGGTTTTCCAGTCTGTGTGGGAATCAAAGGGTACATGATTGCACAAATTTTTGCATCCTATAAGTGATGAAGAGATTTGTTCATAGGTGAACTGATCGGTTGACGTATGAGTCGATCGGTTCAACCCTTGAATTGGTCCTTTTGTCATGTTATCCAATTACAATTGTATTGGAAATTAATATCCAATTAATGCATAACATGATGTCAGCACTAATCCTTAATCTAATTGGATTGATCCATGAACTGGGAAGTTCATCACATGAATGGCCATTTGACAGACCATGAGTTGATTGGTTCACTCAGTGAACTAGTCGGTTCATGCCCTAGTTCATCTAGTATTCAGACAGTGCAATTTCCAATCAACATGACACTCCAACCAATCGGTTCAACACTTGAACGGTTCAGTTTAGAGTCCAGTCAATCAACTATTTTTTAAATCAAATACCTAAACTCTTTAGTAATCAAGTTAAAAAAATTTCATGAATAAACTCCTATTCTAAGTGTTTCCTATGTGTGTGGCCCTATAGGTTCCAATCTACATTAGCAATGAATGTCCAGAACTAGTTTATGACAACACAAGCAATGAGTGGTATCTAGAAATCAACATTGCTACCCAAGTAATTGGAAAGTTGGAGAACAACTTCAACCTACAATCTATGATTGATGTTACAGTGTTTTCATAGTTCCTTTGTCACTGATATCTAGATTGAACTCGAGGCATGGAATCGTCATCCTCTTCAATGTTCAATCTATGATCTTTGAACTAGAGTAGGCTATCTGAAATATATGTAAGCTCAATATCATATATTGACTCACATGTGCATGGACATGCATTTATCAGTCTCACTTATCAAGTGGCCATGATATCATACTCTTGTAGGGAAGACAAATCTCATCTACATCACTCACGGTCATCCCCATGTGTCACTGTGCACCCAATCATCATCTTTATGGAAACCCTTATATAAGGTCACCGTGGATGATGTCAAAGTACATTGGATGACTTGTGATGAGTGTAGTGACTTTAGGTCTAAGAACCACAATGACCATCATCACTATAAGAGATGATCCTAACTACCAATCATGGTTTCCATGTATCTCTCTTATGGTAGGTCTATTAGATACATTGTTCCCTAACAAGTATATATGTGTTTGGTTTAATATCACATATCATGACTGATGAGATTTGATCATCAACCAACATAGACTCTAGTCTTATGTGTTATTTCTTTCTATCAGCCTTCCACAATAACATCCGACTAGGGACATAACAAGAATGTATATACTCTTGACATCTGTATGATCTCATTGTTTAGGTCATCAACCTAAAGACATGCCATTGAGTAATATCATTCTTTAGACATTTAATGTGACATCATTATCTCATAACTAAAAAAATAGAATAAATTGGAAGATTTCCTTTATTATTAATCAAATCATTAACAAATTATGCCATTACAATCATCATATGATTGGCTCACTAGGCATGAATACCAACAAACTCCCACTTGCACTTAGAGCCAATCACCCATGAACTTAATCCCAAGTGATCTAACATGGCCTTCATGCTTCTCTTATGAAAGTGCTTTTGTTAAGGGGATAGCCACATTTCTCTTGATCGGTACTCTACAAATCTTCACATATCCTCATTGTATGATCTCTCGTATGATATGGAACCTCCTTTGTATATGCTTGGAATGTTGATGTGATATAGGTTCCTTATCTTATGCAGTAGCTCTATTTTTGTCACATTATAGCTCAATTGCATCACTGATGCTTAGAACCACCTCAAGTTCTGAGATGAATTTCTTGATCCAAATAGCCTCCTTTGCTACATTTGATGTAGAACAATACTTGGCCTCTGTTCTAGAATCTGCAATTGTCTATTGCTTGGAACTTTCCCAACTCACAACTCTACTGTTAAGGCAAACCACAAATCCATACCATGATCTGTAATCATTTTTGTCAATTTGGAAGCTTGCATTGGTGTAACCTTTTACCACCAACTCTTCTTCTCCACCATAGACTAGGAATTGGTCCTTAGTTCTTCTCAAGTACTTAAGGATGTTCTTCATAGATGTCCATTGAGTATCATTTGGATCTGACTGATATCTACTTGTCATGCTCAAGGTATATGAGACATCAGGACAACTACAAAATATTATGTACATGATGGATCCAATTGCATATGCATATGGAATCCTACTCATATGTTCCCTTTCTTCACAAGAATTGGACATTGGTGCCGACCAAAAAAAAAGAATTGGACATTGGTCTCTAGAGATGGTAACTCCATGAGTCATGGGCAGGTTTCCTCTCCTTGAGTCCTCCATGTTGAACATATTCAACACTTTATAAATGTATGTGCTTTGACTTAGTCCAACAAGCCTTCTAGATCTATCTCTATAGATCTTAGTTCCCAAGATATATGATGCATCGCCTAAGTCCTTCATAGAAAACATATTTCCCATCTAGGTCTTTACGATCTATAAAGTAGAGATGATATTCCCCATCAATAAGATGTCATCATGATCCCACTAACCTTCTTCTACACACAGGGTTCATCTTCATTTTGGGTAAAGCTAAACTCTATGATTATTTTGTCAAATCAAATATTCTAGATCTGAGATACTTGCTTCAATCCATGGATTGAAGCAAGTAGCTTACAGACTTTATTTTCATCCTTTAGATTTATAAAACCCTCAGGATGTGTCATGTGTACATCCTTAAGAAGATTCTCATTAAGGAATAGGTTTTAACATCCATCTGCCAAATCTCATTAGTCATGATAAGTTGTAATGGCAAGCATGGTCCTGATGGACTTAACCATGGCAACTGGAGAAAAGATTTCATTATAGTCAACACTTTGAACTTTTGTGATACCCTTTACAGCCAATTTAGCATTGTATGTTTGTACAATACCATCCATGTCGGTATTCTTCTTAAAGACCCACTTGCATCCTATGGGTTTTACCCCTTTAGGTGGATCCACCAAGGTCCAAACCTTGTTGGTGTACATGAATCCCATCTCATATCTGATGGCATCTAGATATTTCTCAGACTCTAGTCCCTTAGTAGCTTCTAGACAGTTTGTTGGCTCATCATCTATGACCAACTCACCACCTTCTTGTGTCCCAAGATAACCAAATCTTTTAGGCTCTACATATGTCCTACTACATCTATGAGGTTTATGTATTACTTGAGGAATTTGAGATTCCACAATGATTTGTGATTCTAATTATTCCTCTTGTAAATCTACTAGTTCTATGTTTTCTTATTGATCAAGAACATCTTTGAGTTCTACTTTCCTCCCATTGGTTTATTTCGAAATAAATTCCTTTTCTAGGAATGACACATCTCTGGCAACAAACACTTTGTTATCAGATAGGGAATAAAAGTAATATTCCCTAGTTTTTTAGGATATCCAACAAAATAACATTTATCTGAGTTGGGTCCAAGATTTTTGGGAAACTATTTTTTACATAAGCTTCACAGCCCCAAATCTTCATAAAAGACACATTAGGATGCTTCCCATACCATCAATTTAGATGGTAAACGGTTTAGTGTAAATGCGGCAATTTCAAGAGCATAACCCCATACGATAGTCAGAAGTTCAACTAAATGCATCATTGATCACACCATATCTAGCAATGTGCAACTCCTTCTTTGTGATACACCATTATGACGTGGTGTTCTAGGTGGAGTCCATTGTGATATGATACCACGGGCTCACAGAAGGTCCTCAAACTCTTAGTTTAAGCATTCTCCACCCCAATAAGAATGAAGTGCTTAATACTTTTTCCAAGTTGGTTATGAACTTCATTCATGAAATCCTTGAACGTTTTAAGGATTTCTTACTTATGTGTCATCATGTAAATATAACCATACCTACTAAAGTCATCAGTGAAGGTAATGAAGTATTTATACCCACCTCTAGCATTTGTTCTACAAGGGTTGTATACATCAGTATGTATGAGTCCTAATACCCCTCTCATTGTTACAGTGAAAGGAGTTGTTTTCATCTTGTTGAACAAACACACATGTCTATTGATTCAAAATCAAAAGAGTTCAGATAACTATCTTTATGGAGTCTAGATATGCAACCCTCATTTATGTATCCTAGATGAAAATGCTATATATATATATATATATATATTAGTTATTGAGATTAAATATTCTAGTATTTACATTATAAACATGTGTATTTAGATCCAGCAAATAAAGACTATAAGACATCGGGGCACTGCCATGAAAGATCTCATCTTTTGAAATAGAACATCAACCATTCTTAACATGAAATTCATATCCATCGTTGTCCGTAAAAGATACAAAAATGATGTTTCTATTTATGGAAGGTACATAATAGCAGATCATTAACTCTATTACAAGCCTTGTGGGTAGAGATAAATTATAGGTTCCAAGTGTAGTGGCATCAACTCTTACTTCATTTATGACTCACAGTTGGACCTTGACCTTTATTAAAGGCCTACTTCTTTTTAAATACTACATATCTGAGCATGTGAGAGATCCACATCTAGTATCTAGTACCCAACAGGAAGTAGGTAATTTTATCTCAATAATGTATATATGATGGAGCCTCCACTCGCGTAGAGTTGCGTGCACCACTAAAAATCCTAGAGATAGTAAGTCTCTAAGTTTAACCTTATGTGTGCTATAATAAGAGCTCCACCCACGTACTCTAAGGTACGCAGAAGTCATATCGTAGTACAATTGAGGGTTGAATCAATGAGACAACGGTCTTGTTAAGGATTTTACAAGATGGAAAACCTTATAATTCTATTTATCTACTTAAGAGTTGATATCTAGATCAAAAGTTGATTGGATGATTAACCTAAAGTGCAAGGTAATGTAAATGGAAGGAAAGTAAATTTAAGGTTGAAGACAACATTTTGGAAACCACTAGGATGTGATAGAGTTTCACCACCTCCACACATGGATCCAAACATACATCATAAAAACATGGCTTGCAAAGAAAAGAGTCTAAACAGTTAGTATATTTTTAGACTTAGCTTCCTTTCAGATAACTAACTACGAGAAATGTGGAAGTGTTGCAATGACAGCCATCCCCAAATGAATGGTCACTTACTTTGCATCACTCCCCTTACAAAGTGTGTTCCTTGACCTGTCAAGGTTGTACTTTCATACGTCAATTGATTCCATTTCATAGTATGAAAGTACAATGATGGAGGTGAGTTTACTCTACTCCTTGAGAAACACTCCTAGATACCAAATAGATGTATGGTGACTCCATACATCAGGAACCAACATGCAGTCGATATTTGAATCTAAAAGTACAAATGTAGACAATTCACACTAGTAGATAATAGATAACACAAGTTGGTGATCAAGCAACTAGCATTCATTAAACGATTGATGTTGAACTAAAAAGATAGTATTTCTCTATTGCAAACTCATGAATTACAATGCATGGAATGAAAACATGGGTAGTGGGGCTACTCCCCGCACCCTAGTGTATGGAACTACTCGCTCATGGCAAGGACAAAGAAGGAGGCGGGAAGAGAGAAGGAAAACATCATCTCCACATAGGAGGGAGGAAGATCGACCCCTTGGAGTAGAGAGCAACTATCTTCACACCACGTGGTTTCCTTGGTGATGGATCCTCGACTTCCCACCTTCTATGTTGATGAGAGAGAAAGTAGCTTGAGGATGGAGTGTGGATCTTAGACCGGCAGCCTTGGGGTGATGGATGAAGGTTGAAATAGCTCTGGAATAGTTGGGGCAGCCTTGGGGTGATGGATGAAGGTTGAAATAGCTCTGGAATAGTTGGGGCAGCCTTTGGGCACCTAAAGATCTGATGCCAATGAGGACCCCCTTTGGTCCTATTTATAGGCTTCCAGGGAGTTTTGAGCGGTTTTGAAATCGTTTAGATTTTTAACGGTTTGGAGACCATTTGGATCCTCATGGTTTGGGGACCATTTGGATCCTCTCGGTCTTGGGACCGTTTGGATTCTCACAGTTTGGAGACTGTTTGGGGGTTGCTTGGTCTTGAAACCGTTTGAGGCTTGCTTGGTCCTGAGACTGTTTGAAGCTTGCTCGGTCTTGAGACTGTTCGAGGCTTGATTCGTCTTGAGACCATTTGAAGCTTGTTCAGTCTTGAGACCGTTTGAGGCTTTCTCAGTCTTGAGACCGTTTGAGGCTTGCTCAGTCTTGAGACCGTTTGAAGCTTGCTCGGTTTTGAGACTGTTTGAAGCTTGTTCGGTCTGGAGACCGTTTGAGGCTTGCTCGGTCTTGAGACCGTTTGAGGTGGAACTTTTGCAAGTTTTTTTGGGTTTTTCTGTAAGAAGAAAACAAGAAATATCAGTCTATTGGTATATTCACAATAAAGCAGAAAATTAATTATTCTATCTAATTTATCTAAGAAAGAGTATTGAAAACTAAGAAAAAACTAGTAAGATAACATCACAAAATGGGAGGTTATCACCCCCCAACTTAGAGTCTAGCTTGTCCTCAAGTTGGATAGAGCTAAGGCACGTAGTGGCGAGGTGATTTTTTTTTAAAGATTTCCATACTCTTGCTTCAGTTCTAACCCAGAGATCTCCTAGAGTCTTATCGGGATTTCTGCACACACCAACTCTTTCAGAAATTGGGAGTTGTGTGGAGCTTAGGTTTCTTCCGTATCGCGTAACTCGCATTGGGACCACCTTTTCCTTGATCGTATTCTATGCATGTCTTCGACTCTAAGCAGTTTTATACTTCTTTGAAAATCCTACCGGAATCTAAAATGGGTACAAGGGTTGGATGAAGGCTTGATGTATAACTCCTCCTTCGAAGGGGGGGGGGTTTATTTAAACTTTTAGGATCTTTCTACCGGGTGTGATACATCTGCCTTCATGAGGGCTACTGAATGTACCACCGGGTGAGACCTTTATCAGCTTTCATATATTTGGAGACCTTAGGGTTTCACTACCGGGCACGACACATATGCCTTTGTGAGGGCAGTTGAATGTACCAGCCGGGCAAGACCTTTATTGGCTCTTCATATAGGTCCTTATGCATGGCACAACTCTCATGTTTTTATTCAACACTATGGCTTTTATTCATATGCTCACTGGCTTAGGATTTGGGTATTTTAGGGACTTTATTTGGGCTGCCAAGCCTCTTTTTGAAAGAAGAAAAATGTTCCTTAGAGTTTCACGACATGCACTTGTTTTGATTTTTTTACTTGGTGGTCCACTTGTGAGGTTTCTTGATTTGGATTTCTCCTGGTTCCCTCTCATCCTTGAGAGCGTTTGGCTTGTTTTGGCCATTATGTTAACCTATGGAGAGTATGACGTAAAATTGAAGCAAAAGTATGAAAATTGAGTATGAAAGTGATTTATTAATTCACCATTACATGCCTAAATGTTACTTATGTAATTGCTTCTGAGGACTACTTTGTCTCTAATTTAGCTAGGGGTGTCCCTTTTCCAAAACAAATGTTTTCTTATGTCACGCCCCGATCTCACATTAACCACAAACCACGAGATTAGGACGCGACAGGATGGGATTTACACTTAAGCCAACCATTCTTCACTTTTTAAAACATATTAAAGACATTAACAGGGAAATCCGATTTATGCTGTAAAATGAAACTAAACAAACTGCGGAAGCATCTTTATTAAGCTAACTAGCAAGATAAACAGAGTCTACAGCATATTACATTGTCCGACATAAAATAAAGCATAAAAGATAATTTACATCTTATACACATTCACTCTCTCACTCACACCTTGTCCCAAAGATCGAGGGGAAAGGACTAAGAGACCTCTAACTACTAACTACATATTCCTTCTACAGACTAGGCGTGAGGATGAAACGATCCTTCAGATTTCCTGCTGCTAATGATAACCTGAAAATGTTTTGAGTAGAGGTATGAGCCTACTCGCTCAGTGAATAGCATTTCACTTAGATATCACTAAACAACTCATCAGGTTTATAAATTGAAATTAAACATAAATGCAGAACTAAGCAAGGCAATTCTAATAACATAACAGATTTGCAGAATATAATCACATTTCCATGCAATAGCACATAATTTGAACAGATAAATAGATATAAAGAAATAGCACACAAGTTCGAATACTTTAATTTACTGTGATCCTATATGATTACATATTTATATTATTATGCCCTAATCATATGCAGTGTACTATGCATATAAAGATCCGTAACAAGTTCATGCTACGATCCCACCGTACAAGACTTAGCGACACACCCAAGAAATGCTAAGTCTGACGCCAGCCCTGCTCTGCTACAGGACCCCAGGCTCCACGGCCTCAATGCACAACCACGTGTGCTGCACAACTACGTGTGCTCCAGACTCCTCCTGACAAACCTGAGCACACAGGCGGAGAGTCTCACAGGGTTACCTTCGTGATACAAGCACGAATGGTGTTGGATAACCCCCCTTTTCCCCAGTGCCATCGTGACACAAGCACGATTGTTGTTAGATACTGCCTCTCTTTCCTCGTTTGTCCGTGACACAAGCACGGATGATGTTGCAACACGAGTTTCCCCCCTAAGAAGCAGATCTCTCTTAGGGGTTCTACGGTGTTAGGGCACCTAAGTCTATTAACTGATTAACAAATAAACATTTAAACAGGAATATCACATTTCATGCATATTGCACAATATAAATATCACATGAAGCAAATATATATCCTTTATCATCATTAAACATGTTTCAGTATCATTTATCCACTTTCAATGCTAAACATCTATTTTTAAATCAGCAAATACATTGCAAGTATAATACAGGAAATTTCATCATTTTCACTAAGCATATTAGGTATTTCAAGTTCCAATGAAACTAACATACTTTATTGTATGTACTACACTGTTTAAAAGTTATACTAACTGATACAGAGGCAATTCAACATTTAAATTGAGTTAATTAATGATTACTGAATGAACTACTACTCACCTAATTCGAATCGCCCAGATCTGTCTAGAAATGCATCCAGAGGTTGTCTTCAACCTTGGAATTGCCCAATTTGAATCTGCAGTAGCTTCCCAACGGTACCATGCTCACATGTACAGGTTGAAATTGAACGTCTTGGTTGGGTGTCGATCACTGTTGGAGCTGCAACTCGTACTTGGACCTCAGAGTCAGAGTTTAGGCTGCCGTTTGAGGTGCTATGGGGATGCCCATCCATCCCTGGCTGCTGTTGCCGCTCTGGGCACCGTCCAACAGCTTGGGGCATCCAAGAAATGAGAAAGGAGAAGGAGGGGAGGGGCAGGTGTTGCGGATTCATGCTCGAGGCACTAGGCTGAGCTCGTTGGCACTGCTTGGTGCAGCTCCTCGTGCTCAAGAAGGATTCTGGCCAGACCTGCTGCAAGTAGCAGCTCCACACACATACAAGAAGGAGAGGGGGAGTTGGTTGGATCGCTTCTCGTAGCTAGGGCTGCGGATCTGTGCCTGGGCCTTAAGGCCGAACTCCATGGCACTGTTTTGAGGTGCTGGCCACGCCCAAGGCGACCACTAGCTGCTGCTTCGCACAGCTACTGATGTTGCTGGCCGCAGCTACAGGGGCGCCACCCTAGCTGGTGGTTGGGATCACGGGTAGGGCAAGGAAAGGGGAAGAAGGAAGGAGAAAGAAGAAGGGGAGAGGTGGGCGATGCAGGAGAAGGGGCTACCAAGCCCTAGATCGCCCTTAATCGCCCTGCCATTCGCCTCCTGCTGCCGCGAAAAAAATCGCACAGCTATAGTGCATGCGCCGCTTCAGAATAAATCAAGGAAGGAGATAAGTGAGAAAATGAAGGGTTAAATAAAAGGCTAATTTGGAAAAATTGCACTATAGGTCCAAGGAAACTAAAAATGGTATAAGTATCGCCTCAAAGGTCCGATTCAACTGATTTTTCTTGCAAACTTTCAAGCAAGGGATTCTCTACAACTGGAGGCATCAAAATCATGCTAATTAACTAGTAACACATGATCAAATCACTAATTGCATTAGTCAGCACTCAACTCAACTCAATTAACTTAAAAATCATCATTACTATTATCATTAATTACCTCAGATGATTAAATCTTGACTATTGATTCACATGTTGTCTTATCTTGATTATTCCTGATGTTTAACAAAAACTTAGCACTAATTGAGGTGTTTCACGTAATTCGAGGTATTTATTAGTTATTCATGGAGTGGGTCATAACAACCTTTTCCCCTTAAAAGAATTTCGTCCCGAAATTCCTAAAAGAGAAAGGAAACGTGTTACTCATTTCTGACTCGTATTCCTACGTAGCTCCCTCTAGGTTGAGATTTCTTCACAAAACTATCACTAATGGTATCTCACAAATCATAAGTTTCTTGATCCTCTGATCAACCCTCTGCATAGGTCCCTTAACCTAGGACACATCTGATCTGATTCCAGATCAAACCACAAAACATTGTCTTTCCAGATCTGTTATAACAGTATCTCACTTTATGGTAATTACCAAGAAATTATTATACTATTCATGCAAACAAACTAAAATTCTTAAATAAACAGAATGCATGTCAATTTGGTACTAAAATTAAAATCATGCAATTTAACTGTTAAACATCATCACATCTTATAATGAAGATTGATATCAAGATACTTGATTCATCGTACACCCTATCCTTAGGGTTTCATTTGCCTTGTTCATTCATCACATGCCAACACCCTACTCTTAGGGTTATCTCATTCACTAATCACATGGAAACACCCTACTCTTAGGGTTTCCGTTATCTCATCTGTTTGATTGCAGTTCAAATCACAATACGGTATCATCCTAGAACTGGCAGAGCAGTATATTCAAAATCATTGTAATTACTGAGTAATCTTTATATCATGCATGCAGGCAGATTAAAAATTCATAAATATTCCAAACTCAAATCAATTTTGGCACATACATACTGAATTCATGTAATTTGAACATCTTATTACATCAATAAGAGTAATTTACTTCACCTATAAGAAACCATCTGTAATATTTTTCAATTATCTGAAATTTCTCGAAGAACGTGCATATTAACCAAATTCCTGGTTTGTGCATCACATAACTCAATTAAGAGTTGCTTACAAATCATAACACAAATAATTAATAGTACTTGAGAATTTCTAATAATATCTCAGGGAAACGTGCCAATTCATGAAAAAGTTAAGTCATACCTATTAACATAACAGGAAGCATGCAACTAGGTTTATTTGTATATTTTAATGCTAACGTACTTCCTTGAAATCATGCGCCTAATGATTTACTAAATCTGTATTGTCTGAGTTTATACCCAAACCGTACCATTATCAGTTGTGTATTTCTAAACCCAACATTCACACTAAGCAAACTCTATAAAACTTAAATGTTCTTCCCAACTTCCACTGAAATGTAAAACACATGCTCTCAGCATGTCCTCAAAAGTCTGAATGGTCCTCTCAAATTGACCATCCGTCAGCAGGTGAAAGGTTGTACTGCATCTCAACTTTGTGCCCAAAGCTTGATGCAACTGATTTCACAATCTGGATGTGAACTTAGGATCTCTATCTGATATAGTTGAAACCAGAATACCATGCAACCTGACTATCTCATCCACATATATCTTAGCCAACCTTGGGACATCAAAGGTTGACTTAATATGAAGAAAGTGAGCAGAATAAATTAGTCTATCCACAATCTTTCATATCGAGTCATAACCTCTAGGTGTCTAGGGCAACCCTATCACAAAATCCATTGCGATATGTTCCCATTCCCATACTAGTATAGGAAAAGATTACAAAGTACATGTGGGTTTCTGATGCTAAGTCTTAACCTGCTGACACACATTGCACTTAACCACCTAATCAGCTACATCCTTCTGCATATCTGACCATCCGTTTCAATTCCTTGACATTCATATACATCTTAGTGTTTTCCTGAAAGCATAGCATACATCAATACATGCACTTCCATAAGAATCTTTTCTTTCAACTCACTATCTCGAGGTACACAAAATATGTCATGCTAATACAACACCTTATCATCTTTAAACTTAAACTCTGGTCTCTTTTCCTCCTATCATGCCATGCATGGTCTGGTTTAACTCACTATCACCCTATTGTAGTTCCTTGATCTGATCATAATAAGTAGGCTTAACTTACATCTGTACAATCAAACCACTATGTGCTATTACCCCTAAGTCTAAGTCCAACTCCCACATTTCTACTAACAGGTCTCTATTGAAACCTGTCATAGAGAATGCATTAGCTGTTGAACTTGACTTTCTGCTGAAAACATCATCCATCACATTCTCTTTATCAGGGTGATAATCTAGATGTTACATCATAAAGATAGTGACGCCATGTCTTAAAAACATGAACTACATCAACTATCTTTAGATCGCATATCGGATAATACTCCGCATTCTATGCTACTTTCTTATTGTTACATTTCAATTTTATGTTTTACTCTTTTCTGTAAGTCATTTCATGTTGTTCATGTACCGTTCAGATTAGCTACCTATAAACCCTAGATCACTATCAATGCTAGTTTACTTTACATAGATCAAATCTCAAGGTCTTATTTTATAGAGATGCTAGTATTCAAGATTAAATCACTAGTGATATCCCTTGAACTACTACAACTCTAATCATTCTAGGATTTGGTCCTTAACAATAATATCGCGTTATTGTGTGCGGGTGTGGTCGATTATATAAATCAATTTGAGTTGCTTGGGTCAATAGCATATTAATCCAACACTCAACTTTAATTATATTGGCTGAAAATTCAGTTTTCACAATAGTTTCTGTAATTCGTTTATAAAATAGTTAACAGAAGCTCCAAAAATTCTGGAAATTGTATATATTATACCTAATGAAGTTTCAGACTTCCAGTAAAAATTTGAGATCATTTCAAGTTACCAATAATTAATTAAAAATCGAACAGTGCACTGCTATATTGCAGTCTGCAGCAGATTCGGTCGAGTTGTAAACTCGGCCGACACCCTCACTTGTAGAGATCAAAAGTCATCCAAAAATTACGCCAATTTTACAGAGTGTCTAAAATTTGTTTTTCAAGCACAGTTAAAATTTGAGATCAATTTGATGTACCAATAAAAAGATAAAATTCAATTACCACACTGCTATATCAATCTGAAAATGTGATCGGTCGAGTTTGAAACTCGGCCGATAAACATGTCAGAACATTTTTCAAAAATTCTAATACTTTCCAATATTGTTTACATTTTAAATATTTAAATCATATTCAAATTTGAGCTAAATCAAAGTTACACATAAAATACTAAAAATCATTTAATGAGACATTCTATTTATCAAATTCTGTATTCATGTATCATCAAAACCCTATTTTGGGCCAATTAGGGTCTATGCTTCTCAAACCCTAAATCTCAAGACAAAAGAACATTTAGACTTCTTATCATAGTTATAACATCCTAATGTATATACATTCTCACTATGTTACAGGTTTAAATTATCCAGAATCTATTCTTATTTTACTGTTAATAGGAGTCATTAGATCCCAGTAACGCATCCTGCCAGCCGGACCAGGCCGAACCTGTAGTCCTGAAGCCAAGAGCTACTCGAGATTAATCAACCCCTATTATTCTTAATCATGTGGGAAGAATATCCACTTAGGGCAAACTCATTTAAACATAAATTTGGGTCTACTTTAGTACTAAGAAAACAAACACTTAACAATTCACTTCATGACACAACAATATAAAAGAATCATGTTTACTTTACAAACTAAAAATTTCATTTCATGCATATAAAAGCATTTCTAGTGATCTTTTAAATCAGATAAACAATAATAAACAAGAGTTGAATCGCATCTTATATGTAATCTCTTATTCCCTCATTAATTTCTGATCTCTTAACCTTAAGATTCCTAGGGTTTTCTTTCTAGCCTATCCTTCCTCTGCATACCTGGCCAGGGCATCCAGAGAAGAACAGACAGAGTAGCTTGATACTGGTCAATCTAAGTATTCAGACACTTGGCCAGGGTATCTAAACACTCAGACCTCCCAGAGATAAAACACATCATTCATTATTCGCCTTACTTATGACCTTATCTTTTGACCCTAATGATTCTTAACGACTCATCTTAAGCTCATTACTTGATTCTCGTGACCACATCCTTTTCCTGCCATCTGTAATAGTATAATAGAACACTTCCTGTTAGAAAATTCCAGACAGAAGAAAACTCTTAAACCTTAATCCTATTGGTCTCTTATCGTCCCCTGACCTTGACTTAGAGTATTCATATACTCAACCTATGCTCTGATACCAAAATTGTCACGCCCCGATCTCACATTAACCACAAACCACGAGATTAGGACGCGACAGGATGGGATTTACACTTAAGCCAACCATTCTTCACTTTTTAAAACATATTAAAGACATTAACAGGGAAATCCGATTTATGCTGTAAAATGAAACTAAACAAACTGCGGAAGCATCTTTATTAAGCTGACTAGCAAGATAAACAGAGTCTACAGCATATTACATTATCCGACATAAAATAAAGCATAACAGATAATTTACATCTTATACACATTCACTCTCTCACTCACACCTTGTCCCAAAGATCGAGGGGAAAGGACTAAGAGACCTCTAACTACTAACTACATATTCCTTCTACAGACTAGGCGTGACGATGAAACGATCCTTCAGATTTCCTACTGCTAATGATAACCTGAAAATGTTTTGAGTAGAGGTATGAGCCTACTCGCTCAGTGAATAGCATTTCACTTAGCTATCACTAAACAACTCATCAGGTTTATAAATTGAAATTAAACATAAATGCAGAACTAAGCAAGGCAGTTCTAATAACATAACAGATTTGCAGAATATAATCACATTTCCATGCAATAGCACATAATTTGAACAGATAAACAGATATAAAGAAATATCACACAAGTTCGAATACTTTAATTTACTGTGATCCTATATGATTACATATATATATTATTATGCCCTAATCATATGCAGTGTACTATGCATATAAAGATCCGTAACAAGTTCATGCTACGATCCCACCGTACAAGACTTAGCGACACACCCGGGAAATGCTAAGTCTGACGCCAGCCCTGCTCTGTTACAGGACCCCAGGCTCCACGGCCTCAATGCACAACCACGTGTGCTGCAAAACCACGTGTGCTCCAGACTCCTCCTGAAAAACCTGAGCACACATGCGGAGAGTCTCACAGGGTTACCTTCGTGACACAAGCACGAATGGTGTTGGATAACCCCCCTTTTCCCCAGTGCCATCGTGACACAAGCACGATTGTTGTTAGACACTGCCTCTCTTTCCTCGTTTGTCTGTGACACAAGCACGGATGATGTTGCAACACGAGTTTCCCCCCTAAGAAGCAGATCTCTCTTAGGGGTTCTACGGTGTTAGGGCACCTAAGTCTATTAACTGATTAACAAATAAACATTTCAACAAGAATATCACATTTCATGCATATTGCACAATATAAATATCACATGAAGCAAATATATATCCTTTATCATCATTAAACATGTTTCAGTATCATTTATCCACTTTCGATGCTAAACATCTATTTTTAAATCAGCAAATACATTGCAAGTATAATACAGGAAATTTCATCATTTTCACTAAGCATATTAGGTATTTCAAGTTCCAATGAAACTAACATACTTTATTGTATGTACTACACTGTTTAAAAGTTATACTAACTGATACA
Source organism: Alisma plantago-aquatica (assembly GCA_963693085.1). NCBI lineage: Eukaryota > Viridiplantae > Streptophyta > Magnoliopsida > Alismatales > Alismataceae > Alisma > Alisma plantago-aquatica. The sequence continues at coordinate 279,522,035 of OY856414.1, read as the reverse complement.
GAGGCAATTCAACATTTAAATTGAGTTAATTAATGATTACTGAATGAACTACTACTCACCTAATTCGAATCGCCCAGATCTGTCTAGAAATGTGTCCAGAGGTTGTCTTCAACCTTGGAATTGCCCAATTTGAATCTGCAGCAGCTTCCCAACAGTACCATGCTCACATGTACAGGTTGAAATTGAACGTCTTGGTTGGTTGTCGATCACTGTTGGAGCTGCAACTCGTACTTGGACCTCAGAGTCAGAGTTTAGGCTGCCGTTTGAGGTGCTATGGGGATGCCCATCCATCCCTGGCTGCTGTTGCCGCTCTGGGCACTGTCCAACAGCTTGGGGCATCCAAGAAACGAGAAAGGAGAAGGAGGGGAGGGGCAGGTGCTGCGGATTCATGCTCGAGGCACTATGCTGAGCTCGTTGGCACTGCTTGGTGTAGCTCCTCGTGCTCAAGAAGGATTCTGGCCGGACCTGCTGCAAGTAGCAGCTCCACACACATACAAGAAGGAGAGGGGGAGTTGGTTGGATCGCTGCTCGTAGCTAGGGCTGCGGATCTGTGCCTGGGCCTTAAGGCCGAACTCCATGGCACTGTTTTGAGGTGTTGGCCACGCCCAAGGCGACCACTAGCTGCTGCTTCACACAGCTACTGATGTTGCTGGCCGCAGCTACAGGGGCGCCGCCCTAGCTGGTGGTTGGGATCACGGGTAGGGCAAGGAAAGGGGAAGAAGGAAGGAGAAAGAAGAAGGGGAGAGGTGGGCGATGCAGGAGAAGGGGCTACCAAGCCCTAGATCGCCCTTAATCGCCCTGCCATTCGCCTCCTGCTGCCGCGAAAAAAATCGCACAGCTACAGTGCGTGCGCCGCTTTAGAATAAATCAAGGAAGGAGATAAGCGAGAAAATGAAGGGTTAAATAAAAGGCTAATTTGGAAAAATTGCACTATAGGTCCAAGGAAACTAAAAATGGTATAAGTATCACCTCAGAGGTCCGATTCAACTGATTTTTCTTGCAAACTTTCAAGCAAGGGATTCTCTACAACTGGAGGCATCAAAATCATGCTAATTAACTAGTAACACATGATCAAATCACTAATTGCATTAGTCAGCACTCAACTCAACTCAATTAACTTAAAAATCATCATTACTATTATCATTAATTACCTCAGATGATTAAATCTTGACTATTGATTCACATGTTGTCTTATCTTGATTATTCCTGATGTTTAACAAAAACTTAGCACTAATTGAGGTGTTTCACGTAATTCGAGGTATTTATTAGTTATTCATGGAGTGGGTCATAACATCTTATGTACAGCAGTTATTCTATCAAAGAAATTATCAGAAGAACTAATTGTCAAAAAAAGAAAAATGTGTATGAAAGAATAAAGGTAAATGAAAGAGTGGAGAGTAGAAGATTTGAATATAATACCTCGCCCTTGCCCAGTGTACCCCCCCCAACTTATCACTCACTCTGTCCATAGAGTATCAAGGTGATAGGTTGAGAATTACATGGGAAAGGGTGTTAAGGTTCTGTTAATCCTTTGTTGGCTCTATAGGAACGGAGGAGATTTGCTGCAAACTTTCCACGTAAAGTGTGATAATCCACGTCCTTCATGTCCTCCACATGTTTACCAAGAACAGTGAGGGTATACATCCAGTAAAGGACGTAGAAACCACAATCATTTGATTCTCTAATTTGCTGGGGACATCGGTGGAAGAAGGCTGGGCGATGGAAATGTTCTTTGTTATACGCCTTTGTGTGCTTGCCGAGAAGATAGTTTAGTCATTCAACACAATCCTTCGCCACTTATTCCATGGGCATCTTTTTTGTAACAGCATACTCTCTCTGGATTGGATCGAACTAGCTATCAGAACTGTTGTAGATCACTGTAGTGCCATTGTGTAAGTTTGTTGCCAGCAACATCCAATGCTTAGAGTAAAGGAATGGAAATAGGATGAACTTTGGAGTCGTATGTTGAAGATATGAGATAAGGGCTTCAGTGGTGCCAAAGTTCTTTGACTCGAGTAAATCATCCTTCATGTATGTAGATGCCATGTAAACCGTAGGTAGGTCCCGTGCTAGAAGAAATTGGTAGGCAGTCATTACGCTCACGGATAATGAACCTTTTATTTGTACAGTTTCACAGAGTGAATCTTACATTACGAGAATGTTCCCGTCAAGGAAAACAAGCTCATCGTTCTCTTCATAAAGCCGAGACATGATGAGTCTGAGTTCATTGTCTGAAAGACTCTTGTATGCAGCAAGGTCAAAGTTTGGGAACGTTGGTTGTATAGCAGATAGGGGCACCATATCTTTGGATGATCTATTGATGGTGGGTCCTATTAACAAATCGATGTCCCCCTTATCATCCACCATATCGAAATTATAAGGGTCCCGTTGGCATTTTTCTGGGACCTTGGCGGTTTGTTGTTGTTGTTTCTCCAATTCCTTTAGTATTTGTCTGAAAGGTTGCTTTTATGGACGTTGGATAGCAGAGAATAAGTAGTGAGGTACGTCGTCTTGAACCATAGTGAAGTCCTTGAAGAACCGTCTATCATAGATAAGTTACATGGCGTTACGTCCCCATAGATAATGCATGTCTTTTGTAGTTATCTCGGTAAATGGGATTTGTCTGTTGAGTGCTTCTATGAATCTTATTGTATAGAAAGTGCAGTCCCCTAAACCTTCGTGTGTTTGGACTGTTGGGTTGATGATTTGGAACCAAGGTTGGTTCCAACCATGTTGAAGATATGGGTAGGTAGCCAATATTATTTTGAGAAGCTAGAAAGGAATGCATCTTGCTTCTCCATCTTCTGAACCAACAAAGTTTATCCGTTCGGCCTTAAGCTCACTAGCACAAAAATTGTACACCTTGGCATCGTGGGCCTTGGTGTCGACAATCATTAGTAGCCAGTGGCCAGAGAGTTTAAAAGGCACTATGATGTAGCATGCTTTCTTTGTGATACCCGTTTGTAGCCTCAAGATGGACTTTGCCTACAAGTCCTTGTTTAATAAGCTTAAAGCAAGATAGGGTGAAGCGTTGAAAACTGGCTGCAATTTCTTTGGGCTCTGGAACTCTTCTATATTATTAGCAAGGAGGACACAGAAGATAGCCATCTTCACCACCGATTGTGGTCATAGGAGAATACGGAAATCTTCGCATGTCAACTTGAGCTTCATCTCTGTATTATTATAGATGATGTCCCCCCCGTCCTTGGCATCATCTACAATAGCGTTCAGGATGAAGATGTCCTGAACATCTAAAGTACAGATGGTCACCCCGTCCAAGTCATGCATCTTGTGAGGTAGAGGTGGCGGAGGGGGAAGGTCTTGTAGTAGAGGAAGTGAAGTCTTCTCGTTGTCGTCCACATATTGTGGCAAATCTTCATCTTTGTTCGAATCAGAGTTGAGTCTATCTTCAGTGTCGAGATCACTCTATCCTCGAAATCCTCATGCTCTAGGGGGAGGGGTGTAGCTTGTTCCAGGATAGAATGTTGAAGAGTGATGGCTGTTGTGATAGGGCTAGTGCTGGTTTCCATAATACATTGTTGAAACTCAGCAAAAACTGCATCTTTTGTAGTGTCCCCCAGGGATCCCAAGGCTGAGAAATTAAAAAATTGATCCCCATATGACATTGTGACATTGTCATTATTATCAGGGGAGTGGTGGTCTTTGGTTTTACCCTCCTTGTGGTCTTCACCATCTCCCCTCTTTGTATTATATGGCCCTCAGTTGGTGTCCTCCCCAACATTGCCTGGGTCGTCGGGTTGGTCATCTGAGGAGGAGCTATTTGCATTGGAATCAGCTGAGGAGTCAAAATCCTTATCATCGTCTTCATTGCCATCATCGTCATCTGCCACTTTGTCCTTTGGCTTCTTTTGTGTTGCTTTCTTACACTGCTGACGGATGGCTTGTAATTCTTTGAGTGCCACTTGCACATGCTCGTGGGTTTCGAGCAGTGCATCGTGGCTTTCTTTAAGATCAGTATATCTTGCTTTGGCAGAGAGGAGTCATGCTGATAGATCGATCATTTGTGCTCGTAGATGATTGAGTTCATCGTTTGAGTGCTCCTCTTGGCGGTGGATGAATTGTGTGAGGCTTCTATCAATGACATCCAAGTGTGTGGTCAATGTAGTTTGTTGTCGATGAAGCTCGCAAAGGGTCTCAGGAAGAGGCTGGGTTTTCTTAGAGACCCTATCGACTTGTTGGGCCAACGCTTCTTGCTGGCCTTTTATCCCAAGTATCAACTCTGGCAAGTTTTATACGTGGTCATCGATGTGCTTGACTTGCTTGGCTGCTATTTCCTGCTGTTGTTGAATGCTTGTGAGGATGCCTGGAAAGGCGTGAGTCCACTCATCGAGCTTGGATACCTGTGTAGCAAGTCCCTATACACAAGAAAAAATTGATTGTAAGATGTTAGAAGGGTCAGTGAGGAGGTTTCGAAAAGCGTCAAATTTCTGTCTGAATTCCTCACCAACCTATGAAAAAGGGACCCCAGAGGTGGATGGGTGGGATGGTTGGGGTCTAGGTGGAATGGTGGAGGTTCCATTGATGGGGCCATGAATGGCGCAGTGACTGTAGAGGGATTCACCAGCAGTATTGGGGTGGTGGCAGATGAGAAGGGTGGCGACATCCCGGGTGAAAAAGGTGGAACCGAGAATGTTGGGGGGAAAGTGGTGGAAGTAAAGGTGAGATCGGGCGTTGAGCTGAAGAATGGGATGCCTGAGGAGAAAATGAGTGAGGTGGAAGATGCAAGTGGAGTTGTGGTTGTGGAGAGAGGGGTTGTGGTGGGAATTATAGTGGAAACTGGTGGAAGAGTGGTGGATGGTGGAATGGTGGAAGATGGGAGTGTGGTGGGGTGGTTGTAGAGGTGATCCCAACATCCATATCTATGATGAAGGGGTCTGATGTAGGATTCATGATGTTTTCTTCATTGTGGGGGTGCTCTGCCGTAGGGTTCATCTTGGATGTAGGCATCCCGGACTGCTGTTGCATTTGTGTGCATAGTTTGGTCGGTCGTGTTACGGGTATTTTCTTTGGTCTTATGGATGGGGAAGTGACACTATGCTCTGTCTTCCCTACTTTTGCTTGTTTCTCCTTTTCTTTTACTGAGGCAAGAAGTCTAGCAAGCTCCTCTTCAATGAAAAGAAGATTGTCGTTATCATAATCAGCCAGATCTAGAAGTGGTAGCAACATCATGGATACTTTGACAGTTGGGCAGAAGACGTAATGGAGTTTGGCATCCTTCTCCTTTATAATATAGGTGTTCTTTAGGACCTGTTCATTTGTTAGAGTGTCACCCTTGATCAAAGTACATTTTAGAAGTGGTCCATCCATCTTAAGATATTTCAGAATTGAAGTTACATGACCACCTATGCAGATTTCCTTTTCAAGGGAATAAGATGTGTGTTTGTGTATCAAATGATGTCTGATGTTGACTGGCTACCCCTTTAAGATGGACCATAGTGTGAAGAGGTCCAAAATGATAACATTCACGCTCTCTGTCCTAGGGAATAGAGCGCATGTTATTGTTTTGTGCAGAGTTTGTACCAGGCCGAAATGAATGTTGGAGGCTTTGCAAGTCTTTGGTTCATAACTAGGAAGTCCCGTCAATGACCTCCAGAAGGTATGCATGTTGAACTGGGGGTGGTCTAGACTTGCCTCCTTAGCCTTTTTTAGCTGATCTTGGTTGTCGATGAAGATTTCATTTAGCAGGTTCTCGGTCAAAATGACATGTCTCCCAAAAAGCTATGTTACTAGCTTTCAATCGCCTAAGTCTGTTGGTTTGTCTGATACGTTCACTGGTTCTTTAGTGGGGTAAGTGAAGAACTCCAGTGTGGGTTTGACATAGGAATTTTCTATGACAAAGCAGAGTTTGGAAAGATTTGCGTTGTCGAGCAGGGCGAGAACTCTGTCATAGATCCCCATTTTCTTCAGTACATTGGAGCAGACGTACTTGGTTGGTCACAGGATTTTGTCTCCAGCTTGCAATTTTTGAATGTAGAGGTCAGCTGGTGTTGTGATTGTCATGATGGTGGCGGCAGGAGTGGTGTGTTCTGCCAAGATTTTTTCACTTACAGTTGATGGCCGAACTTGCTTTCGTGATCATCTTTTGGTGGGTTTTTCTTCGATTGCCTCCTGGGCCTTCCTTTTTCCCTTTGGCTTTGTAGGTGTGGATTCCTCCTCAGAATTTGGTGCATAGTCTGAACCTTCATTGGTTGAGGAATGATCTTTGATTTCTTCAATTGAATCTTCTACTAAACATTTGTTGACTCGCTCAAGGTCATGGATGACCTCGGGCAGGCGAGTTGGAGTTTTGCCCATTTTTTCGCACAGGTCAAGGATGTGCTGGAGCTTATTCTTGTGCTCCATCAATTGCTCCCTGGTCCAAATGTGAGAGTCAACAACTTCTTTTGCAGGTGATGCCATTCTGAAAATTGAACAAGAAATTATTTAGAAAAGAGTGAAATTTTAGTAAAAATGGAATAGAGAGGATTGCAACATTGTGTAAGATTCATGGTTTTGAAACAAAATTTGTTAAAAACGAAACTATTAAGGGTGAAATGGGTCCAAATGGTTCCACGACTATTTGGGTCCAAACGGTTTCATGACCATTTGGGTCCGAACGGTTTCATGAATAGTCGAGTCGAAACCACTTGGAAGGCAAAACCGTGACAAAGATGAAGCGGCAGCGACGACGAATGGATTAATGGGAGTAAAAATGATGCCAGCAATGAAGGCAACAACGGCGGTGATAGCGGTGGCAGCAGTGGTGATGATGATGATAGTAAGCGTCATCTACCTAACTGTTGTTGTTGCATTGATGGTCGATGTAGAGAGAGTGGCAGAGAGAAGGACAGAGTAGCTTTTGAGTAAGAGAATGGAGATGGTGACACCGGCATCAGAAGAGAGAACGGAGGTGAGAGCGAGGAAGCAGCGCCAGAGGTGCTAGCGTGGATGGAGACGGTGGTTGCGTGGGAGTAAGAAGTCAGAAGGAATGGGGTAGGTTTTGCGTGAGAGAAAGCTCGAGAGTAGAAGGAATGAAAAGGGAGGGGGTCGAGGAGTATTTATAGAAAAAGGAGAGGTGACTGTACAAATTCTCCTTAGGTCAAACGATCTCGGGACCATTTGGGTCTGAATGGTTTCGAAACCATGAGACCAAACGGTTACAAGACTATTTGGATCTAAACAGTTTTGAGACCATGAGGACCAAATGGTTTCAAGACCGTTTGGGTCCAAACGGTTTTGAGACCGTGAGGACCAAACGGTTTCAAGACCATGAGGACCAAACGGTTTCAAGACCGTTTGGGTCCAAATGGTTTTAAGACCGGTTTCGAGACCGTGAGGACCAAGAGGTCAGGACAAAACTATTTTGGTCAATGATTTTTATATTTTTATATTTATTTTGGTTGCTTATATAAATTTTTATATTTTCTAAACAATGAGAACTAGAAAATTATCAAAATCTAAGCAAAATGAAAAAGAAAGGTGATACTCGGTTCTTGGGTTGTCTCCCAAGTAGCGCTTTGGTTTTACGTCGCTAGCTCGACAAAATTCTGACTTGATCAATTTAATGTTGTGGGGTCATGAATGTTGATAGTTTGTCTTGGAGTTTTATCGGCTAGAGTATAGTATTTTTTCAGTCCATGGCCATTAACAGTCCTTTCTCCTCCATTGTCATCAAAGATGATGGCAGCTCCAATTGGATAGATATGCTTGATAGTGAAGGGCCCGAACCATTTTGTGCGGAGTTTCCGGGGAAATATTTTGAGTTTGGAGTTGAAAAGAAGGAACTGGTCTCCGACAATGATATCTTTCCTTTTAAGGGGGCCATCATGCCACATCTTAGTTCTCTTTGTAGATCTTGGCATTCTGGTAGGCAGTCATTCTTAGTTCCTCCAGCTGTTGTAATTGGAGTTGTTTGTATTCACTGGCACTTTTGAAATCAAAATTTAATTGTTTGATAGCCCACCATGCTTTGTGTTCTAATTCAAATGGGAGATGGCATGACTTTCCATACACCAAACGAAATGGCATTGTTCCTATTGGTATTTTTTAAGCAGTACAATATGCCCAGAGAGCATCATGAAGTTTGGTGGACCAATCCGTGCGGTTTTTGTTGACATTTTTCTCTAAGATAGCTTTCAATTGTCTGTTTGAGACTTCAACTTGGTCGCTAGTCTGCGGATGATAAGGCGTAGCAACCTTATGTTTTACTTTGTATCTTTGTAGAAGAGCTTCAAAGCTTCTTTCCAAGAAATGTGACCCTCCATCAGATATGACCGTACTAGGTACTCCAAATCTAGGAAAGATGATATCCTTGAATAGCTTAATAATTGGCTTAGAGTCACAAGATACAGTGGGTATAGCTTCTACCCATTTGGATATGTAGTCCACAGCAACCAAAATATAGGAGAATCCATATGATGGGGGAAATGGACCCATATAGTCCACTCCCCATACATCAAAAAGTTTGATCTCCTGCCACAGAGTTAGTGGCATTTTGTTTCATTTCAATATCTCTCCAGAAAGCTGACATTTATTGCAAGATTGCACAAATTTATGGGCATCCATTGCTATTGTTGGCCAGAAGAATCCTGACTGTAGGACTTTAAGAGCGGTCTTCTTCGAACTCATGTTCCCCATAGTGAGGCCAGAATGGCAGTGTTCTAAGACTGGGATAATTTCTTCTTCAGGACAATGGCAGAATAATCAATCTGCGCATAAGCGGAAAAGGTATGGTTCATCCCAAAAGTATTGCTTGACGTCATGAAGAAATTTCTTTCTATCGTGGTAGGAAGCAGTAGGGTGGACAATTCCTATATCCAGATAGTTTACTATATCAGTGTACCAAGGAAATCTGATGGCAACTTTCATGAGTTGATCGTCAGGTAGAGAGTCGCGGATAGGTATATTGTCATTGTCCTGAGTCTCAATGTGACTTAAGTGGTCGGCGACAACATTTTCTACCCCACGTTTATCTTTTATTTTCAAATCGAATTCTTGAAGCATCAACACCCAGCGATTAAGTCTGGGTTTTGCATCTTGTTTCTGAATCAGATATTTTATTGCGGAGTGATCTATGTATACTATGACTTTTGATCCGATCAGATAAGAATGGAATTTTTCAAAAGCATAGATGACTGCCAAGAACTCTTAATCTGTAGTTGTATAGTTCCTTTGGGCTTCATCAAGCATTTTTTATGCATAGTATATCACATATGGTTTCTTATCTATTCTCTGCCCTAGTGTTGCCCCTATAGCGTAGTCACTGGCGTTTCTTGGAGGGTTGTGACCAGTTAGGGGCTCTTAGTATAGGTGTCGAGATCAGGGAATTCTTTAGAGTCATGAAGTTGCGTAAACATTCTTGATCAAAATTGAAATCTGCATCTTTAGTCAATAAGTGAGACGTGGGCTTTGCTATTTTTAAAAAGTCTTTGATGAATCTTCGATAAAATCCGGCATGGCCCAAAAAGGCTTGTACTCCCCTGATGTCTTTTGGTGGTGTCAGTTTTGAAATGACATCTATCTTTGATTTGTCCACTTCAATCCCTCTTTCTCTCACTCGATGCCCGAGGACAACTTCTTCTGTCACCATGAAATTACATTTTTCCCAATTAAGGATCAAATTTGTTTCCTCACATCTTTGTAGCACTCTACCGAGGTTAAGCAGACATTTGTCAAAATATTCCCCATAAACTGAAAAGTCATCCATGAAAATTTCCATGATGGACTCAGTTAATCATGTGAATATGGAAAACATACACCTCTGAAATGTTGCGGGTGCATTACATAGTCCAAAAGGCATCCTTCTAAAGGCGTAAGTTCCGAAAGGGCCAGTAAAAGTCGTCTTTTCTTGATCTTCAGGGTGTATCAGAATTTGATAAAACCCTGAATAACCGTCAAGATAGCAAAAAAAAATTTGGTGGGCCAGATGTTCAAGGACTTTGTCAAGGAAAGGTAGAGGGAAGTGATCTTTTCTTATTGCCTTGTTCAGTTTCCTATAATCGATACACATCCTCCATCCAGTGACAGTCCTTGTGGGTACCAGTTAACATTGGTTCCCTCCTTTTTAGGGACCACTTGGATCGGACTAACCCATTGAGAATCGGAAATTGGATAAATGATACTAGCTTTTAGGAGTTTAATAACCTCGAGGCAAACCACCTCTTTGAGATTTGGGTTTAGTTTCCTCTGATGTTCTTGTGAAGGTTTAAACTCTTCTACCCTGGGTAATTTGTGCATGCACAGAGCTGGATTTATTCCTGTTAGGTCAGTCATCTTGTATCCAATGACTTTCTTGTGCTTTCTTAACTCAATAAGTAGTCTTTCTTCTTGGTCATCTATTAAAGTGGAACTGATAATGATCGGACATAATTTTTCTTCTTCAAGGAAGACATGTTTGATTCCAACTGGTTAGAGATTTCATTTCAAGTGTCTTGGGTACTTATGTGATTTCCAAAATGGTGACAGATTGCAACTCCTCAAAGGTAGCTTTGGGGGTTTCTTCAGCTTGTTTAAGGTATTGCAGACATTGTTGAACTAGTTTGTCAGTTGAGAATTTAGCTTCTGGATTTGTTAAGACGTTTTCCAAATCGTCAGATGGTTCGAAAGGTTCTTGTTTTAATTGAGACATTTTATCAATTGCCTCGAGAAGAAAGACTTCTTCGTGGATGCTAGGACCATTTAAGCTGTCAAAGACTCTAAATTGAATGGCTTCCTTTCCCAATCTTAAGGTAATTGTTCCAGCTTCAACATCGATTAGTGCTCTGGTTGTAGCAAGGAAGGGTCTGCCGAATATTATTGGATACCTCAGATCTTCTTTTATGTCCATGATAACAAAGTCACAGGGAACATACAAGTCTTTCCCTACTCTTACTGGGATATCTTCAATAATTCCCAAAGATGTAGTGATGGTAGAATCAGCCAATTGAATTGTCATAGTTATGGGTAGAAAATCAGTAAAACCCAATCTTTTACACATGGAAAATGGCATAATGGATATGTTGGGTCCCAAATCGGCTAATCCTTTCTTGCAAGAGGTATTTCCGATAGAACATTGGATGCCAAAGGAGCCAAGGTCCTTCTGGTTCTTCATTATTTTATTAAGAATGATGTCAGAAGTAGTCTGAGCTAATTTGACAGTCTCATGTTCTTCAGTCATATATTTATTTTATAGTAAAGTCTTTAGGTATTTGGACCAAGCTGGGATTTCAGAAAGAGCATCAAGGAATGGAATATAAACATATAGCTTCTTCATAGCTTCCTTGAATTTCTAGAATCTAGTGTCCAGTTTAGTTTATCTCAATCTACCTAGGTAGGGTATCCTAGGCTTATACGGTGGGACTTATGGTTCCTTGGTAACTTGCTCTTTTTCCTTTTCCTTCCCAGCCTCTACAGATTTTTTAGTCTCTTGATTTGTGCTCACAATTGGGTTGACTTCGGTTATATATTCATCTTCTCTAATAACATCGGTGACATCAGCAAGAACACATCTAGACCTTGTAGTGACTACATTCAGTTGTTCTGGTCTGTGTTGATCGTGTCTCGAGTTTATTTCTAGCTGACCAGCAAAAGTACCCACCGGGAGTTTCAGCTGGGCTATGATCTGTGCCAATTGAGTTTCCACAGCCTTTTGTTGGGTCTACTAGTTGGCAAGCATGGTCCGCTAAGATTGCAGCACTTGCATGATCATGGATAACTCATCTGTTGGCAAAGGTGGAGCATTCTTTTGTTGATATTGTGTAACTTGTTGCTGCCCTTATTGTTGTTGTTGTTGAGGTGCTGGTAATTGAGGTTGTTGTGGTTGTTGTAGCTGAGTTTGTTGCAATTGTGGATGCAACAGAGGGTAGTATGTAGAAGAATTTCTTGGGTAGACAAGTCTTTTAGGCCCACCCCTATAGTTTCTTTGGTTTCGATTATAATTGCTTTGAAATCCAGGTGGTAGTCTATTGGAAGACCCACCTTACGTCTAGTATTGTGGGTTGGCAGTTCCCGTAGGATTCCCATACTGAAAATCGGGATGGTTTCTCGATTGATCCAGATTATAGTATACCTGGCCTGGTATGGAGTGGATAGTATTCACTTGATCTGGTAGTTGATCCTCGGGATGTTCAATAATTGGTTCATATTGTAGTTGCGGTGGTTGTAGATCCATCATTACATTGTATAGGAGACCACATGATAATGTGGGGTGACTAGATGCATGACAAGATTCGCAGGTCTCAGTGGCTGCTTTGACTTGTTGAACCTGGGAGTTCTTCTTTCTATCGTATTCCCCAAACGATGTTTCAAGAACTTGTTGCTTATGAGATATGGTTTTTAGAGATTCGGTGATGGCTTTCAACTCTACAGATTCCTCATCTTTACAAACCTTTAGAACTCCTCCGGTAGATGGCCTTCCCCAATTAGATTGGTTCTCGGCTCCGAGTGTGACAATCTTCCAAGCATCTTCATAATTCTTTTGCATGAAATTTCCCCCAGATGAGGAATCCAAAAACTTCTTAATGTCTTCACTTAATCCTCTATATAATGTTTCTATGAGATAATGTTGTGAGATTCCGTGATGTGGACATTTCCTCAGTAATTCCTTAAATCTTTCCCAGGTTTCTGCTAGTGATTCTCCAGGAAGTTGGGAGAACTGGTTGATCTATCCCCTAATCTAGTATGTCAATGAGGGAGGAAAGAACTTTTCCAAAAACTTTTCTTCCAAGGGAGCCCAGGTGGTGATTGGCTCTCCATCTAATGAGTTATACCAACTCAATACCCTTCCAGACAGAGTGAAGTTGAAAATTCAAAGCATGATTGCATCATTAGTAGCTCTGGCATGTGGTACCAATCAACTGAGTGTCTTGAATCGCTTCAGATGATCCATGCAATCCTCTCCAGCATTCATAGAGAATGAGATGCCTTACATGATTTGGATCCATTGTATTCAGATCTCAAAGTTAGGAGCATTGATGAGAGGTGGTTGGACTGGGTGATTATCTTCAGAGTTCTTAGGAACAGCGTAATCCCAAAGCTGCTTATTCCTTATCAAAAGTTGAGCAGCTGTTGTGGCTGCTTCATTTTCGGCTTGGATACGGGCTTGCTCTTCAGCACAAACTTCAGCTTGAATTTGAGCACATGTATCAGTGATGAGTTGTTCTCTCTTAGCTGCTATGGCTGCGTTGACTCTTTCTAGCACCAAAGCGGCCTGGCATTGTTCTTCAGCCATCTGTCTGGCTCGTTGGCAGTTGAGTCTGATGCATCAGTGGAAGCTTCATTCTACCTCAGAGTCGTACTCTGGTTCAGGGGAGAATCCAATGTTATGCGAAGGTTGCATACACATTTTCTACCTGAGTAGATGAAAAATCACACTTCAGACGATGTGGAAAAATGATGAGATCAAAAAGATATATGAAGTAATTATCAAGGTAAAGTGTAAAATCCTAATCAACTAACAAGTTGACAAATGGAATTAAAACGTTCTGTTGTCCCAGGCAATGGTGCCAATTTTTGATGGAGCCTCCACTCATGTGGAGTTGTGTGCACCACTGAAATCCTAGGGATAGTAAGTCTCTAAGTTTAACCTTGCGTGTGCTATAATAAGATCTCCACCCACGTACGCTAAGGTACGCAGAAGTCTTATCGTAGTATAGTTCAGGGTCGAATCCATGAGACAACGGTCTTGTTAAGGATTTAACAAGATGGAAAACATTATAATTCTATTTATCTACTAAAGAGTTGATATCTAGATCAAAGAGTTGATTGGATGATTAACCTAAAGTGCAAGGTAATGTAAATGGCAGGAAAGTAAATTTAAGGTTGAAGACAATATTTTGGAAACCACTGGGATGTGATCGAGTTTCACCACCGCCACACATGGATCAAAACATACATCATAAAAATATGGCTTGCAAAGAAAAGAGTCTAAATAGTTAGTATCTTTCTACACTTAGCTTCCTTTTAGATAACTAACTACGAGAAATGTGGAAGTGTTGCAATGTCAGCCATCCCCAAACGAATGGTCACTTACTTTGCATCACTCCCCTCGCAAAGTGTGTTCCTCAACCTGTCAAGGTTGTACTTTCATACGTCAACTGATTCCATTTCATAGTATGAAAGTACAACGATGGAGGTGAGTTTACTCCACTCCTTGAGAAACACTCTTAGATATCGAACAGATGTATAGTGACTAGATACATCAGGAACCGACATGCAGTCAATTTTCAAATCTAAAAGTACAAACGTAGACAATTCGCACTAGTAGATAATAGATAACGCAAGTTGGTGATCAAGCAACTAGCATTCATTAAATGATTGATGTTGAACTGAAAAGATAGTATTTCTCTATTACAAATTCATGAATTACAATGCATGGAATGAAAACATGGGTAGCGGGGCTACTCCCCGCACCCTAGTGTATGGAACTACTTGCTCATGGCAAGGATAAAGAAGGAGGCAGGAAGAGAGAAGGAAAACATCATCTCCACGTAGGAGGGAGGAAGGTCGACCCCTTGGAGTAGAGAGCAACTATCTTCACACCATGTGGTTGCCTTGGTGATGGATCCTTGACTTCCCACCTTCTATGTCGATGAGAGAGAAAGTAGCTTGAGGATGGAGTGTGGATCTCAGACCGGCAGCCTTGGGGCAATGGATGAAGGTTGAAATAGCTCTGGAACAGTTGGGACAGCCTTTGGGCGCCTAAAGATCAGATGCCAATGAGGACCCCCTTTGGTCCTATTTATAGGCTTCCAGGGAGTTTTGAATGGTTTGGGACCGTTTGGATTTTTAACGGTTTGGAGACCATTTGGATCCTCTCGGTCTTGGGATCGTTTGGATCCTCGTGGTTTGGGGACCGTTTGGATCCTCTCGGCCTTGGGACCGTTTGGATCCTCGCAGTTTGGAGACCGTTTGGGGTTGTTTGGTCTTGAAACCGTTTGAGGCTTGCTCAGTCATGAGACCTTTTGAAGCTTGTTCGATCTTGAGACTGTTTGAGTCTTGATCAGTCTTGAGACCATTTGAAGCTTGTTTGGTCTTGAGATTGTTTGAGGCTTGCTTGATCTCGAGACCGTTTGAGGCTTTCTCGGTCTTGAGACCGTTTGAAGCTTGTTCGGTCCTGAGACCATTTGAGGCTTGTTCGGTCTTGAGACCGTTTGAGGTGGAACTTTTGCAAGTTTTTTTGGGTTTTTCTGTAAGAAGAAAAGAAGAAATATTAGTCTATTGGTATATTCACAATAAAGCGGAAAATTAATTATTCTATCTAATTTATCTAAGAAAGAGTATTGAAAACTAAGAAAAAATAAGTAAGCTAACATCACAAAATGGGAGGTTATCAATATACCTGAGTGGAGATACTCTATCCCCATCTTTTTCTTCCTGGATGCCTTCAAGTATGATGGATAGATTTCGCGTGTACTTTTCTTTCTCCTTATCTTGAGTGTTGAAGATCTGAATTTATGCTTCACCTCAGTACTCTCCATGGCCTTGCTTTCATCCTTAGACTCCACTCCGTTGATTACCATCATAGATTTTTCCTTCTTCATTCTTACTTCGGCATTAATCAGTATGCCAAGTAAACCTCACAATTGTGGCGACACATCCCGCTATCACACAGACAATGAGGTGTCATGCGAAAACGTGTGGAAAACACCATAAACCACTTATTACCAAAAACATGGGTTAATTAAAACTGATTTCAGAAAGCAGATAAACCAAGAAACTATTACATCTATATCCTTGTCCTGCAAGAAAATAGGTTATATAAATATTTATAAGTCTTGATATGTGTCCACAGCTTAGGAGATCAGTTGTCTAGACGTCACATGAGTTCATCACCTGTTTATATGTACATAACGGCCCACATCCGGCCAGCAGTAGGATATACAAAGCTTCAACAAATATACATCGTGAAACAACGTCAAAAATGCCTCTGAGGACCTGAGAGTACAGGGATGACTCTAAGACTCTACTACAAAACAACCAAAATAGTAGCATGTCCATCTCTTGCCTTCTACTGCTCATCTTGCTGCTCGGCCGCAACTCCGCAACCACCACCACTTCTAGCTCGAACACCTAAAAAGGTTGCAAACCAGCGGGGTGAGACACACAGTCCCAGCGAGAAACATAACTCCATGCCGAAACCATAAAACCTCAGAGAGATTAAAGCAACAACAGCAGATAACTGGTAAAGCATAGAATAAGAGCAGTCTATAAAGCAAAGCTATTTATACCATCAAGCTTACTCAGATGTAATGAAGGCATATAACCAAGTATTTCTTTATGGAACATGATTGACAAGATAAGAATTATAAGATCTTACCAAATAACATAAGGAATGTATAAGTAACTATAATGTATAACAAGATCAATTACACAAGCAAGGCTTCAACCAATGTTCTGTGTTTTTCCTTAAGCAATAAATACTAGTCAGCTGGATTACGTATTATTATGCCTTGAAGAAGTGAGCCGTACCGCTCAAATCCAAACGACGGCTGCAAAACCCGGAGCTGGTGCCATACAAGGTCAATGGAAGAGCCAGACTCCATGACCTCCCACCTCATGGTCAGTGCACGAGAACCAAAGCAGGACCACAGTTTCATGCTTAAGTGGCCTCAGCCACAGGGTCAGCTCCATAGGCTACCCTTTCTCTAGCCCACCTTGGTACAAGTCTCGGTGTGAGTATATCTGAGCCACGAGCAAGTTCACTATGCTCCCTGAGCCACGAACGCATTAATGCTCTATCACACTGATTCATGGACCTGTTCACCATGCTCTATATGTCCCGAGTCTGCAACCGCAGCTGCACTCGAATCCTCTCTATTTTAGGCTAGGAGAAACCTCGCATATTCAACAATATGCGCTCTGGGTTAACTCGCAGGAGAACCCATTTCACCATCACCAGCTACTGACGATGATGGATCTATGGCCAGGGCAAACTACATGATATGTTCCACTGTGATTAGTTAGTATATTTTAAGTGGATTATTGAGGCAACTAGGTTGTAACACATACATAACATTAAGCTACATTATTGTTACCACCATCACAATATCCCAGGATCTTCATCCCTCATCACAAGAAACCACTGCCTCATAAGGCATTCTCATCACTTGGGATAAAATCCCTGATCTCATCATCAAAGGGTAACACCTCAACTAGGCACTCAAGCCAAACTCAGGTCCTTAGACAAAAACACATGATGCATGGTATCTCATCATCAAGAGTGACCATCAAAGCAATGTTACTCAAACATATATACCTCATAGCCCTTTACATGGCTATGCATCTGTATGAAACACCTGCATGGTTAGTATACACAATTATCATGGATTAATGGAAGGATCATATTATCAAACATAGGGCGAAACTGATGATTATATGCTTTATCATTCATGCCTCAACCTGTGACCATAGACATAGGTCATATCATCATGTGATGCAGCTCATGTACTTTATCATTTACTCGGCATTATACATATGATTCAAGATGATCATAAACACATGTAATGTCACGTCAAGTTTACATAGGTGTGATCTACTATATCAATTACCTTACTACTATCAAATGTGTCAAAGGTTCATCACCATAAACCAAACGTGATCGCATGAAAAAGATCTAGCGTATAGGTTTTCCAGAAGGAACATGACCCTCACTAGAAGTGCTCGCTACCCTCACAAGAAGTGTGACGGGCAGGGCACTCTCACTAGAAGTGGTATCAAGTAGGGTAGACTCCCTCATATCGCCCAAGCATCTAGCCATGTATCGGTCAAGGATAACAGGCTACCACCTCAAGGAGTGTCGTGCAAACAACTGTATCGTGCAACCAGGGTATAACGGCCACAAAGCCTATCATGTAGTTAAGTCTATGGGCATGTCATGCAATAGGTGTGTTGTGCACTAGGTGTATCATGTACAAGGGTATCGTGCATAAGGTGCTAGGGGTTGCAATGGGCGACAACCATTCTGACAGCTAAAGCCATGGCACCCAGGCCAACCCTATAATGCCCACAAAACCACACATCATCCATCGAGGCAAGGGCACCAGGGAAAAGCCTATCGTCTAACCAAACTAGCATCATCTATCAGTCAACACACAAGACAAGAACCAAGGTGTGACGCCCGACACAAAACTAGTTACAGAGCCCCATAATGTTCAAGGTGTGACGGAACCAAGCCACCACCTCAACTAAGTGTATCGGGCAGGGCACTCAACAAGGTATGACGCCCGACACACAAAGGCAAGAACTAAGGTGTGACGCCCAACACAGAACTCAAGCCCAAGAGAGGCATCAGGCACCACCATCCCAAGACCATATCATGCAAGATGCAACTCAACAAGGTCGTCATCAACCTCAAGCACAAGGGCATCCAACCCTAAATTGATCAAGAAGATCGGCTCACCTCTCAACAACTATAAGAGAGGGGTTTTGCACAACCTCTATCACAACTCGGGCAACCACTAGGATCAACCACAACATAGGTCTACATCCACCACAAAACTCACCTCTCGAATCCATGGTGAGAGAAGGGTGTTGCTCAAGCAACTAGAACACAAGCTCACCTCTCAACTTAAATGAGAGACGGGTATTTCCCATATCACTAGAGTTCAAGCTCACTTCTTTAGACTAAGGAGGGAGAGGGGTGTTTCTCAACAAGAAAACCCTAAAAAAAACATGGTTCGGCCAACTAGGTGCAACTAAGCAAGAAACTTAACTAGCAACATACATAGCCGATTATGATCATATGAGACATACAAGAATGTAGAAGGAGGGAGTATAGTTAGGGTTAGGAGTTATGTAACCCGCCTTAAGCAAGCTCCAAGCTCCAAGCACCAAGCTTCCAAGCCTAAGCGCCACCACAAGAAGAAGAGCAAGGCACTCTAGGGTTCGGCCACCACTAGAGGAAGAAGAAGAAGACTGCAAGATAAGGATCGGCCACCAAGCTTGCAAAGGAAGAGGTGTCATGCACCAAGGGAGAGGGGAAACTAAGGAACTAAAGGGATCCTTAGCAAGAGAAAGGGAACACATATATAGGAAAGGATGGAGGAGAAACCAAGGTAAGACAAGGCAAGGTGTCACCCACCTAGGGAGACTTGTCCATGAGCAATGCCACCACTCTAACTTGCCTCAAACACATGTCCAAGGCCATTTCCACATGCAAGCATCAAGCACCAAGTGTCCACTAGTGGTGACACAAATGAGGTCAAAGGGTCAAAGGGGTCCATGGGCGACACACCTCCACTCCATGCCCGACATACATCCCTGGGCGACACACCTCAGGCCGACACAACCATGGTCGGAACCCCCATGGCCGACACAAGGTCCAACCAGGCCAAGCAAGGCACAACAAGGCCCACCAAGGCTCATCCAAGCCCAAGGCAACTCAAGCAACGAGCCCAACCCTTCCTCTCAATACTAGAGGAAGCAAGGAGAGAGAGAAACACCTCTCAAGGTGACAAACTTGCTTCACAACCCTAGACTTGGGTTAATTACAAGTAGCACCTCTATCTCTCAACAAAGCACAAACAAACCCTAATCACCACTAAAGGTGATTAGCAAGCAACTAAGCACCGGGGTTAAGCAAAGAAAACAGGATAACCCCTAAATGGAGGTCAGGGTCCTTACAAGCTATAACCCTCTACAAAGGGATTTCGTCCTCAAAATCTGATAAGAAAAGCAAGGGGTACTTCCTCCTCATCTCTTCCTCAAGCTCCCACATGGCTTTCTCAATGCCACGATGATGCCAAAGAACCTTCACAAGAACTAGGTCCTTCCTCTTCAACTTCTTAACTCTTCTGTCAAGGATCATCACAGGACCTTCCTCGCAGGTCACATCTTCATCAAGCTCAACCTCGACTAGCTGTATCATTGTTCCTGTATCTAGATGACTTTTCTTCAACATACTGACATGGAACACTGGATGTAACCTGTACAACTCTGGCGGCAGCTCCAACTTGTAAGCTACCTTGCCCATACGTGCTATGACCAGGTATGGCCCCATATACCTGGGTGCTAGCTTACCCTTCCGGCCAAACCTTAGCACACCCTTCCATGGAGAGACTTTAAGATACACTTTGTCTCCTACCTAGAACTCCAAAGGTCGTCAATGATTGTTTGTGTAAGACTTCTGCCTATCATGTGCCGCTTTCAACTGTTGTTGTATCACCTTGATCTTTTCTGTTGTCTGCTGCACTAACTGTGGACCCAAAAGATGATATTTGCCAGACTCATACCAACATAACGGAGATCTACACTTCCTACCATATAAGGCCTCATAAGGAGCCATGTCAATGATTCGCTGATAACTATTGTTGTAGGTGAACTCTATCAAACTGATATGTACGTCCCAACTTCTTAGGAACTGCAAAACACAAGCCCGAAGAAGATCCTCCAAAGTCTGAATATTCCTCTCAGACTGTCCATCTGTATGTGGGTGGAAAGCAGTGCTGAACCTCAAATGTGTTCCCAACGCTTTGTGCAACTGTTCCCAAAAATGACTCGTGAACTGAGGACCTCTGTCAGAAACTATCATTGCTGGCACACTGTGCAAATGTACTATCTCATCTACATATACCCGAGCGAGCTTCTCGGTTGTATATGTTGTCTTTACATGTATGAAATGGGCAGACTTCATCAATCTGTCCACTATCACCCAAATGGAATCATGATTCCTAGTTGTCATGGGCAGACCAACTACGAAATCCATGGTTATATGATCCCATTTCCACTGCGGCATCGGCAGGGTTTGCAACGTACCTGCTGGCTTCTGATGCTCTGCCTTGACTTGTTGGCATACCGCACACCTAGCCACAAACTCGGCTACATCTCTCTTCAAGTCGGGCCACCAATACAAGTCCTTCAGATTATGATACATCTTGGTGACTCCTGGATGCATAGTATACATCGACGTGTGTGCTTCTTCGAGCACTAGCTTCCTCAGATCATCAGCATCGGGGACCACCATCCTATCATGATAGCAATCTAGTCCATCCTCGGACTCATGAAACCCATTACGCTTTTCACTGTCAAACTCAGACCTGATCAACTGCATTGTATCATGTGTTTGTTGTGCATCTTTGATCTGTTGTCTCGGTGTAGGCTTGACTTGCATATGTGCTAAAATTCCTACTAACAAGGAAACTCCCATCTGCACATTCATCTGTCGCAAGGAAACAAACATATCCCATTTATGGCATACCAAGGAACTCAACTGTGCCTTCTTTGTAGAAAGAGAAGAAGACTTTCAGATGAGCGCATCAGCTACCCCATTCGCCTTACCGGGGTGATACTCGATGGTGCAGTCATAATCATTGATTAGCTCCATCCATCGGCACTATCACATGTTTAGCTCATTCTGCAAAAAGATGAACTTCAGATTCTTATGATCTGTAAAGATCTGGCATACCTCCCCGTAAAGATAGTGTCTCCAAATCTTTAACGCATGAACCACCACTTTCAACTCCAAATCATGAGTTGGATAGTTCTACTCATATTTCTTAAGTTGTCACGAAGCAAAAGAAACCACATGATCTCCCTACATCAGCGCACAACCTAAACCTTTCTTAGAAGCATTGCAGAAAACAACATAGCCCTTTCCAGGCTCTGGTAGGACTAACACTGGAGCACTTGTCAGCTTTTCCTTCAAACTTTAGAAAGCTTGCTGGCAATGATCATTCCAGACAAAAGGTACATCCTTTCTAGTCAACTTCGTCATTGGTAACGCAATCACACTGAAGTCCTTGATAAACCTTTGGTAGTATCCTACTAATCCCAGGAAGCTACGAACTTATGTCGGTGTCTTTGGTTGCTCCCAATCTGCAATGGACTCCACCTTCTTTGGGTCCACTTTAACTCCTTCTGCAGATATCACATGACCCAAGAAAGTTACTTCTTTCAACCAGAACTCACACTTACTAAACTTGGCATACAAGTGATGTTGACGAAGAAGAGTCAGCGCTAGTCGAAGATGCCACTCATGCTCTTGCTTGTCCCAACTATAGATCAAAATGTCATCTATAAAGACTACAACAACCTGATCTAGGAACAGACGGAACACTCGATTCATCAAATCCATGAAAGCAGTAGGTGCATTGGTTAGCCCAAACGGCATAACCACGAACTTTAAGTGACCATACCTTGTCCTAAAAGCTGACTTTGGTATGTCATATGCCTTAATCCTCAACTGATGATATCTGGACCGTAGGTCGATCTTTAAAAACACTGTAGCACCACGCAACTGATCGAATAGATTGTCTATCCTCGGTAATGGGTACTTGTTCTTGATCGTGACCTTGTTCAACTGCCAGTAATCTATGCATAGCCGCATCAATCCGTCCTTCTTCTTAACGAACAACACTGGAGCACCCCAAGGCGACGTACTCAGTCGGATGAAACCTTTCTCCAAAAACTCTTGTAACTGCTTCTTTAGCTCTGACATCTCTATTGGAGCCATCCTATACGGTGTTTGTGCAACTTGCTATGTTCCTGGAACCAGATTGATCTCGAAATCAATCTCTCAAGGTGGAGGAACACCAGGGAACTCATCAGGAAACACATCTGCAAACTCTCGGACAACCGTCACCTCCTCAAGGCTAGGACCCTTTGCCTTGGTATCCACAACGTGAGCTAAGAACTCCTTACATCCTTGTCGTAGCAACTTTTCTGCCACCATAGCAGATACTAGAAATGTTGGAAGAATCTTCCTATCTCCTTGGAAGATCCACTTCTCTTCACAAACATCAAACACTACCTGCTTGGAACCACAGTCCAAAACAACCTTATACTTCTCTAAGGTATCCATCCCAAGGATCACATCGAAGCCATGCATATCAAGTGGTATAAGATACACTTGTATATTGTGTCCCGAAAAAGATAAGATACAATATGGACACTCCTCTCAAAGTATCGAGGAACGATCAAGAGGGGTTTCTAACAACAAGCTATCTTTCTTACAACTAAAAGGTAACAGACAGTTATCAAGCATAGAATGTGCGATAAAAGAGTGTGTAGCACCTGGGTCAACCATAACAGATATAAAGCAAGAAGAAGACAAATCAGAATGAAATAACTCCATCTGACCTGCCACTACTCGCGGGTTGACTATCGCCTCCAGCTGACTCATAGCATAGAATCGAGTCGTTGCTTGTTGTCCACGTCCGCTGCTTCCTTGAGGAGACGATCCCGCTTGTGATTCTTGACCGCGTCCTCGCCTTCTGCTACTACTGGGTTGCTATCGGTCTAACCTTTGTTGATTCTTCCTCAGCTGCTGTGTCACTTCAACTTCTTTACTTGGGCAATTCGACTTGAAATGCCCTTTCTGCCCACAGATATAGCATGCCCTATCCTCAAACTATGGCCTATATGACCATGTCACTGCCACTGAAGTTGTACTATGTGCCTTTGACGGTGAAAAAACATAACCTCTTCCCTTACTCAGAGACCACTACAATGGTGCGCTAGAACCTCTTACCCCAGAAGGTGATGAAAACCTTGGCTTCTTGAAGCCACCAAACCTTTGTCCCTGGAACTGAGCAGGCCTCTTCTTAGACATGGATTCTCTTTTCTCCCTAACTAATTGTTCGATCCACTGAACGGATTCAACAAATGTGGCAAACCGCTCTCGGTTCTCCAATGCAAAAGCAGGTGTTGTTAGCTCAGCACTCAGGCCTTTCTCAAACCGTCTGATTCGCTCGTCATATGTCGTTGCCATGTGAGGACAAAACCTCAACAGCTCCATGAACTTGGCTTCGTACTCAGTGATGTTCATCGTTCCTTGGCACAGGCGCTCAAACTAGCTGACCTTCTCATCCAGATACGTCTTCGGAAAGTATCTGTTGACGAACTCGCATCGGAAAACCTCCCAACCGATCACCTCACCAGGTCACTTCTCCTTCTCGATGGCCCACCAGTGACTAGCACTACCCTTCAGAAGGTAGACAGCGTGCTTGACTTTATCTGCTTTGGGGATGTCGAGGATCCAGAAATCCTTCTCAAGACTTGTCAGCCACATATCTGCATCCGCTGGATCAGCCATCCCAGCATAGTCTGAAGCTCCGACTCGGCGAAGCCGCTCAAAGGTCTTCCCAATACCCGATGTTTCACTATGGGGAGCATGTGCTCTTGGCGGAGGCACTGGCAATCTCTCTACCATGAGATTCATCATAGCCATCATCTGCCCCATAAGTTGTTGGTAGGTAGGGTTCTCAAGAATGGCTGGGTCAAGTTGGGGGACCTCAGGCACCCGATCTCCATGTGCCTGCCATATAGCTCCATCAACTGATGCAGCATCACTACTCTCGGCAGCATGTTCTTCATGATTTCCAGACATTTTGGCATTTTCTTCTGCTGAGGGCAGAAGATGACGGTAAGAAAATCTGGAAAACTCACAAGAACAGACACAACCTAGTCCTAAATCCATGTAGACTCAGCGAACCTAGCGCTCTAATACCAAACTTGTGGCGACACATCCCGCTATCACACAGACAATGAGGTGCCATGCGAAAATGTGCAGAAAACACCATAAACCACTTATTACCAAAAACATGGGTTAATTAAAACCGATTTCAAAAAGCAGATAAACCAAGAAACTATTACACCCATATCCTTATCCTACAAGAAAATAGGTTATATAAATATTTACAAGTCTTGATACGTGTCTACAGCTTAGGAGATCAGTTGTCCAGAC
The DNA here is from genome assembly GCA_963693085.1 of Alisma plantago-aquatica. Classification (NCBI taxonomy): domain Eukaryota; kingdom Viridiplantae; phylum Streptophyta; class Magnoliopsida; order Alismatales; family Alismataceae; genus Alisma; species Alisma plantago-aquatica. The sequence continues at coordinate 279,497,377 of OY856414.1, read as the reverse complement.
GTCACATGAGTTCATCACCTATTTATATGTACAAAACAGTCCACAACTGGCCAGCAGCAGGATATACAAAGCTTCAACAGCTATACATCATGAAACAACATCAAAAACGCCTCTGAGGACCTGAGAGTACAGGGATGACTCTAAGACTCTACTACAAAACAACCAAAACAGCAGCATGTCCATCTCTTGCCTTCTACTGCTCGTCTTGTTGCTCGGCCACAACTCTGCGACCACCACCACGTCTAGCTCGAACACCTAAAAAGGTTGCAAACCAGCGGGGTGAGACACACAGTCCCAGTGAGAAACATAACTCCCTGCTGAAACCATAAAACCTCAGAGAGATTAAAGAAACAACAGCAGATAACCGGTAAAGCACAGAATAAGAGCAGTCTATAAAGCAAAGCTATTTATACCATCAAGCTTACTCAGATGTACGGAAGGCAAATAACTAAGTATTTCTTTATGGAACATGATTGACAAGATAAGATTTATAAGATCTTACCACATAACATAAGGAATGTATAAGTAACTGCAATGTATAACAAGATCAATTACACAAGCAAGGATTCAACCAATATTCTGTGTTTTGCCTTAAGCAATAAATACTAGTCGGCTGGATTACATATTATTATGCCCTAAAGAAGTGAGCCGTACCGCTCAAATCCAACCGACAGCTGCGAAACCTGGAGCCGGTGCCATACAAGGTCAATGGAAGAGCCGGACTCCATGACCTCCCACCTCGTGGTCAGTGCACGAGAACCAAAGCAGGACCGCAGTCTCATGCTTAAGTGGTCTCAACCACAGGGTCAGCTCCATAGGCTACCCTTTCTTTAGCCCGCCTCGGTACAGGTCTCGGCGCTAGTATATCTTAGCCACGGGCCAGTTCACCATGCTCCCTGAGCCATGAACACATTCATGCTCTATCACACTAAGCCATGGGCATGTTCACCATGCTCTATATGTCATGAGTCTGCAACTGCAGTTGTACTCGAATCCTCTCTATTTTAGGCTAGGAGAAACCTTGCATATTCAATAATATGTGCTCTGGGTTAACCCGTAGGAGAACCCGTTTCACCATCACCATCTACTGACGATGATGGATCTATGGCCAGGGCAAACTACATGATATGTTCCACTTTGATTAGTTAGTATATTTTAAGTGGATTATTGAGGCAACCAGGTTGTAACACATACATAACATTAAGCTACATTATTGTTACCACCATCACAATATCCCAGGATCTTCATACCTCATCACAACAAACCACTGCCTCATAAGGCATTCTCATCACTTGGGATAAAATCCTTGATCTCATCATCAAAGGGTAACACCTCAACTAGGCACTCAAGCCAAACTCAGGTCCTCAGACCAAAACACATCATCCATGTTATCTCATCATCAAGAGTGACCATCAAATCAGTGTTACTCAAACATATATACCTCATAGCCCTTTACCTGGCTATGCATCTGCGCCCACTATGCCAGAATCCCAACAGAGAGACAAAAAAGAGGCAATCAATGCCAAGATTGAGGAAAGACCAGTATGATACACCTGCATGGTTAGTATACACAGTTATCATGGATTAATGGAAGGATCATATTATCAAACATAGGGCGACATTGATGATTATATTCTTTATCATTCATGCCTCAACCTGTGACCATAGACATAGGTCATATCATCATGTGATGCAGCTCATGTACTTTATCATTTACTCAGCATTATACATATGATTCAAGATGATCATAAACACATGTAATGTCACGTCAAGTTTACATAGGTTTGATCTACTATATCAATTACCTTACTACTATCAAATGTGTCAAAGGTTCACCACCATAAACCAAACGTGATCACATGAAAAAGATCTAGCATATAGGTTTTCCAGAAGGAACATGACCCTCACTAGAAGTGTCTGCTACCCTCACAAGAAGTGTGACGGGCAGGGTACTCTCACTAGAAGTGGTAACGGGCAGGGTAGACTCCCTCATATCGCCCAAGCATCTAGCCATGTATCGGTCAAGGATAATAGGCTACCACCTCAAGGAGTGTCGTACAACCAATTGTATCGTGCAACCAGGGTATAACAACCACAAATCCTATCATGCAGCTAAGTCTATGGGCATGTCATGCAACAGGTGTATTGTACACTAGGTGTATCGTACACAAGGGTATCGTGCATAAGGTGTTAGAGGTTGCAACGGGTGACAATTATTCTGACGGCTAAAGCCATGGCGCCCAGGCCAACCCTATAACGCCCATAAAACCACACATCATCCATCGAGGCAAGGGCACCAGGGAAAAGCCTATCATCCAACCAAACTAGCCTCATCTATCAGTCAACACACAAGACAAGAACCAAGGTGTGACGCCCAACACAAAACTAGTTACAAAGCCCCATAACGTTCAAGGTGTGACGGCACCAAGCCACCACCTCAACTAAGTGTATCGGGCAGGGCACTCAACAAGGTATGACGCCCGACACACAAAGGCAAGAACCAAGGTGTGATGCTCAACACAGAATTCAAGCTCAAGAGAGGCATCGGGCAGCACCATCCCAAGACCATATCGTGCAAGATGCAACTCAACAAGGTCGTCATCAACCTCAAGCACAAGGGCACCCAACCCTAAATTGATCAAGAAGATCGTCTCAGCTCTCAACAACCAAGAGAGAGGGGTTTTGCACAACCTCTATCACAACTCGGGCAACCACTAGGATCAACCACAACCTAGGTCTACATCCACCAAAAAACTAACCTCTCGAATCCATGGTGAGAGAAGGGTGTTGCTCAAGCAACTCTAACACAAGCTCACCTCTCAACTTAAACAAGAGAGGGGTATTGCCCATATCACTAGAGTTCAAGCTCACTTCTTTAGACCAAGGAGGGAGAGGGGTGTTGCTCAATCAGAAAACCCTAAAAAAACATGGTTCGGACAACTAGGTGCAACTAAGCAAGAAACTTAACTAGCAACATACATAGCCGATTATGATCATATGAGACATACAAGAATGTAAAAGGAGGGAGTATAGTTAGGGTTAGGAGTTATGTAACCCGCCTTAAGCAAGCTCCAAGCTCCAAGCACCAAGCTTCCAAGCCTAAGCGCCACCACAAGAAGAAGCGCAAGGCACTCTAGGGTTTGGCCACCACTAGAGGAAGAAGAAGAAGACTCCAAGATAAGGATCGGCCACCAAGCTTGTAAAGGAAGAGGTATCATGCACCAAGGGAGAGGGGAAACTAAGGAACTAAAGGGATCCTTAGCAAGAGAAAGGGAACACATATATAGGAAAGGATAGAGAAGAAACCAAGGTAAGATAAGGCAAGGTGTCGCCCACCTAGGGACACTTGTCAATGAGCAATGACACCACTCTAACTTGCCTCAAATGCATGTCTAAGGCCATTGCCACATGCAAGCATCAAGCACTAAGTGTCCACTAGTGGTGACACAAACGAGGTCAAAGGGTCAAAGGGGTCCATGGGCGACACACCTCCACTCCATGCCCGACATACATCCCTGCGTGACACACCTTAGGCTGACACAACCATGGCCGACACCCCCATGGCCGACACAAGGTCCAACCAGGCCAAGCAAGGCACAACAAGGCCCACCAAGGCTCATCCAAGCCCAAGGCAACTCAAGCAACGAGCCCAGCCCTTCCTCTCAACACTAGAGGAAACAAGGAGAGAGATAAACACCTCTCAAGGTGATAAACTTGCTTCAAAACCCTAGACTTGGGTTAATTGCAAGTAGCACCTCCAGCTCTCAACAAAGCACAAACAAACCCTAATCACCACTAAAGGTGATTAGCAAGCAACTAAGCACCAGGGTTAAGCAAAGAAAATAGGATAAGCCCTAAACGGAGGTCAGGGTCCTTACAACAATGGTCTGGCCATGTTATTCAAGTGGTAATACTCGATAAAATGGCTATATGATTCAGGCAATGATTATAGAATCATACTTGTGGCCAATGCTTGGATCAAAGAGAATCCCAATTCATCTAGATGTTCCACATAATCATATTGAACACATGGGTCTCTACTAGAACTCCCTATGTAATCTTACACTCAAATAGCACCTTTGAGACATTGTGCCCTTCTTACTTCGTATGATTATGGTTCACATTCTTAAGATGTGTTACCATCTCAAGTATTCCCATGTCTTCACTCTACTCAAGCAACTAATTGTTCATGTAGCTTAGCATAAGGTGCTTTATATCTAAGGCACCATTGACATGCTTCTAGTAAGCATCCACCTCATCCCTAGGTGCATCAGGAGCAGGTATTTCTGGCACTGGTTTATCTAGGACATAGAGCTAATGCTCATCTGTGAGAACCCTTCTCAAAGTCCAGTACCATTCATGGAAATTTGTCTGGTTAAGTTTATCCTTCCTAAGGACTAGCCACAATTATGATTTGATTGTCATTTGATTCTACAAGAGAAATTTTGATTTTTTTTTCAAAACACTTATGATTTTATTGAATTTGAATAATATTTTATTCTATTAAATTAGGCCTTTGATTAACAATAGCTTCCACTATATTGTTCAAATTAATAGCCTCACATATCAATTAAGAAGAATGCAGCGTACAACCTTCTAGTGAGCTAAGACCCAAAACAATTGAATTATTACCCGGCCAATGCCAGCATTCATAATTAATCATTAAGGTAGGCAATGTTTTTTAATTGCACCTTATGAAATTATTAGATAGATGATATGGGCAACTCTCTTCCATAGTAATATGCATGATTCTAGGTGTTTAATCTCATTAAGGACACCCAGTTAAGCCTGACCCAAAAGCCAACACGATAGTAATGAACCCTGCTTGGCAGGCCCACGTAACTACCATCACTCTTCGACAAGATGGATAGTACAGCACGCTTGGTGTCCCCATGCATAGTCATCAAGCTTTTCATGTGTGTTTCTAATAGAAAGCATCTTAGACATAATATGTTATCTAATGGAGTTGCATTTATACATACATATATGTGTACAATTACTGCATACTTATATTATATATTGTATACATGCTATATCCCACAAACAAAAATATGCAATAAAAATAAGTGATGGTTATGGTCATTCTATTGTAATTTCTTGGAGCTACAAGGAATTACTACCACCTAAGGTCCACATCATATGTGGAAATTTGTTGTTGATGAAGATATGTGCTTGAATCAGTCTGTGTTGAATGGTTCAATGCTTGAACTGATCGTCTCAGCTCCTGGCTAGTCATTTGGTCATCTCCACAGTCGTCTAGTCTCGGTCCATCATTTTCTAGATCCTTCAATCGATCGGTTGGGTCCACTATCTGATCGACTTGGCTCATCCTAACGTCAGTCCTCCTTGGTCTTCCAGTTAATTAGCTCATCTGGCATTGAGCGTCTTCTTCATCATAATAAGAATTAAATTATCATAATGCTATTACATATTACATGATGATAGAAAAACCTCCAGTTACATTTGAGGGGAGCATAGGTAGGAAAGAATAATACTTTTACAATTGAAAGAGAAGGTAGAGTCTCAGTATGCAAACTGAGACATGAACAGGAATAAACATTCACACAACCACCATGCACAAATATCTGGGTTATTGGCCATAACCACACTACATATCCACCATCAAAACCAGCTTTTAGGGTGACGCGTGTAAATTGCATATATATATATATATATATATATATATATATATATATATATATATATATATATATATATATATATATATATATATATATATATATATCAGTTTGTGTGGGAGTCGAAGGTATAGGATTTCACAAATTTTTGCATCCTACAAGTAAAAAAATGATCGGTTCACAAGTGAACCATTCGGTTGGCATGAGAGCTAATTGGTTCAACCCTTGAACTAGTCATTTTGTCATATTTCTCAATCATAATTATATTGGCAAATAATATTTAATCAATGCATAACATGACATCAGCATTAATCCTTAATCCAATCATATTGATCCATTAATCGAGATGTTCATCACATGAACTGGTCATTTGACTGGCCATGAGATGATTGGTTCACTCAATAAACCGGTCAGTTCATGCATTGGTTCATCTAGTATTCAGCCAATACAAATTCTAATCAACATGACACTCTAACCAATTGGTTCAAGACTTGAACTGGTCGGTTCAAAGTCTAGTTAGTCAATTGTTGTTTAAATAGAGTAGCTAAACTCTTTAGTAATCAAGTTAAACATCATTCATGAATAAACTCCTATTCTAAGTGTTTCCTATGTGTGTGACCCTATAAGTTCCAAGTTACGTTTGCAGTGAATGTCAATAACTAGTTTATGACATCACAAGTAATGAGCGGTATCTAGAAACACATCATTGCTACCTAAGTAATTGGAAATTTGGAGAACAACTTTAGCCTACAATCTTTGATAAATGTTACAGTGTTTGTATAGTTCCTTTGTCACTAATATCCATAATGAACTCGAGGCATGGAATCGCCATCCTCTTCAACGTTCAATCTCTATTCCTTGAACTAGAGCAGACTGTCTGAGATATATGTAAGCTCAATATCACATATTGACTCACATTTTCATGGCCATGCATTTCTTAGTCTCGCTTATCAATTGGTTAGGATATCATACTCCTATAGGAGGAACAAATCCCATCTACATCGCTCATAGTCATCCCCATGTGTCACAGTGCACCCAATGATCATCTTTATGGCAACCCTTATTCAAGGTCATAGAGCATTATGTCAAAGTACAGTGAATGACATGTGATGAGTGTAGTGACTTTAGGTCTAAGAACTACAATCACCACCATCACTATAAGAGACAATCCTAACTATTAATCATGGTTTCTATGTATCACTCTTACGGTGAGTCAATCAGATACATTATTCTCAAATAAGTATCTATGTGTTTGGTTTTTATATCACATATTATGATTGATGAGCTTCTATCATCAACCAATACACACTATAGTCGTATGTGTTATTGCTGTCTATCAATCTTTCACAATAACATTCAACTAGGGACATAACAAAAATTTATATACTCTTGGCATATGTATGATCTCATTGTTCAGGTCATCAACCCGAAGACATATGCCATTGAGTAGTATCATTCTTTAGACATGTATTATGTTACATCATTGTCTCATAATTGAATAAAATAGAATAAATTGGAAGACTACCTTTATTACTAATCAAAACATTTACAAAATATGCCAATATAGTCATCATATGATTGGCTCTCTGGGCATACATGCCAACAATGAATATTTAGGGTTCTAAGTAATAAGATCTTAAACATGAGGATTAGGGTTTTGAAGTATAACCCTAATGTTAATGCTAAACCCAAACCCATATGATCTAGACCTAGACTAGACCTTGATTCTAGTCATATGAATACAATGGTGACACCTTAATATTGAACATACTTGCATACTTACTGATTGCTTGAAAATACTCTTGAATGTTTGGATTGCATACGCACTTTAAGTACATGGATAACAATGCATGGTGTCTTCATTGAAGGTGCATGGTTAATCATCAATACTCGATCATATTGATTGTTGGTGGATTTTTGGATGATTGCCAAAGTGTTTGATCTTATGTTAAATTGCTTGGATGTTTATTTGATTCTAGTTCAAAATAATTCTTATGTGTATCACATAAAATATATATTATGGTACTATAAACCCAGGGTTAGAACAATCATGGGGTAGAAGATATAAGTCCAATGATGGGCAGAGAAATGATTACACCCAAGCTGGCATGACAAGTATGTTTTAGAATATTTAAATGAAAGTGCATGTTCCTATGTGCAACTATTTTATTGTTGAAGTAATATATGTTTATAATCATATAGGCACACTTTTGTATGCACCCACATACATAGTATAGTAGTATATTGATAGCCTGTTTTGCTTGTTGATGTTTAAGTAGCTAATTTATATAAAAGATTGATGATGTGGAGATTCCAATGAATGCTTTGAAGATCACAAAGCTAAAGCCATAAGGGGGATTAGTTAGATAGTAACTCATCATATTTTCTTTCTTGTAGTGATAATGTTACCTCTCATGTAGTATCTTCATATTGGAAAATTACATAATGTCCTTTGAGAAGAAATTGACATCCTTTTTTATCAAACGAGTTTATGAGTAAAATTATTGGTTATCATTTGTTATGGATCCTGGAAAATGAGATGATTATATTTTTCCTTATGGTCCTCCTTAAATGATGGATAACTGGGGGAGGGGTCATCATAACTACTCTGAGAAGAACACACTTAACCATAAAATATCTATAGATGGGCTACTTGAATAGGATCTGCACATTAGTAATATATGAAGTCCATCATTCCTTTAATGAGCATCTTATCAGAGGCCTCAAATAATATGATGTTACAATCTCCTCATTTAGATTGTGGACATCCCTATCAAGAGTCAACTGTCTGCATATCATAATCTCTTTTCCATTTAAATACAAACCTAGAATGACTCATGCCACTTATCTACGTATGCCCCATCTAATGAAGGGGAACTAGATATGATACCATTTGTAAAACATGCGCTCATAGCCCTAGTCTATAGTACAATTTCAACAATGATGACTAAACCCATAGTCCACCACTGGTTTGGACTGTGTGTTTTTCCCTCACGCACAACCAAAGAAAACTTTAGGTCGAGCAAGCTTAATTATAGAGTATCTACTTATGAGCTACCTAAAAAAGTGGTGCATATCAATGATATGGGTAGTTCAACCGTTCCTTTTAAGATCATTTTATGTGAGGCCTCAAGTTTAGAATGTTATAGGACAACTACATTGGTTGTATGCACACAACAATAGCAACACAGAACATGCAAAGAAACCTTTGTTGAGCATACCCAGGTAATGGATGCAGTACTACTATTAGATTTTCCTATCTGTGTGAACCACTATATATTGTGTGTTGTCAATTGTTTATTTGTTTGAACCTTTAGTTTTATAGTACTCCCTAATAAAAAAATTGGAAGCCTGCTCTGCCCTTTTTTAAGAAAACTAGAGATTCATTTGTTCATTTGGCTCTCCAGTGCAGACTAACTACTCAACAATGCGGCAATTTTAGTTAACAAAGAGTCAATAGTCGCGCACTTGCCAGCTAGCTCAGTTGGTCAAGCATGCTGCTTGTGAAGCACAAGTTGCGGGATCGAATCTCAACGAATCCCGTTGGGGTGGGGCACTATAAGAAGGGATTAAAAGGCTCTCAGCGTTCGTTGTTGACTGTTCTCTCTCTCCTGACACCTTGGACGGGGTAAAATTCCCCACTATCCAAAAGAAGAGTCATAGTCACCTAGAAGTAAATGTAGATTATAGGTAATTAGTTTGTATTGGCTAGCTTCACTTCTAGCCTCTAGCAGGGTTTAACTTTGCTAGGGAACTTGTGCTTGTCCTACACTAGTTCCATAGCCTGTATGGAGTCAGACACGATCAAGCTGTGTTCCAACTATTTATGCTAGCTAGCTGCAGCGTTTTGCAAATGGCTTAAATTTTTCTGCTTCCAAGCCTACTCCGCCCTTTAGACTATCTGGTCCTACATAGACATTTACTAATAATTAACTAAATAGACATAGACAGTGATTTTGATTCATATTAACTAGGTATACTCGTGTGTTACACAGATTTGGGAATATTATATTACTATAAAGACTGCCAACTTTGTGTCAGCTTAGCTAGTTAAAGACGAAAAAAAACTAGTGTTGAGACAAGTTAGAAGGAAAATGCATGTGTAATTTGCTTGACTTTAATCGTACCAAACACAATATTAAGGAAGAAGTAGATGAATCTAAAGATAAGCGAGGGATAAAAGTAATAAGAAGTGTTTCCTCATGTCACAACATTGTCGTGTGGTCCCTTTCTGGTGTCACTTTGTAAAACCTCCACCTTCGTCGATCTTGATTGTGCCGCACTTCTAACCCTAACAAGCACAAAAAGACAATAAATGTGGATTCGGGTAGGAATCAACTCCCACTAAGATGTTACAGGCAATCTTAAAATACAAATGTCTAAATAAAAACTCAAAATCAAAAGTAACAATGGGACCCTTCTACGATCTCTCATACATGGTAAGAAAAGCATCAATCTGTAAATTTTAAAAACAAAAGAAAAAAGTTATATTCTATCTGTTCTACGGCCTTTTATGTAACCTTATAGGAATACACAAGGACGAATTTGTAATTCAAAATTAAATGAGAAAAAATTATATCCAAATACTTCTATGATCTTCACAACTGTGTTATTAATGAAAAGACTAATTTGAAAGTAAAATATAGATAATTTATATACAACACCTCTATATCTTTCCTTATATAGTTTAGATTGGAAAATAACGACTAATTTGTAATCTCAAAAATAGAATACAAATCTTTGTAATTCTGAAAAATAGAAGAAAATATTACAGAGACAATCCTTCGCTTTCTTATATAATACAAATTAAGAACACACGGTATGGCATCCTAGTGCAATTGCATTTGAAAGCAAATTAAATTTACTCTTTTTATGTTGATATATTGATTCGGATGTAACCCACGTGCTTAGCACATGTTTCCCATTAGTTTTGAGAAAGGAAAAAAATCACAAGAGAAAGCATGGTCAACCTAAAAATAAAATAGGCTGAAAATACACCATTTTGTTGGAGCTACGATACCCACAGTCACTGAACTACCCGCTGCCCCACTCGATTTCTCGGGAGTCCGCACAAAATTGTTCCAACCGTTTCTTTTAATTGGAATTAACTCCACCAACTGATTTCATGCAACAAATGAAGATTCCCGAATTTCTCTCTCCACTCATCTCTCCAGCTCTCATCTTTATTAATTCATTCTTTCTCTTGTAATTATTCTCTCCAGTTCTATTCCACCCACTAGCATTCCCGCATTAGTACAGTACCTACAGAATCTAATAGCAACATTGATCTGTAAGGATAAACACAGTACATACAGAATCCAATAGTAACATTTGTCATCTGGACATAATTTTTTTACAAAATAGAGACATAAGTTGAGTGCACATTTGTTGATGATCTCAAAAGTATAGTGCACATCAGATTAAAAATCATTTATAAAATACATCCATAAGTATGGTACCCACTTGTTAATTTCAATTCATTTGCTGAAGCATAAGTACAGTACCTAGCCAATTACAAAATCAAGCATGATTGTATAACTAGTCTAGAAGTATAAGCACAGTACCTACGGAATCTCATAGCAACATTGATCATCTGGACAATTTTTTTTACAAAATATAAGCATAAATACAGTACCTAAAAAATACAAAATCAAACATAATTATATAACTGGTCTAGAAGCTTAAGCACAGTACCTACAGAATCACATAGCAACATTGGTCATCTGGTCAAGAATCAACTATAAAATGCATTTATAAGTATTGTACCCACTTGTTAATTCCAACCCAGTTTTTTCAAACATAGGTACAGTACCTACCAAATTACAAAATCAAGCATAGGTACAGTATCTAACAAATTATAAAATTAAAAATAATTTTATAACTAAACTGGAAGCATAAACACAGTATCTACAAAATCCAATAACAACATTTTTCTCCTGGATAGAATTTTTTTACAAAAGTACAGTGCACATCAGGTCAATAATCAACTATAAAATGCATCCATAAGTATTGTACCTAATTGTTAATTTCCAACCCAATTTGTCAAACATAAGTACAGCACCTATCAAATTCACTTGTGAATGTATATGTATTTATTGTAGGTACAATATTTCCGTAATCTGCAGTATACAATTAATAGAACTTTTTGAAAAAAAGAAGGAAATCAGAAACGGAAAAAAAAAACCAAGTGGTTTTCGTAAGCTATTCTACAATTTGCATGACAGTTGCATGGAGTGGACAGAATATTTGTATCTTGCATGTATTTTGCATGCTTTTACATGGGTATAGTATCAAAAATCGGTTGTATGTTGGGACACATTAAAAATCGTGTATTTCCAAGTTCCGGGTAGGACAGCGGGTGTGTCAGCGGTTATGTCTAGAATTTTTCTTTTGTTGTGGCCAAAAAGACGGAACTCATCTTTCATCGGAATTGGTGACCTTTTTAAAAGCCAGACATATTGATTGATTGCAGATCGATGAGGCTGCAATAAATTCAACAGTTTACTGAAATAATTTAAAAATATGTAACCGCTATGATTGGCGTCATTTCATTTAGATAAGAAACAAGCCTGTACATGCAATTAGTAACATTATTGTACCAGGCGAACTCTTTTGTACAACGACTCTTCTGAAGCAACCATCCTATAATTACAAAGCCATTCAGAGATCAGGGGAATCAGCGCCAAGCTAACATGTAAGCTTCCAGAAACACACCCAACCACTCACCCATCCACCCACGCCTATTTAACTATATATGCTTTCTTTCTTCCAGAGTTGCCAAGCCAGCCAGCGGCCACTGGTTTTCAAATTTGAGCAAGGTAACGTATACAAGTTATTTCCTTGGTGAGTGGATGGAGACATTATTTCTGTGCCATTCCATAGACATGAGGACCAAGTATGAATAGGTTTGGAACAGTGATATTATACAGTCGAACTTCAGAAAATCCAGCTTCTGATATGTTTTTCCCCGTTTCTCTATTAAGATTGCATCCATCAGCCACAAGTTGCTGGAGAGGACTGAGGATATTTTGCAAGAACCGCAGGAAGCAACCATCTGCAGAACAAATGTTATTAGTTAAGTTCCAAGTTACTTTGACAAGGTTAAACTGAAAAGTTACCTTGTGCAGCAACATGCTCAATAAACATATAGCGGCCTTCTGGTTTCAAGACCCTCTTCACTTCTGTAGAGAATTTACAACTAAGCTTTATAGAACAAGTTATCAAACGCTTGAAAAGCTATTTCCTGAACAGAAAGCGGTAAGCCTTCGAGATTAATATTAGCACACCTTTTTGAAACTGAAAATTTGACCCAAATTTGAACAAACGACACAGCAGATTTTTATATGAACTAGATCACCCCATCCCCCAACAGCACACACACACACATAATGCATAAGTCTAAAGGGAAAAAACTCCACTGAGGGCCTCATATGCCGAGGAGACCCAACACAAAAGAAGCGGGTAAAGCAGGGGTTAGCACTATGCACCTCTTTAATGCAAACCACACCATTACTCGGATGATCTCGTGTTAAAATGACGTTAACAGGAATTGTAGTTTAGACCTTCCAATTTACACTAGTAGATCACCTCTGTGCCATACCTTTACGGGCTATAATGGTAATATCAGAGTATTTGAAAAGTCAAGTGTGTCATGATACCTTCTCACCGGGAATGATTCTTCCACACTACAAATACAAGATATCAGCATGGGAAGTATCAAATGGCGAGCAACAAAAGCTACTGCAGATTATATATAATTTCAGATCAGGAAGATCAGACCATAACGGGAGGAACTAGGTTGGTTTTCAAATTCATCGGAAACCGGGATGAAAGCTTTAGGCCACAGAGGCAGCATAAACTAGATGACACGTTTCAACTTTTTTCTTAATGTAAATCTGGAAGTTCCCCCAATACATAATTGTATATAATAGATGGAATATTTCTAAAACTTAAAATGGTACCATTGGCAACCAGGCCAAACCAAGCAGGATAGTAAATACGTCCGATGACAGCCAGGATGACTTTTTCATGTGCGAAACAAAGGTAAAGTAATTTTACCTTTTAATGCAACACTGACATCATTAACTGAGCACATGACAAGTGTTCCGATTACTGTATCCATGGAGTTGTCTTTAACAGGTAAAACTTCAGCAACCTACGCGAAAGAACAAAGACATTGATAACGTATGACCAAAAATAGTATCTTAAAGGTAGAACAATTGGTAATAAAAAAGTTCTTTTGGAACTTAGTCACATGATCAATTTACCTTAGAAGGAAAGGCAACGACACTGAAGCTGTAAGTACATAAGGTACAGATTATAAGTTCATAAAATACCACACAACTGTTAAACGGGTGGTGATTCAAAAAAATTTATACAAAGAACCATTCTTCAAAAAGGTAATTGGTGTTTCACGTGGCTATAGCTCGTAGTTTAGTCATACTTTTTTTCAAAATTCCAATAGTCGCCCAGCTTCAAATATTTAGCCAATCATATACAGGCAAGCAAGATATGAAGATATTTGCCCGAGTCAATTTGAAGTCTTTATAATGTCTATACCACATAAGAGGGCTGTGCATGCATTTGCTTAATTAGTTTTACAGAAATTAGATTATATATTTACAGTAGAAAGGCAGATTTTATAGACAGAATGACATTATACTTACTAGTATAATGTAGCCTAACGTTTATTTGTTATTGATAAGTGACATGACCTCCCTAACTAGTATTATGTCCTGGCTCAATCAAATTGAATTGCTTGCAAACCAATACAGCCTCAGGCCTGCTGGTGACAAGGGCAGAAACAAATACTTTTAACCATTCGTAGGAGGCGTAGGTAGGCTAGTCCAGACACCCTCCTAACGCGAGCTAGGGGAGACTCACTTTTTATTCACAATTTCCATCCCCTTTGGTGTACAGGGAGTTAACTCATTAGTCAAGCATGTGACTTCTTTAGGAAGGCCAACTGGGGTAATATAGCCTAACACTAATGTACTTACCTAGTAAAATCCATCAACTAAAAATATATTTTCTATTTTGACACCCCCTCTGCCCAAATACAACTCCCGTTCCCTTTCCTCACTTGTCACAGGAGCACGTCATCATCAATATTATGGAGCGGCCAGCCAATGCACCCTTCTTCCTCCCCCTCCTTTCCACCTCCTCTTGCCTTCCTCCAGCTATGGCTTCATGCTTGAAGCGACAACACACAAGCAGCTACCACATACCATCAACAACCATAATCCACACATGATGGTGTGGCATGAAGCTTTTCAGTAGCAAAACTAGATTTGAAGCAAGCTTAGCATGTAATAAATGTCTCATTTACATAATTACATAAGGATCCAACAAGTTAATTTATCTATTTTATTTCACTTTATTATATATAAATACAAAGACATAATTAATAACAAATGAACGATCATAAAGTTTGGGAACAACTTATTTCAGTAGTAAATGCTCAACATACAAAGGGGACCAGAGCATCTGGGTTAAAGACCTAGAGGTGTTGCTCCGGAGTAGAGGCATCATCATCCCTCTCCTCTTTTCTCCCTGTTGTCATGCATAGGGATCTATTCTATCTCTCCTTACCATCAAATAGTGATATTATCCCTATGTGGTGGCGGCTGCCATAGCAGCTGCAACTTTGGGTGTTGCGTCCACCACTAACATCTTCTGCCTCTTTACAACAGCTATTGTACACATGGTGCTACAATATGCTGCTATACTGACTGCTCTCCAAGTGTCTCCAAGTTGCCTATCCATCAGGTCAGCACAATCTTGTAGCCTAGCAGGGTTCATCAGTCTTCACGATGGGACATCATTCTTGCATCTGGCTACGTAGGAGTTGTTGTGGTTGTTTCTCTATGAATCTGCAACAATCAGAGCCAAGGGATCACCATGGGTGACGAACAGGAAATGAAGGTCACTGGTCAATTATAATATACACCAGGTAACTGTGGCAAACACATCTAACTGATACAATTCTGTGCCTTATAGCATAAACTACGAAATGCATCTCTTGTCTAGAGTACGGGATCATCAGCTTACAACTCACATACCTCTTACTTACCAATGTCATCAATCTATGTGAATCTGTATATGGTTTGCAAGACTGCAACAATCTCTTAGAGCTTGGTTTGGTCAGTTCAGTTATACTCTCACTAAGTTTGATCTACAGAGGTATAGTGTAAATCATTCTGATTTGTTCCTCGAGATGTGTTCTCCTAATTGTATACGTATAGGGCTTTGTCCTCGCGGGTGATGATCGAAACGTCTTTCACAATTGAAAGTATTTTTCAACGGAAATTTCCAAGTACAGGACTTGGGCAATCTCAAATACTTCATAGATTTTGAAGTTTACAGGCACAAGGAATTGTTATTTCTCAAGGAAAGTGTGTTTTGGATTTACTTGAAGAAACAAGAGTGCTAGGAACAAATCAGCAGATGCTCTTGTGTATCCTAAGTCCTGCGGAGAAGGGAGATCCACTTGATAATCCATGGAGATACACAAAACTTGTAGGGAAACCAGTGAAATGCAAAACAGGTTGAGCGGCTGCTTAAACGGTCGCTAAATTGGCCCACTATCAGCCGCTTCAAAAAGGTCCTAAGCACCAATTAGGCAGATCTGTAAAAATTGGCCGCTTAATTTCCACTTTTCCCACTTAACTGGCCGCTGGATAGTAAAAGAATTGCCTGCTTAGATCCATTTTAATGAAAGGCACCAAGCTGGGCGACCAAAGTGGAGTGCAATATTAAATACTGACTTGGATAATCCTAATACTGCTGTAAGATTAGTCAAATTATATGATCCAAGAATTATAGACTAATATTTTGATCAATATACAATAGAATGCATGCTTTGATTGAATCTACTGATGTAATGTATGACTATGGCAATATGTAAATGTGACTAAGTTAGTAAGGTATCTATGAAAAGTCTCTTGTTTACTTTTTTAGTCAGGTATCTATGATAAGGTATCTCGACAGACATACCCATTTTCGCGTGTGTGAGCCTGTTGTCTTTTGTTTGAGATGTTTAAAGGGGGGATTTTGACAATTGAAGCTCAAACAAGCCCAATCCAAGGGAAGTTATTATATTTTCTACCATTTTCTTTCACATACACCTCAACCGTCTTAATAAAAATATAACCATCCAAAAAACTTTAAAATGGCAGAGAGATCCCCCTATCTACTTTATTTTTCTTCCTAATGGTATGTGATCATAGATCTACAGCACAATCTCTTAATATACATTATAATCAAAACATACACATAAACCATCCACTAAATATGAGTATAATATAGTTATTGCTAATCATTTTTAGTAGTAAGCTAATTCGTTACATATGTTCTTATGGCTAGTACTAATTAGCATACAAAGGAAGAAAATGTACTAGTTAGCAACATAGACAAACAATTATTTGTGAAAAGGTATACATTTTCTAATCATCTGACCTTATATTTGTTTATATATGGCAGGTGCTACACATATCCCACAACATGGACACAATCTACATGGTAACTGTGAAAAATAAGATTGGATTGAATGCAATGGGATGAATACAAGACTGGACGCCCTCTCCTTCATATAGGAGAGGGGAGACGCCCTAAGACTTAGGACGCAAGTAATCTAAACGGGCTGAAATAGAAAAGCCCAATAACTAATTAACCTATTAACTAAATAGGCTAATATAGACTCTCTAACACTCCCCCTCAAGCTGGAGCATGGGTGAAACACATGTCCAAAGCTTGGAGGTTACAAGACTCGATAAAACGATAAAAGAAATGATAAATGAAAGATAAAAGATGAATATCACTCCCCATACAAAAAATGATACTCCCCCTTAATTAATACTCCCCTTGAACCATGTGGTGACAATGCCTCTCTTCTTTGAAATTGTATTCTGCAGGCTGGAGATCCTCGAGCTTTGAAGAAGGTCTTTGGAGTGCATCTGGAATGAAGAGCATCTGAAGAATGGAACATGAATACTACAGCAGTAATTTGCCACTTGGAGCAAACGATCCTCAACACCATCACTATGTCATCTTCATTGGATTGCATACTTAACGCAGCACGAATGCGGATCTCCATTGATGATGTAGCTGTAGTGGTGTCTTCAAAGCGTCTGAGAAGACGTTCATAACGTGGCACGAACACGAACGGACAATATGCTGGTGATACGACGCAGGTACCATAACTCTGTCGCATGAACCTTGGGGGCTTGACAGGAAAGGAGATATCATCCATCAAGAAAAGTCTCAAGTAGATCAACAACAGGTGATGTCGAAATAGCAGATGCGGCTCAGAGAAGACGTGATGAAGCAGCTCGGTGAAGATAAACTGGATGAATCAACCTTGTAGAAGTAGATTGGCAGGCTTGTTGAGCTTCTGAAAATCTGAAGAAGCGCCCATCTGTCTCATGTAAATGCAGCTGAAGTACACCATCAACACCTGACATATATAACGCGGTATGAACGTGGATAGCTTGGTGTTGATGCTGAATGAAGATCATTCATTGTTGTCTGGAAGTAGAGAACAAATGTGTTGAACAATGCGAAGATCCATGAAGATAATAGCCTGGAACATATATAGACTGAATACATATATCATCTTCTCATACTCTCTCTCTTTCATACATACTCCTGCATGCTTTCTCTTCTCATCTCTTCCTCTCCTCTCTACCCCCCGCACACCAAATACGACGAGAGTGAGTTTTTGGTGTGGAGAAATGGATATATGACCCTCCTCGCACTGTGGAAAGGGATACACACATGATATGGGTGGGTGGGAAAGGAATTAGTAGATTTGAGAGGATTTTGTGATATGGAGATGTCCGCGAAAATTCCGATTAGGCTAAAACTGGATCCGATTAGCCAAGGGCAGATCCGATTAAGGATCTGAATATCAACAAGCATCTGGTATATGGGGGCAGTAATAGGGTTGTTTGGTAGCGGTGGAGAGTGATGGGTGACCGTGCTTCAGCCAAGGATAGGCGAAAACGTTGGGGCAGCAACGACAAGATGGAGAGCAGCAGTGGAGCAGCGACTATGGGCATGGATGACGGCAGCGGCTAAATGGCGTGATCGGCGGCTGGGGATATGGTTGTTGGATGATATGGCAACAACACAGCAGCAGGACATATGGCGATGATTGTGTCGTTCGGCTGATGTAGCACTTGGCCGCAACGAAAGAGATGATATTGGTCTCCTGCACGGCTCCAGAGATATTGCATGCCATTAGGCTGCGTGCGGAGTCAAGTGTGGAGCCTCTCCTTATGAGACAACGAAGGCTGGAGCTGAGGACATCAAAGCGATGCAGCGGTAGATGGTTGCTGAATAATGAGTGTGATGGCGTTGACGGATGCGGATGGTGGCTGCTTTTTACTAGCCGCTCGGAATGATGGCTGGCTGATCATCGGTGGCGGCGTGCTGCTGACGGAGATGGCGCTTGGCGGCTGTTGTCGCTAGCAGATGGGAGCACTTTTACTGTTGTTGCAGGCGGCGGCATTGATTACACGGGATAGAGGCGTGGCGGCGGCTCTGTCTATTGATGGTGTCGGCGCATGGAAAGAAAACTAGATCATTTGAGAAAGAGAAAGATATGCCATGGAGGCGGGGAGATGCATGGCGGGTAGCTGGCCTAAGCCATGGCAACGGCGGCGGACGCCCGCAGGCTGGGGTTCTTCCCCTTGATTGCTCTCTGGAAAAGACGAGCGGCGATGACTAGGGCTGCGCCGGAAAGGAGAGGGAGGATGGGCGGCGGCTAGGTTTCCCTCAGGAGCGAACGCAATTTGTTTCGCGCAGGAATTACTGTTCACTCCGTCGTACTGGCACGTCGGAGTACTGTTCACGCCGTGTACTGTTCACCGCCGTCATTACTGTTCACGGCTCTGATACCATGTTGAGAATAAGATTGTATTGAATTGAATGGGATGAATGCAAGACTGGACGCCCTCTCCTTTATATAGGAGAGGGGAGACGCCCTAAGACTTGGGACGCAAGTAATCTAAACATGCTGAAATACAAAAGCCCAATAACTAATTAACCTATTAACTAAATAGGCTAATATAGACTCTCTAACAGTAACTATGATTCTTATATTGTCTCATCTCCACAACATGCATATGTTGGGCATAGTAACAATGTCTTCTATATTTATCAGACTCGTGTAAATAAGTAACACATATCATGATCATGTGGTAATAAATGATGGAGGAGAAACAAGGTGGCACATTGATGGTGTTGCCCAACTTCCTTCACAACTGTGAACACTATTTGTATACACGATTTATTGCTTTATGTTTTTGTTAGTTTCCTTTGTAATGGGCTTTAGACTTGTCTAGTCTTTAGCCTTTTTCTTTTATCCCATATTGCTTGTCTCTGACTATTGGCTTACTCTCTTGTCCTATAAAAGAGAGTCTATTGCATTGTGTTTGAATTATCTAATAAACCCATTTTCTAATCTATATGGTATCAGAACAACAATTTGATCCACCCTAACTCCCTTTCCCCTCAACCCTAGCCTCCATCCACCACTAACCCTAGCCGCGACACAACTCAACCCTAGCCGCCACTTTCTCTCCCTACCCGCCACCACCCTGCTGCCGCCTCAACCTGTCGTCGTCGCCCCTTTTTTCTCCTCCTTTCTCCCTTATTGTTGTTGCTTGTCTCCTCTCTCTCTCTCTCCGCCGCCACCACTCTCTCTTTCCTCCCTTGCTGCAGCCTCCTCTCCTTCTTCCCTTTCTCCTTTGTCGCCGCCACCCTGCCCCTTCACCACCTTACTGTTGCCGTCGCTACCACCATCATCACCCAATCTGCTGCCACTTCCACCACCACAGCCCTTCCCGCTGCTGACATCTCCGCCCAATATCCCACCATTACCCCCTCTCCACCATCTAGCCCCCCAATCCATCTCCCTTTCTTTTCCCTTCTCCATCTCCGTCTTCGATAACTTTCTAACAATTGCACGTTGACGTTTTAATTGGACAACTCTCGTTGCATGCCTGCACCTCATGGTGGAGTAACTCTCTTCCCATGTTGGCGTAGGTGTTTATCTCTTTTTCTGCCCATGTGTGAGTTTCTGAGATCTGATGCGTCAGATCTGCTACTTTTGTATACTGCCCTGTTGCGGGTTTTGTCGGATCTGCTGATCCAGGTTTTCTGTTGCCCATGTGTTGGGTTCATCCTTCTTCTATTGTCTGCTGACTGCTGCTATTGCTTGTTGCTTGCTGTTACTGCTCCTGCGTAAGGTTCCTCTTGCCTGATTCTACTTCTCGCTACCTTCTAACATATTCTTCTGATGGCGTCCTCTGATCCGCTTCGGACACTTTGTGTCACCACTGTCAAGTTGGATGGCTCCAACTATCACACATGGTATGCGGCCTTCGAGCTCTATATCAAAGCTCAAGGACGTTATTCGCATCTCATCTCTAAAGGCCCGGCTATACCTGCTGAAGGAGTTGACATTAAAATCAAGCAGACCTATGATCTTTGGTCAAAGGATGATTCTGGTGTCATGACTTGGTTGGTCAACAGTTCTCAACCTAAAATTAGTCAGTCTCTTCTACGCCTAAAGATTGCCAAAGCAATGTGGGACCAGCTCTCACCATAGTTGTTAAGGCGGCTAGGCGGTCAACATTTCCCAAGGGGCGCCTTAGCCCACTTAGGCGCTGACGTGGCAAATATCGCACTAACAAATTCACTCGGGGTTGAAATCCCCGAGCTTTTACCAAAACCTCGTGCAATAATGCCACCCGCAAGCGGACGGGTCTTATCGCAGTATTGTTAAGGATCGAATCCCAAAGGACAACGTTTTTAAGAATCTTTGTCAGTCAAATCTAGCACAAGTGAGACTAATATTTAGAACGATTGATTTGGTTGAGGTTAATTAAACTAATTGCAGGAAAGTAAATGAGCAGAATGAAAGTTTGTTTTAGATTAAATGATATGGAATCACTGGGATGGTATCGGGTTTCACCATCACTGCACATGCAAACACATCCAAACACATAACATCCAAGCAAGCATCTAACTATCCAAACGGAACTGCTGCGAACCCTCCCGAAGGGATGTTTAGGCCCGCGTAAGCATCCCCTTAGGCATTCGATTTCTCGTCGCCATCCGGATCATGCACTTACTTACGGTTCCGAAGATACAACATCCAACTAAGGTTGTGGTCCTCCCTGAGGGATGTTTAGACCACAGAAGCGTCACCGTGGGTTTAGATGGCTCGTCCCCTCACGGATCATACACTTACGACCTCAAGGAACCCCATTCTATTTCTAGTCCGGGAGTCAACCGTGCTAATTGACAAGCATGTAGGCGATAAGTCTGCAAACAAACATCGATGATTAACAAGAAGATACAACATCCAACTAAGGCTGTGGTCCTCGCTGAGGGATGTTTAAACCACAAAATCGTCATCGTAGGTTAGATGGCTCGTCCCCTCACGGGTCACACACTTACGACCTCAAGGAACCCTATCAGATTTTTCGTCAAGGAATCTACCTCATTAATTGACATTCTATGCTACGAAGAGAAGAACAAGATGAAAGCAAGCGGATAATCAACTACAACCATATCAGTTAGCAACGAAATGAAAAGTTATATATATTGTCTTGGAATGTTAAATGAAAAGACATGAATGCATGGGCAGCGGGGCTAGTCCTCGCACCCTAGCGAAAAGGAACTACTCGCTCATGATGCGAGAAATAAGAAGAATAAGAGAGAAGGAAGATTCCGCCATGAGCATGATGCAGAAGAGTAGCGCAGCTCGGTGAAGATGATGCGGTCCTCTACGTTATGTCGGGGCAGATCTGGACGAGGAGGAAGAACCACCAAGACGGACCGGGCAGATCGTCTTCTCCACCTTCCTTCTCAACTTGGCCTCCTTGCTCACAGCAGGAGCAGGTGAAGAGATGATGGCGTGATGAAGTGGATGACGGGCGGATACGCAAGCCTTCCGCTCAGCTTGGTCGTGTAGATCGTCCTCCAACAGGGGTCGAGTGCTTCTTAGGCACAGCCCGGTGCTGGAGTGGAGGATGAGGAGATGTATAAGTGGAGGAGTTGCCCAGGGGTCGAGTGCTTCTTAGACACAGCCTGGAGGTGGAGTTGCGGTTGCAGATTGGAGGGAGCAAGGGTCGAGCTTGCAAGAAGCAGCCTGGCGGCGTCCCAGATCCAATGCAGAAATGAGGACCCTCGTGGTCCTATTTATAGGCATGGATGGGGTCTTCACGTTTGTCATGAATCCCGCCCCAAACGGTTTGGGGTCAAACGGTTTGGAGCAAACGGTTTGATTGATCGGTTTGGAGCAAACGGTCTTGGAGACCGTTTGACATCCAAACGGTCTTGGCTTCTATCGGTTTGCTCCAAACGGTCTTGAGGATATATGACCATACGGTCTTGGAGACCGAACAGCTCCAACCGGTCTTGGGATCCCGTCTTCATACGATTTTGCAGACCGATCAAATGACCAAACGGTCTTGGGAAGGAACTGGAACTTTGCCTCCAAACGGTTTGAAACCGATAGGCGTCGAACGGTCTTTGCTTGTGCTGGCTTCAAACGGTCTTGGGACCGTATGGCTCCAAACGGTCTTGGGACCAAACGGTTTTGCTCTTGATCAGTCTTGATATGCCAATCGGTCTCGAGTCCAAACGGTCTCGTAGTCAAACGATTTTGTTGTCCTAACGGTCTCTGCCCCAAATGGTCTTGTAGTCTGAACGGTTTGGCGATGCAAACGGTCTTGGGTAGGCAGCACTCATATGATCTCAAGACCGTATTGCTTCAAACGGTCTTGAGAACGTTTGGCCTCATGTGGTTTTGAGACCGTATAAGGGGGAACGATGAAAGGGGGATCGTGTGGTCGAATGGCTAAGACCGAGAGGTCAAAACCGAATGGGTGAAACCGTTTGGTGAAATCGTTAGGTAAAATCGATTGGTCAAGACCAATGTTGAGAGGATTTTTGAATGAATTTTGTATGATGTTTGAACTTTATCATGACCTGCACAAAATCAATATAAATCTAGTAAATAATCATGATAATTGAATCGGTTAAGAAGTCTTGCATTTTGAGAGATTAAGGAGATGAAATCAAAAGTATTGCATCAAATTGGTCCCAAAAAGGCGACTGAAAATCATGATGAATATGCATTCATCAAAACACCCCGAACTTAAACGTTGCTCGTCCTCGAGTAACACAAAATCTAAAACAGTCGCCAAATGAATTCTTTATGATCATGTGATTGCCTCCTCTTCACATCACGATTGTTTTCCTTTTTGCTCAGTATGACTAAGCATCTCAACTTCCTGAGACCACTGAACACGTCTTACTATATCTTCGTTCCTGAGTTTGCTTTCCAACATCGCTTCCTCCTCACTTTTTCCAACAAGCATGTCAAAGAGTTTCGTACGAGTTCAGAGATACCCGCTAAACAACAAGTGTGCATCTGATCTGACACTAGTGTATTTCAGAATAGTGGAGGCATTTATTATGCCATTAGGTAGAAAAGAGAGTGAAGGGTGGTATGGAAGGAAGAAGTAAATCTCTCCTCTATTCGATTCGAGATTTCTATTATATTATTTGCAATTTTATTTATTGCATTTTTTTGTGCGAATCTCTCCTCTATTCGACTTGAGATTGCATTTTCTTTGTGTGCGCTTTGGCATCTTTTCTTAGTGGTACGCCCCTATTTATTTGCGAGGGGTATGGAAGAAGTGGATATAGAGGGAGGTGGCATGCCACCCTGAACTTAAGGTTTGGCACTATTTTGGATATTTTTTGTTTCTTTTTTATGGATGGAGGGGTACGAAGATGATAGAAGTGTAGAAGAGAGTTCAGATCAGAATGCAACTTAATTTACAATTCAGTGCACCGGGTTGTTCTCTTTATCGTACTCTGCTCAAATAATGACTTGATGAGGATCTTGTGGGGATTCTATGTTATTGTTCCACTAGTCAGTTAGGAAGCACGACGTGTTTGATCCCTATCAGTTTGACATACACTTGCCATTTTTGCATAAAGATCATGATGTTAAGATTCATAAGCTTCACAAGATGATTTCAATCAAAAGGCTAGTTTTCAGAAGAAGGTCATTTTGAGGATCTGCTTCATCCAGTATCTGTTCAAATTTCTTTTGAAAACTTTAAAAATTTTGAAAATTTTGAAAATTTTGGTCAAAAATGCAACGATGAAATCTTTAGTTAGGAAAGGATGATCTTTAGTTAGGAAAGGATGGGTGTAGGTGGAAAGTGAAATACGTACCACCCACCCTCCACTCTGAACTTAGAATTTTGCTCGTCTCGAGCAAACTCGAAATCCGAGATGGAGGGGAAAATTCATGTTGGTCAGACTACCAGATGTGCATATTCAATTCTCCATCTGAAAATCTCAAAAATAATAACCAATCAGAACTCAAGATAGCATCTCCCGATGCAATTTTTATTAAATAAAAAATTATCTAAAAAGGTAAAAACATAATTGAAAAACATTCTAATTTGAAATTAAAAGTAAAAACGGATTTATTGATCGGGTTGCCTCCCGACAAGCGTCTTTGTTTTATGTCGATTGGCTCGACATGGATACTGACAACATGGTGGTACTCTGAGCGGAGCTTGAGCTGGATCGTCGTATTCTTTTGGATGTTTCTTTCTCAGCAATTCATCAATTCTTGTTTGGATTCGTGCCTCTTGTATTCTTCCCCAAATAGTGTGAGCGACGTCAGAACACAAATTGTGGTGACTCTGAACGGCATCATTGATGAAGTAGTGTTGTTGAGGCTCAGAAAGAAAGTTCGTTTGTTGATGCGTTGTCCTCTCTTCATAGAAATTTTGATCACGGATATCCATCAAATATGGATCTGGGGGGTGGTCTTGGTAGAAACTGCAATCCATATCTTGTTGTGGCGGAAAAATAAAATCAGTATTCTCTGTTTGTTGGGTTACCGGTGCATCCCAGAAGATAGTTGTTTGAGGGGGCTCATTGACAGCTAAAGAATTACCAGAATGTGTAACCACAGGGTTGGGAGGTGACTCCTCCACAATTGGTGTTTCTTTCGTTTCTACAAACACTGGTTCACTGTCAGCTTTCTCTTCCTCATGTTCTTTTTCTGAAGGAGCATCAGATTTTGAAGAAAGGCATTGCTGCTGCATTTGAGTGAATTGATTAACACAGTCAACAAAATATGCCTCTTCTTATTGAGTGCGCTCCTTAGCACTTTTGGTTGCATAGAAATCAAAAAATTGGTTTCCTACTCATAGGGTCAAAATTCCAGCTTCAACATCTATAAGAGCTCTGGCGGTTGAGAGAAAAGGCCTTCCAAAAAGGAGGGGGTATCGTGGATTTTCCTTGATGTCCATAACTACAAAATCGCACGGGACATATAGATCTCCAAGCCTTACAGGGATATCTTCTATGATGCCAACTGGTTTGATCATTGAGGAGTCGACAAGCTCAATGGACATTCTTGTGGGTGAGAAGTTGGTGAGCCCCAGTTTGTTGCATAGGCTGAGAGGAATGATAGAAATGCTTGCTCTGAGATCGGCTAGGCCTGGTCGGTTGACAGCATCGCTTATTGAGCAGTTAATTCCAAAAATTCCTGGGTCCTTATGTTTGCGAGGCATCTTATCTAGCACTCAGATGATATTCTTCCTAGTTTCACTGTCTGATGGTCTTCAGTTTTTTATTTCCGACTAAGCAGGAGTTTGAAGTACTTTGACCATTTGGGCATCTCAGCTTTGGTATCTAAGAGCGGCATGTTGATATGCAACTTTCTCATGATTTCCTTGAATTTGTTGAATCTAGTAGTTGTCACAGCCTTAAGTTGTTCCACGTGCCTTGGATTGCCTTCTGGTTGCCCAGCTATAACTCCAGCAGGTGGCTTCATACAAGCAGATAGTTGAGCTAGTTGAGATTCAATAGCCTTCTGATGGGCTTGCTGGTTAGCTATTATAGTCTGCTGGCTAGCTATCAAAGTTTGTTGTGATTGTAACATCTTTTCAATGGTTAGCAGTTTGTCATCAGGAGAGATGGTACTGGCTTGATGTCCTTGTTGAAGATTCTGGTAAGGAACTTGGCTTCTAAAATTCTGTTGTTGGTTGTTTGAACCAAATTGATGCAAGTTTACTGCTCCAGAAGGATTTACATATTGAAAACTGGGATGGTTCCTGTTCTGATTTGGATTGTAATAACCTTGACCAGGGATAGTGTTGACAGCATTTAGACTTTCAATCTGGCCATTATCTCCTTGTCTACTAACATAAGCAGCAAGAGATGATTCTATATGATCTTGCTTGGCAACTAAGAGTTTGAGGGTTTCAGCGATAGACTTACATTCAGGGATAACTTCAGCCATAGCTACCTTCAATACTCCTTTGCCTACAGACCTACCCCAATTAGCCTGATTTTCAGCTCCAAGGGTGACAATATTCCATGCACTGTCATAACTTTGCCGCATGAAGTTCCCTTCAGATGAAGAGTCTAAGAATCTCTTGATAGCGTCGTCCACACCTCTATAGAAGATCTCGATAAAATTGATTCTTGGGAATTCCATGGTGTGGACATTTACGTAAAAGCTTTTTGTATCTGTCCCATTCTTCAGCAAGGGTTTCTCCAGTGACTTGAGTGAACATTGTTATTCATCCCCTAATTTCGTAAGTGAGTGAAGGACAGAATTTTTCCAGAAAAATATTTTGAAGTTGTTCCCAGGTAGTAATGGGTTCACATTGTAGGGAGTTGTACCAGCTTATAGCCCTATCAGCAAGAGAATACTTGAAAAGACAGAGTCGAATAGCATCATCAGACACTCCATTTTGCTTCGTCATAGCACATAAATCGATAAACCTCAAAAGATGTTCTTGGCTATCTTCTCCTTGTTCACCATAGAATGGACTGTTTTGAAGCAAGGTAATTCAATGTGCTCGTATCTCAAAGTTGGGAGCATGGATGGGAGGAGGTTGAACTGGGTGATGAACATCAGCAGCTTTAGGGATTGAGAATTCCCTAAGGTCCTTTTGCAATTTTGTTGCTTGTGTTGCTAGCATTTCTTCCCGAAGTGCAGCTCTGGCTTCTTCCATGAGCCTTTCTCTTTGTACGGCAAGGGCTTGAGCTACCCTTCGGGCTATGGCCTCTTCTTGAGCCATCCTTGCTTTATTTTCTCGGTTTTGACGATGAAAGGTTTTGTCAATCTCCGGATCAAAGCTGGCAGTGAGTCTGGGACTGTTCAGACGGTACATGCACTAGACCTTCAGAAATACCTGAAATAGAAAGATTTCAAAAGTGAGATCCACGGAGTAGAGTCAAATTCAAGTAGATGATCAATTGTTTCAAAAGAAAAAGCAAAATCCTAGATTAGCCTTAAAAGAACTAGATTTGACTAACTGATTTCGTTGTCCCCGGCAACGGCGCCAGAATTTGACGTGGCAAATATCGCACTAACAAATTCACTCGGGGTTGAAATCCCCGAGCTTTTACCAAAACCTCGTGCAATAATACCACCCGCAAGCGGACGGGTCTTATCGCAGTATTGTTAAGGATCGAATCCCAAAGGACAACGTTTTTAAGAATCTTTGTCAGTCGAATCTAGCTCAAGTGAGACTAATATTTAGAACGATTGATTTGGTTAAGGTTAATTAAACTAATTGCAGGAAAGTAAACGAGCAGAATGAAAGTTTGTTTTAGATTAAATGATATGGAATCACTGGGATGGTATCGGGTTTCACCACCACTGCACATGCAAACACATCCAAACACAACATTCAGGCAAGCATCTAACTATCCAAATGGAACTGCTGTGAACCCTCCCGAAGGATGTTTAGGCCCGCATAAACATCTCCTTAGGCATCCGATTTCTCGTCGCCATCTGGATCATGCACTTACGGTTCCTAATATACAACATCCAACTAAGGTTGTGGTCCTCCCTGAGGGATGTTTAGACCACAGAAGCGTCACCGTGGGCTAGATGGCTCGTCCCCTCACGGATCATACACTTACGACCTCGAGGAACCCCATTCTATTTCTAGTCCGGGAGTCAACCGCACTAATTCACAAGCATGTAGGCGATAAGTCTGCAAGCAAACATCGACGACTAACAAGAAGATACAACATCCAACTAAGGTTGTGGTCCTCCCTGAGGGATGTTTAGACCACAGAAGCGTCACCGTAGGTTAGATGGTTCGTCCCCTCATGGGTCACACACTTACAACCTCAAAGAACCCTATCAGATTCCTAGTCAAGGAGTCTACCTCATTAATCGACATTCTATGCTACGAAGAGAAGAACAAGATGAAAGCAAGCGGATAATCAACTACAAACGTATCAGTTAGCAACGAAATGAAAAGTTATATACATTGTCTTGGAATGTTAAATGAAAAGACATGAATGCATGGGCAGCGGGGCTAGTCCCCGCACCCCAGCGAAAAGGAACTACTCGCTCATGATGCGAGAAACAAGAAGAATAAGAGAGAAGGAAGATTCCGCCATGAGCATGATGCAGAAGAGTGGCGCAGCTCGGTGAAGATGATGCGGTCATCTACGTCGTGTCGGGGCAGATTTGGACGAGGAAGAACCACCAAGACGGATCGGGCAGATCTTCTTCTCCACCTTCCTTCTCGACTTGGCCTCCTTGCTCACAGTAGGAGGAGCAGGTGAAGAGAGGATGGCGTGATGAAGTGGATGACGGGCGGATGCGCAAGCCTGCCGCTCAGCTTGGTCGTGTAGATCGTCCTCCAACAAGGGTCGAGTGCTTCTTAAGCGCAGCCTGGTGCTGGAGTGGAGGATGAGATGTATAAGCGGAGGAGTTGCCCAGGGGTCGAATGCTTCTTAGGCACAACCTGGAGGTGGAGTTGCGGTTGCAGATTGGAGGGAGCAGGGGTCGAGCTTGCAAGAAGCAGCCTGGCGGCGTCCCAGATCCAATGCCAAAATGAGGACCCTCGTGGTCCTATTTATAGGCATGGATGGGGTCTTCACGTTTTTGTCATGAATCCCGCCCCAAACGGTTTGGAACAAACGGTTTGGAGCAAACGGTTTGATTGATCGATTTGGAGCAAACGCTCTTGGAGACTGTTTGACATCCAAACGGTCTTGGCTTCTATCGGTTTGCTCCAAACGGTCTTGAGGATATATGATAATACGGTCTTGGAGACTGAACAGCTCCAACCGGTCTTGGGATCCCGTCTTCATACGGTCTTGCAGACCGATCAAATGACCAAACGGTCTTGGGAACGAACTGGAACTTTGCCTCCAAACGGTTTGAAACTGATAGGTGTCGAACGGTCTGCGCTTGTGCTGGCTTCAAACGGTCTTGGGACCGTATGGCTCCAAACGGTTTTGGGACCGAACGGTTTTGCTCTTGATCGGTCTTGATTTGCCAACCGGTCTCGAGTCCAAACGGTCTCGTTGTCAAACTGTTTTGTTGTCCTAACGGTCTCTGCCCCAAACAGTCTTGTAGTCTGAACGGTTTGACGATGCAAACGGTCTCGAAGACCGATGGATTTCAAACGGTCTTGGGTAGGCGGCACTCATACGATCTCAAGACCGTATGACTTCAAACGGTCTTGAGAACGTTAGCTCTCATGCGGTTTTGAGACCATATAAGGGGGAACGATGGAAGGGGGATCGTGTGGTCGAATGGCTAAGACTGAGAGGTCAAAACCAAATGGGTGAAACTGTTTGGTGAAACCGTTTGGTAAAATCGTTAGGTCAAGACCAATGTTGAGAGGATTTTGAATGAATTCCATATGATGTTTGAACTTTATCATGACCTGCACAAAATCAATATAAATCTAGTAAATAATCGTGATAATTGAATCGGTTAAGAAGTCTTGCATTTTGTGAGATTAAGGAGATGAAATCGAAAATACTGCATCAAATTGGTCCCAAAAAGGCGACTGGAAATCATGATGAATATGCATTCATCAGGCCCCTAGGCTGTTCTGGGCTTTTTTTGTTTTTGTATTTTTTCCGTATGTTAATTTGCTTTTTATTATACATACATACTACATATAATACCATATAAGAAACATAAAAAGAGGGCAGAATGAGGCTATGACAGTGGTAGCAGGAGATGGTAGTAGGAAGAAAAAAGGGAAGTAATATCAACAAGCCTGCAACAACAATTGGAGCAGGAGATGTAGAAAAGAAATAAAAGAAAACAGGGAAAAAAAGGTGGGAAGAGGTTGTAACTCAATAGAGAGGAAATGGAGGATGTAAAAGAAAAGAAAAGAATTATTAACAATGGCAGCAACATCATGAGGAACGGGTGATTCGAAAGAGGAAAATAGAAAGTACCACATCAGCAACATTGTAAAGCATAGGTGATGTAAAAGAGGATTAGAAGAAAACAGAATTTATAAAAGAAAAAACACAACAGTAGTGGGATTTAGGAGGGGATATAGGAGGAATAACTCACAAAAAAAAACACAGCAGCAGTACGATTTAGGAATAAAATGCAAGATAAAGGATAAAAAAAGAAGAGAAAAAGAAGCAAGAATAACAGACATATAAGGTAGTAAATTTTTTTAACAAACAAGCTATACCCATTTGACCCAAATCAGACCTGTTTTCGCCTAGTTTCTGAAATTTGACCTGATTTTGCCTAAATCAGACCTATTTCAACCATAAATTGACTCAAGATTATCTAATTTGACCAAATCCAGACGATCCACGCTAATTTAACATTTGAATGGCTTAATTTGGGCCTAAAAGGCCTTAAACGCCCACATAATGCACCTAATAGGTTGGGCGCCTAGTTTGGGGCGGCGCCTAGGCGGGCGCCTTGATAACTAAGGCTCTCACAGGTTTACTCTCATCAACAGAATCTCCTGAAGACTGCCAAAGCAATGTGGGACTAGCTCTCACATGTTTACTCTCATCAGCATAATCCAAAGAAGGTGTTTGAGATTTTCAAACAACTAGCCAAGGAGTATTCTACGACTAATTTTGTGGAGGATTGTTAAAATCAGTGTTCTCTCTGGACAAGTTTGAAGTCTATTATACTCTGTTGATATTACTGAGGTACAATGATAGCGCAATGAATTACAACTGGTGCAATTTCTTGCCGGCTTACCCCACTCCTTTCCGAGGTCGTCGATCAAATATTATCCAGAGATCCTCTATGACTATGCAATGTCCTCAAACGAGTTCAATGACTACCATTTGTCTCCCCATTGCCACCTGACCACTCAGATTCTGCTCTTGTTGTTGGTTTAGGAGATTCCTTTTATTGTCGTGGTCGTAGTCGTGGTCGTGGTCGTTCTACTACTGGACCTGGTCGTGGTTCATCTTCGCCTAGCCCCGACTCTTCTGAACCACATTATTGTAACTTCTATAACAGGACCAATGATATTGAGGATCATTGTTGGATAAAACATGGAAAGCCTGCATGGACAAATCAAGCCACTACTGATCAGCCTGATTCTGCACCATCCTCTTCATCCCAGCCCTCTGCGAATTGGATTAGCACCGAGTTTGAGAAGCTACTCCAGGCCCGCCTTGCTCCCTCCATTGTTGATGCTCTCCTGATGGAGGTTTTGCTCCTCTTGCATTTTCTGCACCTTTTGGTAAAAACACATGGGTGATTGATTCTAGCGCCATCTCTCATATATCTGGCAACTCTGCTTTGTTTTATAATCTGCATAAAACTTCTATTTACCTGTTACCCTTGTTGATGGTCCCCAAATGCATGTTGTTGGCATTGGAAATATCCGCACTCTTGGAAAATTATTATTGCGCTCAGTTCTTCATATTTTGAAGTTCCCTTTGAATTTGTTATTTGTTAGTAGAACTGTCAAGAGCATTTGTTGCTCTATAACTTTTGACTCGGATGGTGTTGTTTTTCAGGATCTGTGCACGAGGATGAGGATTGATTCTGGCCATGAGGGACCACACAGGCTGTATTACATGGATATGCCAAAACCGACTGCTCTACTGACTGCTTTTGTTACTAGGCTCCAATGGCATCACAGACTAGGTCATCCATTTGTTGCAAAGTTAAAGAATTTAATTCCTCTTGTTTCTGATTTTGTCTTTCACTGTGAAATTTGTACTTTGGGCAAACAAACTCGTGCGACCTTTTCTAAGAAAAATTGTATTGGGTCCAAAACACCTTTCGATATTGTACATGTCGATGTGTGGAGTCCTTGTTATGTTCCAAGTACTTCTAGTTTTCGTTAGTCTTTGAGCTTTATTGATGATTTCTCTAGAACTACATTGTTGTCTTTATTAAAAGATCGCTCCCACATGCTTGACACTATTACGACTTTTTTGCTGAAATTCGTACCCAGTTTGCCAAATCTATCAAAAAAATTTGCATTGACAATGCTTTAGAGCTTGTGCAAACATCTGTCAGTCAATTTTTCCGCAAATTGGGTACTATTCATCAAACTTCGTGTTCATATACTCCACGACAAAATGGGGTTTGTCGAAAGAAAAAATTGGCATCTCTTAATAGTTGATCGCACTCTTCTTTTTCATTATCATGTACCCCAAACTTTTTGGCCTCAAGCTGTCTCAACTGCCTGCTACCTGATTAATCGCATGCCCTCGTCAGTTCTTGGAAATAAAATACCTTATCATATTCTTTATCTTGATGCTCCTCTTTTTTCATGTGCCTCCTTGAATTTTTGGAAGCTCCTGCTTTGTTAAAACCCTTCGTCCTGGTTTAACTAAACTTGACCCTCAATCCCCCAAATGTGTGTTCTAGGGATATTCTCGGACCCAGATAGGTTACAAATGTTGTGAGCCTGCTGCAAAGAAATGGTTTGTTAATGTTGATGTAGTATTTTTGAGGAATCTACTATTCCCCAATAGGTTCAACATTGACATCTGATTTGTTACTTGATACACCTCTACCTGTGTCGATTGACACTGACTTGCCTTTTCCGGATGTGGCCCCATTTGTACCTCTGAAAGTGTATCAAAGACGCCCGAGAAACATAACTCCCTCTATGGCCCCTTCATCTTCAGTTCCTCATTCCTCGTCAGCAAATCAGCCTCCACCTCAGGTATTTTGTAATTTAAACATTCCTATTAGCCTGATAAAAGGGACCAGGTCTTCTACTCAGGATCCTATTGGCAATGTTTGTACTACTGCTAACCTGGGGATGAATTTTGCAAATTTTACCTCTGCATTATCTGCTATATCTAGTCCCAAGAATGTTGCTCGGGCTTTACAACATCCTACATGGCGTGAGGAGATGGAAACTGAAATACAGGCACTCACTGATCGCCACACGTGGGACTTAGTTGATGCACCTACTTCTCGATCCCATGTCGCACCTACTTCTTGCTCCCCTGTCAAGTTTCGTTGGGTCTTCAATGTAAAGTAGCAACCTGATGGCACAGTTGAACGCCTGAAAGCTCGTCTAATTGCAAAAGGATATACTCGAACACATGGCGTTGACTATTTTGAAACTTTTTCTCATGTTGCTTGTCTCCATTCTGTTTTCAGTTAGATGTTAAAAATGCCTTTCTATATGGTGATTTACATGGGGTATACATGGAACAGCCACCTGGACATACTTGTTAAGGCGGCAAGGCGACACGGCGTTGGGGCCGGACGCCTTGCGCCTAGGCGTCGCCTAGGCAATCTTTAAAAATAAAAATTTATGTATATATTTTATGTATATATACATGTGTCATGGTTTTTCCCCACTCATATACACACATTGTGTAGCTATATATGTAGTTATCTACATATTTATAGTCGGTCTCTCCATATATATATATTTTATTGTATGAAAAAACAACCAATTACATTTCTAATATATTATCATTTGACAATAATGTCAAGGACACGAAAAGAATTATTGTAAAGAATGTAAGAGTGATCAACATATAAATATATATATTTATTGTCATACATAGCTACAAATATTAAGCAATGCAATCACTATCCTTCATAGCATAGCTACTTAGTACAATCTGAATTGAAGGTGCAAACTAAGAAAAATCAAATTTGTACTAAGAGTATTAGATCCAGTCAAACAAAAAAGAGTATTAGATCCAGTCAAACCCAAAAAAGAGTATTAGATCCAATTAAAAAGTGATATTTGGCACATAAAATAGGCAACACTATTAATTTTGAGCATTGGTGTAGCCATATCAAACATTAAAATAAGTAAATATACAACTAGACCCACAAAACTAGGTCACTGTAGCATTATCATAAAGTGTCCTAGCCTAGGCGCAGCCCTGGGGCGCCTTGACACCTAGGCGCGCGCCTTGACAAGTATGCACCTGGATTTATTACTAAGGGGGAGTGCTCTAAAGTGTGTCGGTTGCGCAAAGCTATCTATGGACTGAAACAAAGTCCCCTTGCCTGGTTTGACGAACTCAGTAGTATCCTTCAGCAGTTCAGCTTTCGTTGTTCTCACTCTGATCACTCGACGTTCATTAAGAAAATTGTCTTTGGCCTTGTCATCTTGATTGTGTCTGTTGATGATATTATTTTGTCTAGAAGTGATCACACAGGCATTCAGGCCACTAAGAATATCTAGCAAAACACTTTGTCACTAAAGATCTGGGTAAATTAAGATATTTTTTGGGTATTGAAGTCTCTCTCTCTTCCTCAGGTATTTGTTGATCTCAGAGGAAATATGTTCTGGATATGTTGTTAGAAACGAGACTACTTGGTGCAGAACCCACTGCCACTCCCTTGGACCCTAATACAAACTGGGGTGATGATACTTCTCCTCCTTATCTCAACAACCATCAATATCGCTAGTTGGTGGGAAAACTCAGTGTTCAGGAAATCGGTCCGTGCGGCCGCATATGCGGCCGCTTAAGCGGTTCGGACAGGGGACCGCACCGCATATGTCAAAGCGGACCAATAATCGGTCCAGGCCCGATTATGCGGCCGATTACCCGCTTATGCGGCCGCTTAATCACCGCTTTTCCAAACACACATACATGGAATTGAAGAAATGAAATTTATATGATATTTTTGTTGTTTCTAATTAAATATTTATATGATATTGCTGCTCCCTTTCTTCTAATTAATCATTCTATGTTGTCCTTGTATGTAATTGTTCAATGTGATATATAATTCTATATGACTGATATATAAATATACATAGATATATTAATTTATTAAAAAAATCCAAAACCGCATATACTCTATTCAGTGCCCCGTCCGCCCGTACACCGAATAGCGCGTTTCTGAACACTGGGAAAACTTATAAATCTGGCAGTGACAAGGTTGATATCACTTCTGTGGTAGGCTTCGTCAGTCGTTATCTGGATAAACCCAGACAGTGCCACTGGGATGTTGTGTTTCACATATTAAAATATCTGAAAAATTATCCAAGCAAATGCTTATTTTACAAAAATCATTGGCACTGTAAACTCACAGGGTACTCTGACTATGTAGGCAGCAGATTAGACTACAAATCTACTTTTGGTTACTGCACCTTTATATGTGGTAACATTGTTACATGGCACAGTAAGAAACAAATTGTTGTCATTCGCTCCAGTACTGAAGTTGAGTATAGAGCTATGGCTCATACTGCATGTAAACTTTTATGGGTCTGCGGTCTCCTGAAAGAATTTTTTATATCTAGATCCTATTCCTATGCATTGTGATAATAAGGTTGCTATCTTTATTGCTAGCAATCCAACCTTTCATGAGCGGACTAAACATATTGAGCTGGATTGTCATTTTGTTAGAGAGGTTGTCTTGTCTGGTGCTATCTCCACTCTGTATACTCACACATAAGATCAAGTTGTTGATATCTTCACTAAACCCCTTCCCAAGGCCAGATTCAATAGCATGGTTGACAAGCTGGGCATGATTGATATCTATGCTCCAACTTGAGGGGGAGTGTTAGTATATGTGCTATATTGTTATATGTTGTAGTTATTTTCCTTTGTTATGGGCTTTAGACTTGTCTAGTCTCTAGCCTTTTTCTTTTATCCCATATTGCCTATCTTTGACTATTGGCTTACTCACTTGCCCTATAAATGAAATTTTATTGTATTTTATTTATATTATCCAGTGAACTCCTTTTCTAATCTATAAAGTCAATTGCCAAAGTCACAAATTTACTTTGAAGAAAAGCAAGAGAAATAGGTGGAGACTCTTTCTAAATCTAATATAATGTTTATAGAAACATAGCCCTAAGTTTCTAGAAATTACACAAGCTGATAACAATATGTTAATCACAACAAAAAGGTCATGTTAGGCAACAACTGCCAAGAAGGGGATGTCAACCACCACATCCACCATGCTATTGGTCTTTTTTGTCATCAAAATCAACTAGCATCTAATTAAACTAATATATATATATATATATATATATATATATATATATATATATATGTGTGTGTGTGTGTGTGTGTGTGTGTGTGTGTGTGTGTGTGTGTGTGTGTGTGCGCGTGCGTGTGTGTGTGTGTGTGTGTGTGTGTGTGTGTGTGTGTGTGTGTGTGCGCGTGCGTGTGTGTGTGTGTGTGTGTGTGTGTGTGTTGACACAGAATATCTAATAGTAGTAATATTTGCACTTTGCCTTCCTTCAAACTTGACATTCTCTTTACTTAAATATAATACATGAAGGACCCGCCCTTGTATATTCAATATACAAAGTTATTGCGTAAGTGTGTCTATTTAAATTTATGGACTGTGATAGCAAAATTTCAAAACATAATTCCTACTGTCATCAAAAACTCTAGGCTACACCCAAAGGGAAAGGGAAAAGAAATACAGAAAGAGGGGATGAAGAATAATTGAAGCTTAAAATGAAGAGGGAAGAAGGAAGGGTGGAGGAAGGGAGAAGAGAGATTGCAAATTTGATTGAGTGGGTTATCACTTATCAGTAGGGACAAAGTCTAGAAGAGGGGTAAGAAAAGGCTATAGGAGCTAGAAAGTAATAAAGAGGGGAAGGAACCGATAAAGGAGCTTTCAGCAGTAGGTATAGAAGAAGTAAAGGAAGTGGGAACATGGAGGATACCGACCAAAAAAGTTACAAAGCGGAGGAAAAGGAGTGGGGAGGGAAGTTAAAGAAAATGAATGGATTACATCTAAGAAGAGGAGAGACAAAGTGCAACAAACAGTACTGATATCTTCACTGGTGTTGTAGTGTTTATGGAGCGCTGCAGCTACTGCACAATTATGCTACTTGAGCGACATAATTGATCGTCGGTTTTAGGTGCCGCTAATGCCACTGTTGTTGCTTGGCGAGTACAACAGCTACCAGCCACTTTTGCTTCTGGTAAACCATAGCTGCTGGTCACTTTTGCTTGTGGATTTTAGCTGCTGGCTACTTCTACTTCTGGAGCTACAGCTGCTGGCCGCCTCTAGTCCTGGGGTTTTGCCCCCTCTAAAGTGCTACGGGACGTCATAATTGTTGGCAAGACAGCCGCTGAAACTGAGGAAGAAGCTGCAACTGAGAAGCAGAGCCATGGGGCTAGAATTATGGCTTCTAGGGGGCAATCAGGCATCAAGGAGAAGAGTAGGGCATTGGAAGAATAGCCGTCGGACATGAAAAGATTGTATCAATGAGATGGGGTTGCAGTGGGGAATGATTCAGGGAAGCATAGAACTGGTATAGAAAAATAAGACAATATAAACAGCCAACCCTATTGCATAAAATCGGCGATCACAATTTATCTATGCAGAACATCTAGTGACAAAAAAATAGGAGTAATAGCTAATTTACTTAATATTTGGAGAAAAAAAGTTTGATATCATTAAGATCCACCTTCCTCTTTTTGTTGTCTTTTTTGAGGTCCAACATCTGTTTGCTAATGTCTCTTGTTGTTTTGGAACACACAGGACAGTCTCAAGAAACTCTAAATGCTCCTTCAACCTCTTAGTTCCCACAATGCTCATACAACCTCATAATGCATTTTGCATCTTTTTCATATCTTCCTTATTGGGTTGGAGTAATAGTTTTGTATGTAATTACACATTTTAACAAATTTGACCTAGAGTAGCAACCTTCGCCATTTATGATGCCTTGCAAACAGAAATTCCGACCAAAATTTCAATATTTGTGTTCCGAACGATTTTGGCATTGAAATGAGTGAATTTAATCATCAATTAACAGTACGATATAAACGCCAAGATACGCTTAAATAAGCAATAATTTTCATATTAGATATGAGGGTCACCCACACGTGTAGGTGAAGGAAGCTGAACTTTTCCAACAGGGATTTAGATGACAGTTTTGATGGTAAAAAGAGGGAATTAAGTTGTGAAATTTTGCAAACATATGTTTAGACACTACATTATAATAAATTTATACGTTCAGAGGTTGGGGAGGGCTCCATGTCTTGCTGAGTGAGTGCACAAATAAACAGAACTGTCGAGTCTGTTATACTATTACAAACTTCCAGACCAATAAGTTACAGCTTAGACCTTAAAGCTTACAGCTGCAAGTTACAACTTATATATTGACTAGTAGCTACTATGCAGTTGAGTAGTAATTAGTAAGTACCAAGTAGTACGAATTAGTAACCATAGTCACAATAATTGCCGATTTTTTTAAAAGGTCGTGTTTTAAACACGAATTTTTTCCCAGCCGTATGTGACGGCCGGATAACTCCCAATTCCCGAATTTTCCATTTTATTCCCGTATTATTCGTGAATTATTTGTGTTTACTGTATTTCTCCCGTTTTATATGTTTATTTCCCGTATTATATTGTTTAAGACTCTGACTTTGTTCAAGTATGTACCCATGTGTTTATATAAATGTATATATCTATGTATGTGTGTGTATTATATGCATATGTGTGTGTGTCTGTGCAATATATATGTGTATGCATGTATGTATGATATGTACATATGTATATTCACCGATTTTTTCCCGACTTTTCCCCAAATTGTTGACCGTACTTTTACTGTACGTTGACCGTATTTTATCCGAATTTCCCACATAATTCCCGTATTCCGAATTTTTCGGCTCGACCGAATGTATCCCCAATACCGAATTTGTGATTATGCTAGTAACCGCTGAGCAATAAGTGATAATTAATAAGTAACAAGTACTAAGTGTTAAGCTTTAACTGCAAACCAAAAACTCCCAAGAGTAAAGTAGTAACTACTAAACAAATAATATTACATGTTACACTAATCACATATTCATTGTATTAAATTTCCCTTTTT
Organism: Alisma plantago-aquatica; assembly: GCA_963693085.1. Lineage (NCBI taxonomy): Eukaryota > Viridiplantae > Streptophyta > Magnoliopsida > Alismatales > Alismataceae > Alisma > Alisma plantago-aquatica. The sequence goes on along the minus strand of OY856414.1, from coordinate 279,457,644 downwards.
TCCCTTTTTAATTACTGTTTAGGTCTAAACTTGTTTAGTAGTTACAAAAATTACTGTTTAGGTCTAAACTTATATGAATTACATATTAAATAAATAACTATGCTACTATTAATAGTTTTTACAAAACTAGTTCATTGTGATTGTTTAAGTCTAGTGGTTATTATAGAGAGAATGGGAATTGTATATTTGATGATTTAACAGGTGTACAATACAGTCTCTTATATAACAGAAGATAGTAGAGACTAAAGCAGAGATGAGTAATATGGGATTTTAATGTTGATGTATTTTAATGTTCAATGTAGTTATCCTAATGTATTAAATTAATATTGTTGCCCATGTTATGTGCCAAATATAACTTTTAATTTGATCTAATACTCTTAGTACACAGTTTTTTGTTTCTCTTATTTTCCAAATTCAATTCAGATTATATTCAGTAATTATGCTATGAAGGACAGTGATTATATTGCTTAATACTTGTAGCTACGACATGAAATATATATTTACTTGTTGATCACTCCATTACATTCTTTCAATAATTATTTTCTTGTTCTTGACATTATTGTTAATGGTATGAGAAATATAATTGATTAATTTTTCTTACAATAAAATATATGTATATAGGGGGATTGACCATTGTTAGCAAACTTAGCATAATTGATTAGTAGGGCTTAGGCCCATTGTAATTTCTTTCCTCTATTAGCCCATGCATTCCCTGGATCCTATATATAGGAGACCCCGTTCTCTGTTTATTATTACTGAAAATTAATCTCTCTACATGGTATCAGGAGGAGGGATCTAACCCTACCCCCTACCCCACTTCTTTTACTCCCCCTCCAACTCGGCGGCCGCCCACAGCCCACCACCACCACCATAGCACCCGCTGCCACCCCTTCCTTTCCACCACACCTCCGCTACCCCTCACCCCTCCTCCACCGCCGCCTCTCACCCTCTCCTTTCCCGCCCTCCCTTTCTCTCCGCTCGCCTGCCTAGCAATAGCAGGTTGTCACAGCGGCCAACCACCACCACCTGCAGGCGGCCAGCAACAGCTAAGGTTGCACAGCTGCCCTAGTTGCAGCCAGCAAGGACCGGCCTACGCCGGCGCCACTCCAGGCCACCGCAGGTCACGGTTCTTATTTGTCGGGCATTCAGGAAGACTTCTACTTTCGTCTCCTTTCTCATTCTTTATGTTATAGTTCCAGCAAAGTTCTATCTACGTATAAAACGGAGGAATCAAAAGGCCATGTGTTGATCTATAAAACACCAAAACAAACAAGGGGTAAAGCATTAATTCTTCTTCCTTTCCATGTGGTTTGTACTCCACATGGCTGAGTGCTTCTACTTGAATGATGGCTCTTTATGTATTCTCTCACAGTACGTGTTATCTGTGATGCTTATTGATGTATCATATTGTGCTTTAAATCCAGTAGTGCTTCTTGTTTGTTTCCATTAATTGTTTACTACCGTGCTAAAATTCCGGTAGTGCCTCCATCTTATTCTTGTATCGTGCTTCTTATTCCGGTGTTGTTATTGTCTTATCATAGTTGACTCCGCTAAGCCACTGCATACCATTATCTACAATAATATGACCCATATTACTGTTGTCAAACTCAATGATGCCAATTTTGCAGCTATAGATGAATGATATTCAGACTTTTCTAGAATCGTGGGGTAAACTCAAGTTTATCACCGTTGATGCTCCTACCGTGCTAGATATTGCATGGACTACAGGAAACAACAAGGTTCTTCTTGGCTCTGGGGGTGCATGGAGCCTTGTAGTCAAATATTGTGGCACAGGAACACAAAGGTCATGTGGGACAAAATGAAGCAGTTCTTCACTCAGGAGGACAATTGCTTGCGCATTTACAACGCCATGGACAAGATCTTCTCTTAGCAGCAAGGGTATCGTCCCTTATCAAAATACTATGATGCAATGAAGGCTCTTTCAAATCAGTTGAACTTATTTTCTCCAACAACCTCTGCCGAGGTTACCAAAGAGAGGGAAACTCCTCTCACATGGTGCTTCCCCAACGGGCTTCACCCTCGTTTTGTTGTAGTATGACAACTCCTTGTTGGTGCAACACTTCCAACTATGGACCAAGCATATGCACGCCTGGCCCAATCTGAGATGCTTTCTACTCGCATCTCTCCCACTGCTACTCCGAGCTTCCACCGACATTAGCAGTGGCGGCTGGAAGCAATGTATTAGAAAGCGGGAAGCGGGAGGCGTGTGGACGGCACCCTGTAACTGATTAAGCGGTAGGCGGGCGATTAAGCGGGCGATTTTTGAAAAAGCGGGTGTCTAAATTTTATATATTTTTATACAAAATTACATGTATGTGTATATAAAAAATATATTTATAAGGAACTTCTATACATATCTAATCAGCAAATCAGTAATTAACTAAGTATTCATCAATACTTACTATTAATCAGCATCTCTAATCACTAAAATCAGCAAGCAGATCGGTAATTGTATATAACAAACTATGAATTATTGAATTAAAGTAATCACTAAAGTAATACTAACCAGCAGTACCAATCATTAATCACTGAAAGCAGCAAGGAAATCAGTAAAACTAATCACGCATTACTAGTATAATAGAGCAATAGGATATTTACTTAGATGCATTACAGCAGTACCCAATTATTACAGCTTACACACAAAGTATGCATTCTAAATTAGGACTACTATATCATAGAACATTTAATGTATACAAGTTTCGTATATTATAGTCAACACTACTTCGCTATGTAATTAATTAATGTTAGATGCTTACATTAGGATTTTTAAACAAAAGCGGAAAAAAAGCGGGAAAAAAGCGGGAAAAAAGCGGGAAAAAAGCGGGTGAGGCGGGCAAAAAGCGGGCGATTTTGTTCAAAATGATTGAGCGGGCGATTAATTGCAAAATTAAGCGGCTGGGGGTCATGGGCGCTTAAGCGGCCCGCCTGGCCGTTTTTTATTTCAATGGCTGGAAGATGTAGTCATAGACGAGGCCAACGACCAAGGTGCACTTATTGTGGCAAGCTGGGACATACTGAAGAAGTTTGTCATTCTAAAGATGGCTATCCAGCTCACTATGGGAGAGGTTGTGGCAGGGGCTCTACCCACTTCGCCCAAGCACCTACCCACCACAAGCATCTTCTCAAACTTCTCATGTCTCGGTGTCGAACGAGGAGTATGAACGTCTACTCCAAGCTACACAGCATTATGAGGATTCTCCTCTTCACAGCAATATGACAACCTATGCCTCCTCTGAGAGGTGCATTGATAACCCACCTAATGTCTCTCCTTTAGACAATCTAGCCACTACTCAAGGTAATTATGGGGCATTTATGCTTGCTACAAATTCTAACTGGACTGTGGATTCAACGGCAACACAACATATGACGGGTATGCCCCCACCTTAAGTACATCTCACTCTTTATTCACCACCCCTCGGTCACTATGATTTATGGATCGGTAAAACGAGTCACTCATTGTGGCATTGTTCTGTTTTCCTCTAAACTTAAACCGTTTGGCGTTCACTTTGCTCCTAAGTTCACATATACTCTCATGTCAGTTGCTAAAATTATAGATTCTCTTTGATGCTTCCTGGCATTTGGTCTTTATGGTTTTGTCTTACAGGATTGGAGGAATTTGACGATAATTGGGCAGGCAGTGCGCTCTAGTGATCTCTATTATTTCTCCGCCCCACCACCAAGTATGACGCATGCCCTCCTTGTTTCCACTCCACTACAGCTACACCTACGCCTTAGACATCTACCCTTAGACAAGCTTAAAATCTTAGATAATACTTTTTCTTCTTGTTCATTTATCTTATGTAATGCATGTCAGCTAGGATTCGTGTCTTTCTGGTTTGTACTACTAGACAATCATCCAAAATGTTTGAATTGATACATAGTGATCTTTGTGATGCATTTCGGACTACCAGCTATAATGGATTCAAATATTTTCTTACTTTAGCGGATAATTTGTCCAAAATGACTTGGTTTTACCTCCTTGAAACTCATGATGAAGTTTTTTCTCTGATTCACGCATTTCACACAATGATTTACGTGCAACTCTCCACTTACATTAACATTTTTTGTACCGACAACGCCCTTGAGTAACACAAAGGGTTGTTTCCTCTTTTTGCCAAGACGTTGGGATGATTCGCAATGCTCTTGTGCTTATTCTGCACAACAAAATGGCATTGATGAGCCTAAAAATTGTCACCTTCTCGACATTACAATCTCTCTTCTCATTCATGCTAATGCCCCAAAACGGTTTTGGTCAGATGCGATTCTCACTACATGTTTTCTCATCAATCATCAACATTCCTCAAGTTTTAAACAACAAACTCCCTATTCCATCGTCTTTCCACAACTACACCATTTCTTTTACCTCCTCAGGTTTTCGGTTGTGCTGCCTTTGTACATAATTTTGATCCCAAGGCCGACAAACTATCATCCCGAGCTATCACATGGTGTTTCTCAGATACCCCTTCTCTCAAAAAGAGTATTAGTGTCTTGACCCTACCTCAGGCGGATTTTATAGCTCTATGGATGTCACTTTCCATGAAGATGAGCTCTTCTTCTCATCTTCTTCATCATCCTGTGCTCACTCTGACACAATGGTCTGCTACTTGATCCCTTCATCCACTATACTCCACACTCAACAGAACCCTTACACCGGCGCATGGAAGATGAATCTCAGGCAGCTCCACCATCATCGTTAGTTCCCGATCTACCAATGGCCCCTAGTAAAAAGGTACACGCTCATGCACTATCAAGCATCCTATTTCTAACACATGTTGTCTAGCCTGCCTGCCTTTTGGTGCCTCAAGTTTGCCACATCCCTAAACACGACATATATTCCCAAATGTCCAGTTGATGCCCTATAACATTTAGGTTGAAAATCAGTCATGATGGAGGAGATGAAGGCTCTGCATGCCAAATAGACACAGGACACACCACCACCAGGCAAGAACATTGTTGGTTGTCGATAGGTGTGTGTTCTCGGTCGAACATCACTGGATGGTTCTATCGAGCGACTCAAGGCAAGGCTAGTTGCCAAAGAATTCACCCAAATCTTTAGTGTGGATTATTTTGAAACATTTTCTCCAGTGACAAGGATTGTCTATGTTCACATTCTAGTCTCCTTGGCGGCTCAATTTTATTGGCCACTTTTCCAGCTTGGTATAAAGAATGTCTTTTGTGAACAAGTGTATTCGTTGTTATTGTGTTGTGTTGATATATTGAAGACTGCATATCTCGGTACTACCGACCTGTCTATCGGTAGTACCGACTCATCAGCACCAAAAGATACAAAACTCATAATGTTATCTTCGGTGCTACTGACTTACTGTCTGTAGTACCGACATGGTGGCAGACCGACGGTCATGTACTCTCATTTTCTCTTTTTTTTATTTGTTCCTTCTATAATTATATGCTAGGGCACACACTGTACCCTAAGTACTTGTAACACAATTTTGTACATGATATCAGAGCGTGTTTGCTCCTAGGGAACCCTACCTTAGCCGTCGCCCTCCTCCTCTTCTCCGGCGCCACCCTCCCCTCTCCTTCCCTTTTTTAGCGGCAGTAGCCACCGCCGCCACCGGTCTCCTCTCCTCGTCTACATCAGCAATTCCTGATCACATCTCCTCCATGTGTGATTAGGAAATTTCAGTTGGGGGCTATGAATGTGTTAGTTACGCATCTAATCTCTAGATGTGACGTGTATCTCTTTGTCACCTCTTCTTTTATCGTGACGTGTATCTCTCTGTCACTCCTTTTCTATTGTGGCGTGCATCATCCCGTCACTCTATCTTCCGTTTGAAACATGGAGGACAAAGCATCCATAGTCTACAATGAGATGTCACCTATCCCCTCCATCAAGCTAAACGGGAAAAATTATCTCTCGTGGATGAATGTTGTCCATACTGTATTGGAGTCCAAAGACAAAGCAAAGTATGTTGATTCTGATCCTCATGCTTCTACTACCAAAAGTTATGCTCAATGGAAGTGTCATGACAGTTTGGTGAAGACGTGGCTGTAGGGGAGCATGGAACCTGGGATCCCTGCTAGGTTCATGTTCTACACTACTGCCAAAGAGATATGGAATGCAGTAAAGAAACACTATTCTCAAGAAAAGAACGCTCTTCGTCAGTTTATGATTTATGACTGCATGTTCGCAGAACAACAGGGAGACAAGACTTTGGAACAATATTTTAGAGTAATCCAAGCTATTGCTCAAGAGTTGAGTTTTTATCATTTGGTGACTGTTAAAGAACAAATCAAGGACCGAGACGACTTGATCACAGCAAAGTTCTTATCATGTCTGATTTCTTCATATGGTTCAGCCCACAATGTCATCCTCACTTCTGACAAACTTCCTAGCTTGGAAGAAGCCTACTCACGGGTTATGCAGTCCAACTTTGAACCGGTTGATTCCACAGTTGTTCCATCTCTTGGAGATTCTAATGGCGTTGTAGTTGTTGTAGTTAGAAGAGGACGTCTAGGTACAGGCCGAGGACGAACTTCCTAGCTTGGAAGAAGCCTACTCACAGATTATGCAGTCCAACTTTGAACCGGTTTATTCTACAGTCGTTCCATCTCTTGAAGATTCTCAAGCCATTGTAGTTGTTGTAGTTAGAGGAGGACGTCTAGGTACAGGTCGAGGACGTGGCACACATCCTAAATGCACTTTCTGTGATAAGCCTGGACACACTGTTGAAAAATGTTGGTAGAAGCATGCAGACATGCAGCTCCTCCTGTGGGGCCGCAAACTATGTTGGTACTACTACTGCCTCTTCAGAGCCTCTTGCGTCGAGTTCTGGATCTTCTGGCATCACACTCACCAAGGAGGAGTATGATAAGCTTGTTATGGCCACTCAGGATCTAAGTATGGGATCATCTTCTTCTTCAGCACACTTAGCGTCTACTACTGATAATCAGGCTACCTCTAAACTGACTTTTGGTTCAAATTCCTCGTGGGTGGTTGACTCTAGAGCTTCACAACATATAACTGGTGTGAAGAGATTGCTTCATTATATTGACTCGCATATCCCTCACCAATCTGTGACTACAGCAGATGGTTCGGTGAGGAGAGTGTTAGCCAGTGGATCTGCTTCTCTGGCTCCTAGGATTGATCTTAAATTTGTACATTATGTGCCTGCATTTCCATTCAATCTTCTTTCTGTGGCAAAATTGATTGATACTCTGCAATGCACCGTAACATTTGGACCTTCTTGTTTTGTCTTACAGGATCTCAAGAGTGTGAGGACGATTGGTGGGGGCCTAGGAAAGGGGATCTCTACCTCTTCCATAGTGAAAGTATGCCTCGCCAAGTTTCTACTCCTGCTTCGGCTATCCTTTTGAGCGGTTTTCCCTTACGGCGACACTACAGGTATGGACATCCTTCTCTGGAGAGCTTGAAGAAGTTAGAACCTAAGTTGTCACAGGTGTCTTCATTAGAGTGTCAATCCTGTCAACTTGGGAAACATCATAGAATGTTGTATCCCTGTTGTGTCAATAAACGGGCTTCTTGTGCTTTGAGTTAGTCCATAGTGATGTTTGGGGTCCTGTAAAAGACAACAGCTATAATGGTTTTTGCTATTTTATTTCCTTTGTGGATGACTTCTCTCGCATGACGTGGATTTATTTGTTAAAGAGTAGAGAGTTTGTGTTGTCCGTTGTCAAACATTTTCATCAAGAAATAAAGGTCCAATTTGGTTGCAATATTAAAATTCTTCAATCCGACAATGCTTTGGAATACGTTCAGAATGCTATGGCCGATTTTTGTAGTTTTGTTGGAATGATACATCGTACCTCTTGTCCTCACACTCAATAAAATGGGGTGGCTGAGAGGAAAAACCGTCATCTCCTTGATATTGCCAGGACAATCGTATTTTAATCCAATGTTCCTAAAAGATGTTGGTCTAATGCTTTGCTTACTGCCTGCTTTCTTATTAACAGGCAGCCTTCATTGATGCTTTAAGGGCGTACTCCTTTTTCTGTTTTACGTCCTAATGATCACCCCTTTCATGTTCCCCTTAGAGTGTTTGGTTGTACCTCTTTTGTCCACAATTTTGATCCTAAGGATGATAAATTATCCCCTAGGTCAATTAGGACTCTTTTTTCTTGGATACTCCAATACCAACAAGGGATACAAATGTTACTGTCCCAGTTTCCGTCGTGTGTTTGTGTCTCGGGACGTAACTTTTCATGAGTGCACTTCATGTTTCTCTAGTGTACTCAGTAAGGGGGAGCACTTGTGTGAAAGTGAGAGAGTGCCACCATCCGATATCATTGAGAGTGTGCCGCCACTACATCAGAGTGAGAGAGTGCCACTTATCCTCCCTAACTATATTGTAGTTCAAGAAGAGTTGTCAGTAGACGATACTACGATTCAGCAATTTCCACATGTTTACAGCAGACGAGGCAGACATGATCCAGAGGAGGTAGCGTCTCCAGTCTCTGAGCCTTCCCCATCTTCCTCTACTCAAGAGCCTCATGAAGAACCATCTGATCTTAATGTTCCCATTGTTGTCCGCAAAGGTACTTGTTCTTGTGTCGTTCGACATCCTATTGCAGGTTTGTGTTGTTCGTCAAGATTGTCTAAGCAGGCACGTTCCTTTGCTCTTGGGAATGACTCTGTGGTCATTCTAAAAAATCATATTGATGTTATGAAGGATAATGGTTGGAAGTGGGCAATGCAAAAGAAATGACTGTTCTTCTACAAAACAATACCTGGGAACTTACTAACTTACCTTCAGATAAAAATGTTGTCGAATGCAGATGGGTATTTACCAATGTTTTAAAAAGCGTGAAGCGGGAGGCGTGCGGACGGGATCTTGTAGCCGATTAAGCGGCAGGCGGGCGATTTTTGAAAAAGTGGATGCTTAAAATCTTATATATTTATATACAAAATTACATGTGTGTATATAAAAAATATATTTCTAAGGAAATCAGTAATACTAACCAGTAGTATCAATTAGTAATGAAGAAAATCTGCAAGAAAATCAGTAAAATAAGTAAAACCATTAGAAGTATAATAGAGTAATACGATATTTACTTGGATACATTACAGCAGACAGCTAACATACAAAGTTTGCATTCTAAAGTAGGACTAGGTATATCACAGAACATTTAATGTATACAAGCTTCATATATTATACTCAATATTACTTGGATTATATATTTAATTGACATTACATGCTTACAGCAGCATTTTTTTCAAAAAGAAGAAAAAAGCAGGAAAAAAGCTGGCAAAAAAGCGGGAAAAAAGCGGGAAAAAGCGGGTGAAGCGGGAAAAAAGCGGGCGATTTTCTTCAAACCGAGTAAGCGGGAGCTTAAGGGCAAAATTAAGCGGATGGGTGTCTTGGCCGATTCAGCGGCCGCCTGGGCCGTTTTTTAATACACTGGTATTTACAGTAACACATAATCCAAATGGTTCAGTTGAGAGATTAAAGGCTCGACTGGTAGCAAAAGGCTATACTCAGACATATGGAGTTGATTTTTTTGAGACATTTTCTCTTATGGCTCGTCTGAATTCAGTGGGAATTATATCTCTCTGGCTATTACCTTTGATTGGCCTTTGTTTCAACTTGATGTCAAGAATGTCTTTCTTCATGGTGATCTACAGGAATACGTGTATATGGAGCAACCTCCTGGTTTTGTTGCTCAAGGGGAGTGTTAGAAGGTGTGTAGATTGAAGAAAGCTATCTATGGGTTGAAACAATCTCCTAGAGCTTGGTTTGACAAATTCAGTGAGGTTGTATTACAATTGGGCTTTTCTCGTTCTATGACTGATCACTCCTTATTCTATTCTAGTTCTACTGGATCTATTATTATTGCAGTATATGTTGACGATATAGTTATCACTAGGAGTGATGCTGCAGGCATATCTCATGTGAAAGAAGGCTTGCGGAGGCAATTTCACACAAAGGACCTGGGCAAACTAAGGTATTTTCTGGGTATTGAAGTACTTAGATCTCATACGGGTGCTAATTTATCTCAGAGGAAATATGTGTTGGATTTACTTCATGACGCAGGTATGAGTGAAGCCAAGCCAGTGTCTACTCCTATGGATTATCATGTGAAGGAGATGATTGATGATACTGATTATCCAGATCCTGGATACTAAAGGAAGATTGTCGGTAAACTGATATATCTAATAGTTACTCATCCTGATACTTCATTTGTTGTAGGAGTGGTGAGTCAACATATGAGCTCACCACGGCAAAACAAAGGACCTGGGCAAACTAAGGTATTTTCTGGGTATTGAAGTACTTAGATCTCATATGGGTGCTAATTTATCTCAAAGGAAATATGTGTTGGATTTACTTCATGACGCAGGTATGAGTGAAGCCAAGCCAGTGTCTACTCCTATGGATTACCATGTGAAGGAGATGATTGATGATACTGATTATCCAGATCCAGGATACTAAAGGAAGATTGTCGGTAAACTGATATATCTAACAGTTACTCATCCTGATACTTCATTTGTTGTAGGAGTGGTGAATCAACATATGAGCTCACCACGGCAGACACATTGAACAATAGTTTGTCGTATTCTCAGATATCTGAAAGGTGCACCTGGGAAGGGAATAACCTACTACAGACCTAAGACTCATGTTTCTACTCTGGTTCTTACTGGCTATGCAAATGCGGATTGGGTTGGTAATCTGAATGACAGGAGGTCCACTTTTGGATATTGTACTTTTCTAGGAAATCATCTTATTACCTAGAAAAGCAAAAAATAGAATGTTGTGGCAAAATCTAGCATTGAGGCTGAATATAGGGCAATGGCTCATGCTTGTTGTGAGTTGCAGCTGATTCAATATGTACTTTCTGAATTACAGATTCATGTGTTGTCTCCCATAGAGATCAGATGTGATAATCAAGTTGCAATCTATATTGCCAAAAATCCAGTCTTTCATGAACGCACCAAGCATATTGTTATAACCCCATTTTTCTAAATCATGTAATGAGATTTGTAAATCTCCTTTTAAAAGATAAATAAAATCAATGGTTGATTTAATGGTTTGATTTGGATGAATTTCTTATAAATAGCCTTGTATGCTTTCTTAATGGGCTTTATTGGCTATTGAGCCCAATTGAAAGAAAAAGAAAAAGAAATGAAAAAGGAATTCAATTAGATAAAGGAATAAAACAAGAAAATAGATAAAAGAAGAATAAAAGGCTAAGGAATATTTTCCAAAATGAAATTTTGAGATATTAAGGTTCCTTGAGGTTCAGGGAACTCACGATAATAATATAATGGCAAAGGAAATAGAAAATATGTGGAAAATATTAATAAATAAGTGTTAACTTGCAACTGAAGAAAAGGACTCAGTTTCTTTAGATAATGATCCCAATTTTAGCATAATGAGAGATAAAAGCATAAACGAGATTCCCTTAAAATTTGAGATAAAAAGGAGTTCTAATTTGGGAGTTATTGCTTTTTCAAGTTATCCTTAAATATGGATTTAATTGGGAAAAAAGAAAATCTTTCCTTTCTTTTTGGTTGAGCGCGTGTAATGTTGGTCGTTGGATCTTGATCCAACAGACACTGCTTATCGTCAAGTCCCAGCGAGACATGGACTGTGGACGAGACACAGGGGGGACTTTCCCCTTTGATTCCGATTGCATCAGTGCATGTGCACTCATGGGAGGTGTCCCATTGTGTTCGGGAGAGAGAGGAAGGTTCTCGACTCTGGGTTGATGACCTTTCATCGTGTCTTTGCAAAACGCCCAATTAGGCTACGAAACAGATTATGACGGGGATCAGGAACCCTAAAAGAGACCCCCCAGAGCCTATAAATAGACCCTCATGTGGTTGCTCTCACCCTCACGAACCCTGGCGGCAGCTCCCTAGGTCATCGCACCCTCTCCCGCTCTCAATTGACCTCTCTCCGACGAAGGCTCCACCGCGGCACCGCCGCGTCGTCTTGAGAAGAAAAGGGAGGAGGACGAAGAGCAGGGACCGTGGGATTGAGATCCACGGTGAACCCACGCAAGATCCAACGATCCCTGGACAGCGCGCCTAACTTACTCGAGTAAGTGGAGCGGGTTAACGTGAAGCGTTTGATCGGAGTCCATCGTGGACCTGAAGAAGATCCGACGATCGCCAGCAAGCAGCAGTGCGTGCAACCGGGTTAGTGGGGATGATCGACGAGGAACGTCAGATCAAAGCGCGGACCAGTGGCCCACTGATCGAACGGCGGCGGAAATTTGGTAATTCTCTATATCTAATTGAAATTACAGAAAAAGGTTTTTCCTTGCTAAAATCATAGAAATAGCTAGGAATCTCCGATGGAAAAACTTTATATATGAAAGTTGCTTAGAAAAATACGAGGAATAGGATAAAAATAGTTTGATGGTCTGATTCTATCTCGTTTTACAAAAGTACCTTAATTTGGTAGAAAAAGGTATTAAAAGGGATTTAGAAACCCTAATTGTATATAAAAGGTGAATCTTTGTGTATTAATAGGTTAATTTGAAAAGTATTAACCTGTTGATTATTAAGATAGAGTTTTCATCCGTTTTGAATGTAAGATTGGCTAATTTAGGGTTTTAATCTTTAAATGAAGGATGATATGTATGGAAACCCTAATTTAGGGTGAAAGAGGGAAAAATCATGTTATTTCGGATTAAGGAAAATAAGAAACTAAATAAAGGTCCTAAGTCTATTAGGAGTATTAAAATGAGGAATTTAGGGTTTTTATGTAGATTTTCTAAATTAGGATTAATAATATTAAAAGTGGAGACAAAACCCTAATTTCCAAGGAAACCCTAAAATTGAAATAGAAATCCTAAGAAATAAGATGAGTTTGGATAAATAATGATAAAAGGAAGTTTATATGTTTATTTCAGGATTTATGTTCATCTTTGCTTGGTTGGTTGGGTTTCCCTGCTTAATTGATTCTGTCACCAAACTACCGTTACAGGTATGTGGTTACGTTTATGATTAACAGCCTTAGTTTCACGATGATTTTCGGAGATTTTATCGGTTGTTTGAAATAAACTGCTTGGATGACTTTTATTTCATGCAACTATAAAGTGACTATGATTATCACTATAAATATATATATATATAACTGGCTTAGATCTGGATCCTCCTCTGTGGCTTTGCAAAGGCTAAAAAGGGTAACCTAGAGTAAGGTCTAGGCTATCATGAGTTAGAAATTGGGCTACCCACGTGTAGTGTCATGAGACTCTATAGCACGCCATGAGTTAAGGAGTGGGCTACCTATGGGTAGTGCCATGTGACTCAACCCTAGAAACGGATTCACCGGTTAGGTAGGATCATGAGGGGTTTAATGGGGATCTACCGTAAGGAAGGTAGTATCCAGGTCCACTGCAGGGACAGCGCAGAGGTTAGGGTATGTATGGATCATGCAGTTATATTTAAAACGTAAAGTTGGTTGTTAAACTGTAATTGACTGCAATATGTTGTTATTAATTGCACGTTTATTGTTTTCCCCCACATACCAGCTTTGTGCTGACCGACGTTTTGTTTGTCGGCGTTTTAGGTACAAAATCAAAAAGGACAAACAGTAAAACGTCATATTGTGAAATACGTGAATTAAAGTTCAAGGAGGATTAGTTAGAGTAGAATTCATATGTGGATAGAAGTTTAGAAATCCAATTTTTCAAAGGTATGCAAAAATTTTATTAATTACAGCTTTTCAGTATAGTCTGGTAAAGTTTGATAATTATTAATGTTTATTTGTCCAACCTTGATCCGGAAATTGGAATAACGTCTCTGACCTCCTGGTCTCCTTTAATTGGGGGTTATTGGAAGGCGGGGTCGTTACATTTGGTATCAGAGCGAAGATTCCTCACTTAACCATTAATAATTATTAAATTTTACAAACTCTATAGAACCCAAAGGAGTTATTAGAGGATTATCCGAAAGACCGAGGTGTCTAGAAAAGGATCACGACCGGGGACTGGCAATATTTTCCTCCGCACCGCTAGTCAGAATACGAGAACTCCCAGATCCGTGTGACTGTCTGGCCAAAGTCTTAGGGTATGATTTGAAATAAGATACACGTAGGACTCTCTCATCTTATTCATCCCTTATCATCACACATTCTATTAAGGATTTTAAGAGTTTGGGTTTTTCTCTCTCTTCCCCACCCTCATGTGGTATGGATAAGTTAAGGATTAAGGAATCCTCCATCAAATTAATAAAAGATACGTAATGAGACATCATTGACATAAGTATAATTAGTTTAAATATAAACTAAAGGTCTGTTTGTTATGCTTATGTAGATGGCTCGAACAAAGACTGTTGTTATTCCCGAAGGCATTGGGAACCCAGCTAGGAGTGGTTGGCCTCCCCGCAAGGGAAAGGGGTCCTCAGAGAAGAGAAAGAGGAACCATGATGGTGAATCCTCTAAGAAGAGGAAGAGACCCGAAGAAACCACTCATGAGGTCCCTAACCCTGACCCGATACCCTTCAGCAACCTTGATCAAGAAGAAGACCAAGGGTACGAGGAACAACAAGAGTACGAGGAGGTGGCCCAGATGGAAGAAGATCAAGCTGGTGGTCTCGAACCAACCATGATAATCCACACCCCTGATGCTTTGTGGATGGAACAACAGAAGAAGCTGACAGAGGCCATAAGTGCCTTGGCTCTCCGAGACTTAGTTAGAGGTGAAAATGGCGAGCCACTTCCTGTTCGTCCTCGACTGGGAGCCACCATCTTGGACTTCGTCAAGCTGAACATCGAGAAGTTCTGGGGAGAAGATAAATCTGAGGTAGTCGATAAGGCGGAAGCTTGGCTGTTTGCAGTCGAGAATGGATTTTGCATGCTTGAGGTACAGCCAAGCAAGAAGGTCCTCTTTGCTGCTCATCTCCTGGAAGGAGCAGCCAAGATATGGTGGGAGACTCACATCATAGGCTAAGACCTGACTGAGGAACCAATGGCATGGGCAGACTTCAAGACGATCTTTACCGCCAGATTCATCCCTGTCTCAGCTAAGAAGGAAAAGGAAAGGGAGTTCACCAACATGACTCAAGGAAACTCATCTGTGGCAGACTTTGGGCGCAGGTTTCGAATCCTAGAGCGTTTCAGGCATATGATGGATGAGGAAAGAAGGGTGGATCACTTCATAGAGCGTCTTCACCCTACCATCAAGCCCCATGTGATGGCAAGTAAACCTAAAACCTTCGTCGAAGCTTACAACACTAATTTAGACATGGAGAGGACTGTGATGCCTGCTCAGCTTCCACCCAAGGGGTATTTGGGTTTCACTGAAGGAACTCAAGGTCAGAAGAACAACCACAAGAAAGGTCCAGGACGTCATCATGCTAAAGGAAGAGAGGGAGTAAAAGGGAAACCCCATCAAGAGAACAACCGACCGCTATGCCGCACCTGTGGAAAGGGGCACGCCGGTGAGTGCCGCTACAAGAAGAAGACATGCTTTCAGTGCCATCAAGAAGGACACCTACAATCTGTTTGCCCTCTGCCAGATCCAAGAGGACCAGGACAGGTAGCAGCCCCACCAGTAGCAGCTCCACCTGTGGCAGCTCCACCTATAGCTGCAGCCCCACCTGCTGGAGAGAGAAGACAAGCTCGGGTGTTTGCCATTGATAATGAAGAAGCTCAAGCTAATGCTAATCGGTTGATCGAGGGTAATAACCCTTAGAGTTTTCCTTTATGTTTTAAATTTAAGCATGTAATGGTCTAATGCATGATGAAAAACAATGTAGGCATGCTTGAAGTCATGGGACATAATGTAAAAGCTTTGTTTGACTCTGGATCTACTAATACTTTCATTTCGAGAAATCTTGCAACTATGCTTTGTTTGGATATCAAGGATTTAGGGTATGTCTTGGATGTTACAACCCCGAGTGGTCGAATCTTTACATCCCTTTTGAAAACTCCGGTGATACCTGTGAGATATCGAGATCATGAGTTTCCTACAGACTTTATCCTTCTTGATATGAATGACTTTGATGTGATCATTGGTATGGATTGGCTTTTTACTTATAGGGCCAATATTGACTGTAGGGAGAAGAAAGTAATCATTAAGAAACCAGGTCACCTACCTTTTGTCATTAGGGGTAGGAAAGATGCCACCACCAGTCTGTATGTGTCAGCCTTGAAAGCAGAGCGGATGATGAGTAAAGGGTGTCGAGCTTTCCTGGCAGTAGTCACCGAGTCAGAACCCAGGGTACAACCATTAGAGGAAATAGAGGTAGTTAGGAGCTATGCAGATGTTTTTTCAGATGATCTACCTGGGATTCCTCCCGAGAGAGAGGTAGAGTTCACAATAGAGCTAGCTCCTGGGACAAGCCCTATTTCCCGAGCACCTTATAGAATGGCCCATGTGGAGTTGCTCGAGTTGAAGAAACAATTGCAGGAATTGCTAGACAAGGGTTTTATCCACCCTAGCACATCACCATGGGGAGCACTGGTTCTTTTCGTAAAGAAAAAGGATGGTTCGCTCCGAATGTGCATCGACTATCGGATGATCAACCAGGCGACCATTAAGAACAAATACCCTTTACCCCGGATAGATGACTTGTTTGACCAGTTAAAGTCAGCTCGAGTCTTTTCCAAGATCGACTTGAGATCGGGTTACCACCAGTTGAGAGTCAAGAGTGAGGACATCCCGAAAACAGCTTTTAGAACACGTTATGGCCACTATGAGTTTGTGGTTATACCTTTTGGGTTGTCCAATGCATCCAGTGTTTTCATGAACCTTATGAATAGTGTGTTTCAACCCTTCCTTGACTCGTTTGTCATTGTTTTCATAGATGGCATATTAGTTTATTCGGATGACTTAGATCAACATCGTGACCACCTAAGTAAAGTCCTTGATATCTTGAGAAAGCAGAACTTTTATGGGAAATTCTCTAAATGTGAGTTTTGGATAGATCGGGTCATGTTCCTTGGACACATCATCTCAGGAGGAACGATCTTCGTGGATCCAACTAAAGTGTCGGCAGTTCGAGACTGGCCCGCACCGAAGAACCCCTCCGAGATTCGAAGTTTCTTGGGGTTAGCAGGATACTATCGACGTTTCATCAAGGATTTCTCAAAAACCGCCTTGCCTTTGACCATGTTGACTCGGAAGGATGTGAAGTTTGTATGGTCTGATGTGTGTGAAGCTCGTTTTCAGGAGCTGAAGGAGAAGTTGACCACTGCACCAGTTTTGATTCTACCATCAGGCAATGAGGGTTTCATGATTTTCACCGATGCATCAAAGATGGGACTTGGCTGCGTGTTGGAACAGAATCGGCATGTGGTTGCATATGCCTCCTAACAACTCAAGCCCAACGAGGTGAATTACCCAACGCATGACTTAGAGCTAGCTGCTATCATTCATGCATTGAAGATTTGGCGGCATTACCTGTATGGTGCTACCTTCGAAATCTTCACCGACCATAAGAGCCTGAAATACCTCCTGACACAGAAAGATCTGAACCTACGACAACGACGATGGATGGAGTACATGAAGGATTACGACTTCACCATCGCTTATCATCCAGGAAAGGCGAATGTCGTAGAAAATGCTCTGAGTCGGAAACAGCTCAGTTGTGCAGTTGTTTTGTCCAGTCAGTGGAAGAGTTTAGAAGAGCTGGTAGAATGGTCTCCCCAACCGTTTGATGATCGAGTTCGTTTGGCCAACATCCAGATACAGTCGGAATTGTTGGGTGAGATTGTAGCAGCACAGTTAGCCAGTGGAGAACTTGACAAGATGAAAGGCTTGATGAAGAAGCCTCAGACTCATCTTTCATTGGGAATAGACGAAGGGATTAGATTTGAGAATCGCATATGGGTTCCTGAAAACTCACCGTTGAAGGAACGTATCCTACAAGAGGCTCATGGCTCTAAGTACACGGTGCACCCGAGAACAACCAAGATGTTTAAGGACATGCACAGGTTTTTCTGGTAGCCAGGAATGAAAAGAGATATTGCGGCATATGTGGCCAGCTGTCTTACGTGCCAAATGGTGAAGGCTGAACACCAACGACCCGGCGGACTTTTACAGTCTATAGAGATTCCATAATGGAAATGGGAACAGATCACCATGGATTTCGTTATGGGTTTACCCCAGACTAAGAGGGGTCATGATGCGATATGGGTTGTGGTAGACCGCCTTACCAAGTCAGCACACTTCCTTGCCCTGAAGACCACTGCCAAAGTGTCAGACTTAGCTGAGTTGTATATCAGAGAGATAGTGCGTTTGCATGGTATACCCGGTTCCATCATCTCCGATAGAGACCCAAAGTTTACTTCCAAGCTGTGGAAGCAAGTTCAAGAGGAACTTGGTACAAAGTTGAGGTTCAGTACCGCTTATCACCCCCAGACAGATGGACAGTCAGAAAGGACAATCCAGACCTTAGAGGATCTACTGAGAGCTTGTGTGCTCGATTGGGGTGGATCATGGGAGCAGTACTTACCGTTAGCTGAGTTTGCCTACAACAACAGTTACCAAGCCAGTATTGGGATGCCTCCATATGAAGCTCTATATGGGAGACTGTTTCGGTCACCACTTCACTGGGATGATGTTGGTGAAAGGACCTTGTTGAGGTCAGATGAACTCCAAGTGTATGCTGATAAATTCGCTTTGATCAGGCAAAGGCTAAAGAGAGCCCAGGATCGACAGAAGTCGTATGCTGATGCGAGGTGGACTGATGTGCATTTCACTGTGGGAGAACATGTTTTTCTGAAAATCCGACCGTTCCGAGCTGTAGCTAAGAACAGAGGAAAGTTGAGTACCCGATACGTGGGTTCGTTTGAAATATTGGAACGGATTGGTGAAGTTGCATATCGTTTGGCGTTACCCCCTCAATATAGTATGATGCATGATGTGTTTCACGTGTCCAATCTGAAGCGATATGTGCAAGATCTGAGCCATGTGCTAAGCATTGAACCCATTGAGCTTCAAGGGAAGCTAACTTATCCTGAGTTACCTTTGCGGATTCTAGATATCAAGGTAAAAGAGCTCAGAAATAAAAATATAGAGATGGTAAAGTTTCTTTGGAAGCACCATGGAGAGGATGAAGCCACATGGGAGCTGAAGACGGACATGGAGAAAGCATATCCTGATTTGTTTGTTTGATTGTTGAATTTTGAGGGCAAAATTCCTATATGGAGGGGAGGATGTTATAACCCCATTTTTCTAAATCATGTAATGAGATTTGTAAATCTCCTTTTAAAAGATAAATGAAATCAATGGTTGATTTAAATGTTTGATTTGAATGAATTTCGTATATAATAGCCTTGTATGCTTTCTTAATGGGATTTATTGGCTATTGAGCCCAATTGAAAGACAAAGAAAAAGAAATGAAAAAGGAATTCAATTGGATAAAGGAATAAAACAAGAAAATATATAATAGAAGAATAAAAGGCTAAGGAATATTTTCCAAAATGAAATTTCGAGATATTAAGGTTCCTTGAGGTTCAAGGAACTCAGGATAATAATATAATGGCAAAGGAAATAGAAAATATGTGGAAAATATAAATAAATAAGTGTTAACTTGCAACTGAAGAAAAGGACTCGTTTTCTTTAGATAATGATCCCAATTTCTGCATAATGAGATATAAAAGCATAAACGAGATTCCCTTAAAATTTGAGATAAAAAGGAGTTCTAATTTGGGAGTTATTGCTTTTTCAAGTTATCCTCAAATATGGATTTAATTGGGAAAAAAGAAAATCTTTCCTTTCTTTTTGGTTGAGTGTGTGTAATGTTGGTCGTTGGATCTTGATCCAACAGACACTGCTTATCGTCAAGTCCCAGCGGGACATGGACTATGGACGAGACACAGGGGGAACTTTCCCCTTTGATTCCGATCGCATCAGTGCATGTGCACTCATGGGAGGTGTCCCATTGTGTTCGGGAGAGAGAGAGGAAGGTTCTCAACCCTGGGTTGATGAACTTTCATCGTGTCTTCGCAAAACGCCCAATTGGGCTAGGAAACAGATTATGACGGGGATCAGGAACCCTAAAAGAGACCCCCCACAGCCTATAAATAGACCCTCATGTGGTTGCTCTCACCCTCACGAACCCTGGCGGCAGCTCCCTAGGTCATCGCACCCTCTCCCTCTCTCAATTGACCTCTCTCCGGCGAAGGCTCCACCGCCGCGTCGTCTTGAGAAGAAAAGGGAGGAGGACGAAGAGCAGGGACCGTGGGATTGAGATCCACGGTGAACCCATGCAAGATCCAACGATCCCTAGACAGCACGCCTAACTTACTCGAGTAAGTGGAGCGGGTTAACGCGGAGCGTTTGATGGGAGTCCATCGTGGACCTGAAGAAGATCCGATGATCGCCAGCAAGCAGCAGTGCGTGCAACCGGGTTAGTGGGGACAATCGACGAGGAACGTCAGATCAAGGTGCGGACCAGTGGCGTGCTGATCGAACGGCGGCGGAAATTTGGTAATTCTCTATCTCTAATTGAAATTACAGAAAAGGATTTTTCCTTGCTAAAATCATAGAAATAGCTAGGAATCTCCAATGGAAAAACTTTATATATGAAAGTTGTTTAGAAAAATACGAGGAATAGGATAAAAATAGTTTGATGGCCTGATTCTATCTCGTTTTACAAAAGTACCTTAATTTGGTAGAAAAAGGTATTAAAAGGGATTTAGAAACCCTAATTGTATATAAAAGGTGAATCTTTGTGGATTAATAGGTTAATTTGAAAAGTATTAACCTGTTGATTATTAAGATAGAGTTTTCATCCGTTTTGAATGTAAGATTGGCTAATTTAGGGTTTTAATCTTTAAATGAAGGATGATATGTATGGAAACCCTAATTTAGGGTGAAAGAGGGAAAAATCATGTTATTTCGGATTAAGGAACATAAGAAACTAAATAAAGGTCCTAAGTCTATTAGGAGTATTAAAATGAGGAATTTAGGGTTTTTATGTAGATTTTCTAAATTAGGATTCATAATGTTAAAAGTGGAGACAAAACCCTAATTTCCAAAGAAACCCTAAAATTGAAATAGAAATCCTAAGAAATAAGATGAGTTTGGATAAATAATGATAAAAGGAAGTTTATATGTTTATTTCAGGATTTCGGTTCATCTTTGCTTGCTTGGTTGGGTTTCCCTGCTTAATTGATTCTGTCACCAAAACTACCGTTACAGGTATGTGGTTACGTTTATGATTAACCGCCTTAGTTTCACGACGATTTTCGGAGATTTTATCGGTTGTTTGAAATAAACTGCTTGGATGACTTTTATTTCATGCAACTATAAAGTGACTATGATTATCACTATAAATATATATATATATATATATATATATATATAACTGGCTTAGATCTGGATCCTCCTCTGTGGCTTTGCAAAGGCTAAAAAGGGTAACCTAGAGTAAGGTCTAGGCTATCATGAGTTAGAAATTGGGCTACCCACGTGTAGTGTCATGAGACTCTATAGCACGCCATGAGTTAAGGAGTGGGCTACCTATGGGTAGTGCCATGTGACTCAACCCTAGAAACTGATTCACCGGTTAGGTAGGATCATGAGGGGTTTAATGGGGATCTACCGTAAGGAAGGTAGCATCCTGGTCCACTGCAGGGACAGCGCAGAGGTTAGGGTATGTATGGATCATGCAGTTATATTTAAAACGTAAAGTTGGTTGTTAAACTGTAATTGACTGCAATATGTTGTTATTAATTGCACGTTTATTGTTTTCCCCCACATACCAGCTTTGTGCTGACCGACGTTTTGTTTGTCGGCATTTTAGGTACAAAATCAAAAAGGACAAACAGTAAAACGTCATATTGTGAAATACGTGAATTAAAGTTCAAGGAGGATTAGTTAGAGTAGAATTCATATGTGGATAGAAGTTTAGAAATCCAATTTTTCAAAGGTATGCAAAAAATTTATTAATTACAGCTTTTCAGTATAGTCTGGTAAAGTTTGATCATTATTAATGTTTATTTGTCAAACCTTGATCCGGAAATTGGAATAACGTCTCTGACCTCCCGGTCTCCCTTAATTGGGGGTTATTGGAAGGCGGGGTCGTTACACATATGGAAGTTGATTTCCACTTCATCAAAGATCAGATCAAGAATGAAAAGATTATAACTCGTCACGTCAAATATGGAGATCAACTCGTTGATGTTCTCACAAAGCCATTGCATTTAGCCTTCTTCCAAAATTTTTGCAACAAGTTGGGCATACCGATGTGCACGCTCCAGCTTGAGGGGGAGTATTGATATACTGAAGACTGCATATCTGGGTACCACCAACCTATCTGTCAGTAGAACCGACTCATCAACAGCAAAAGATAACTCATAATGTTATCTTCGGTACTACCGACTTACTATCGGTAGTACCGACATGGCGGCTGACCGGCGGTTCTGTAGTCTCATTTTCTCTTTTTTTTGTTATTTGTTCCTTTTATAAATATATGTTAGGGCACACACAGTACCCTAAGTACTTGTAACACAATTTTGTACATGTATATTGTTAATGTATATATAGGGACTTATTTGTATTTATGTAATTAGGTCAAGGCCCTATACATAAAGTGTGTCCTGTCTTTTGTATATGAATATACACAACCCCGACAACGTGAGAGTGTCGAGGTTTTCTGCCACCTTTGCTCCCGTTGTTTCATGGTATTAGATCATAAGGGGTGAAAACCCTAAGAGGACGGTCTCTCTCCTCTTGGGTTCTTGGTCTTGGAACCTTAGGGAAGTCGTCTCCTTCCCCACATACCGTCTTTAGTCCTATTGCCGCACTGCTACAATACAGTACTATAGCTGCGGCGGGTTTAGAAGAGCTTAAAGTGTCGTCCAATTGCAAGTATTATCCCAGCCACCTTTTGTCCTCTCTTCCCACAACCCTTGGTGGCCTCAGTAAAGAAAAGGAGGGTCTCCTCTCTCTAGGGAGATCACAATCATCTCATTTCTCTTTGTGCAGTGCTGGGCTGTTATGTGCTTCTACGTCAAGACATCATAAAGAGATATTGGGGCATCATTTCTCCACGAAAAGTGAATCTAGTGGGGCGCCCCTGTCCTAGCTACGTGCCTCCAGGAGCCCGCACACTTTGGAAGTGTGGAGAGGGAGTTGTTCTCCTTCTTTCTTGGTGCTACAGACCCGTCGTTACTGTAGCAGTACACACATGGCCTGTTTTCAGCACTTTTTTGTTGCTCTGCTGCAGTCCATTCTGTCCTGGGAATATTCTTCATAGTCATCTTCATCTTTACCAACAACAATGGTGGACAAGAAGGAATTTGTACCCACTATTCAGCAGCCTATTATCAACTTTCACAGTCAAATCATCACCAACCGTAAACTGCACGAGAAGAACTACAACCAGTGGAGTCGCACTATAAAGATCGGGTTTAAAGGTCAAGGTCCTCAAGGACGCATAAAACACTTGACTTCTGAGCCTCCGGAAGACCATACTGTGTTGGAGCAATGGGAACAACATGATGTGAATCTACTGAATGTGTTGCGGAATAGCATGGAGCCGCATATAGCAGATATGACAAACCACTTTGAGATGTGCAAGACGTTGTGGGATCATCTTCAACTTATGTATTCCAACAATGTCTCTCGCATATACGATATGACAGTAGAATTATATGGGCTACAACAGGGAGACAAATCACGTACACAATATTTTGGCGAAGTGACTCGCTTGGCTGATGATTTACACAATCTGCTTACTCTCTCGACAAACATCTAGAAGATGCAACGACAACGTGATCTGATGACGGTGATCAAGTTCTTGGCCAAACTTCGTCGTAAGTATGAGGGTGTTCGTAGTCAGATTCTGTCAGGTGCTATGTTCCCTTCCTTGGCTGACATACTCTAGGGTGTCATGTGCTTTCTTAGAGCAAGATGCAACCAATATCACTCAGACACAGGCCGACAAGTCAGCCTTAGTCACTCAGTCCGACAGAGACATGACATCCAGAGGTCGTGGTCGCGGTAGAGGTGTCACTCGAGGAAGATTTGGATTGGTCGTGGAGCATTCCGTCAACATCTAGAGTGTACTCATTGTGGTAGGAAAGGCACACCAAGGACACCCGTTACAAGTTACATGGATTTCCTACTAAGTCTGCAAACATGGTAGCCACAGAGGGTTCTCAAGAGGATGTGACTCATCATGTGTCCCTATCTGAGGAGGAGTATTCTCAGTTGATGTGCCTTCGAGCTTCTCAGTATGCTACGTCTTTAGTTTCTTCTCTTGTCCAGAAATTTGGCCTCTCAGCTAGCATCTCTCAGGCATCCAAGGCATAGTCGTCCAAGTCAGATTGGGTTCTTGATTCAGGTGCGACTGATCACATCATGGGGTTACATGAGTTCTTCATCACTTATACCCATAAGCCCAACCTACCCAGTGTTACCCTTGCAGATGGTTACATTGCATCTGTTAAGGGAACTAGGACAGTTTCACCTACTCCACATATGTCCCTTCCGTTCATGTTGTTCATCCCTCGTGTTCCTTTCAATTTGTTATCTATTAGCAAAATAACTCGTTCTCTTCAAGCCTCTGTCACTTTCTTACCAGATACTTGTGTTATACAGGACTTGAAGGCGAGGAAGATGATTGGCTAAGGGTATGGATTGGTTGGACTTTACTACTTGCAGAGGTCACCTACAACATGTGTTGTTGCTTCTCCTTTGGTGGTGCATAGTTGTCTTGGTCATGCGTCTATAGAAAAGCTCAAGTTTTTGGTTCCAGGATTGTCCAACCTGGAGAGATTGTAATGTGAATCTTGTCAATTAGGGAAGCATACAAGGTCTGTTTTTAGGTCTAGGGAGAGTCAAAGAACAAAGTCTGTTTTTGAGCTAATACACTCAGATGTATGGGGTCCAAGCCGTGTTACTTCTAAACTTGGTTATAGATATTTTGTTATTTTTGTGGATGATTATTCTCGTGCCACATGGCTTTACTTGATGAAAGAACGGTCTGAACTCTTATCCATATTTAAATCTTTCTATGCAGAAGTGGAAACCCAATTTTATAAGAAAATTCGCATCATTCATTCTGATAATGCTAGAGAATATTTTAGCCATGATTTCACCCATTTCATATCCTCCAATGGCATGATTCATCAATCCTCTTGCCCACATACTCAACAACAGAACGGAGTGGCAGAAAGGAAGATTTGTCATATTGTTGAGACTGCTCGCACTCTTCTTCTTCATATGCATGTTCCCAGAGAGTTTTAGGGAGATGCAGTTCTCACTACCACTTACCTCATTAATCGCATGCCATCATCTGTCTCTAAAACTGCATACCTTTTCACATTCTTCAACCTATAAAGCCATTGTACCATGTCCCACCTCAAGTTTTTGGGTGTGTCTGTTTTGTTCACTGCCTTGGTCCAGGTGCAAACAAATTGAACCCAAAGTTTGTCAAGTGTGTTTTCGTAGGTTACTCTCGGGTCCAAAAGGGGTACAGATGCTATAGTACTACCTTACATCACTTCTTTGTGTTTGTTGGTCACTTTTTTTAAGACACACCCTTCTTTGATGAAGATTCTTTAATGACACCAATAGCCTTGGAGGAGCTCATGCCCTGTTGTGGTCGAGTCTTTTGTTCCTTTGTTTTCTACTAGTGAAGGTACTAGTGATGTGGTTCCACCCCCTTCCAATAGGCCCCCCATCACTCAAGTCTACACTCGTCGTACATGTGCAGGTGGACAATCTGGTTCAGGTACCAATGCAAGAATAGAGGCTCCACCCAATTCAACTCCTTCCCTAAATGCCTCCTCATCTAAAAGTCAGGTAGAAACAATTCCACCTCTCATGCAGGATCTTCCCATTGCCTTGAGCAAAGGTGTTAGATCTTACACCCTCAAAAATGTTCAATACCCTATCTCTAACTGTCTCTAGCTTCAATTCATTCTTGGCCTCTACATCAGCTTGATATAAAAATGCATTCTTGCATAGTGATCTGGATGAGGAGATTTATATGGAGCAACCACCAAGGGTTTGTTGCTCAGGGGGGGTCTAGTCTGGTATGCCATCTTCATAAGTCTCTCTATGGTTTTAAGTAGTCACCTCGTGCTTGGTTTGGTAGATTTCGCGGTGATCTTTTTGAGTTTGGTCTCCGCCGATGTACTATGGATCATTCTGTCTTCAGCAGACGACAAAGTTATGGGTGTATCTTCTTGGCGGTATATGTTGACGACATTATTATCACTGGTGATCATAAGCATGGCAATGCACAGTTGAAAATGTTTCTACAGGGCCAATTTCAAACAAAAGACCTAGGAAGCTTAAATATTTTCTAGGCATTGAAGTTGCTAAGTCAATGTCGGAGATAGTAATATCACAGAGGAAATATGTCTTAGATCTACTCACTGAGACAGGGATGCTCAGGACCAAACCTATTGATACACCAATGGATGCTAAATTCAAGCTTTCTATGAAGCAGGGGGATTTACTTGATGATCCTTGGAGATATAGACGGCTTGTTGGAAAACTGATCTATCCTACATTCCCTCAACCTGACATTGCCTTTGCTACTAGTGTGGTTAGTTCATGGATAAGTCTTGCACGAGTCACTTGGAGGTTGTGATGCGTATTTTGAGGTATCTTAAGAAGTCTCATGGCAAGGGACTCTTGTATCAAAATCATGGACGTTTGTAGGTGCAAGTCTTCTCAGATGTTGATTGGGCTGGATCTAGTATGGGCAGGAAACCTATTTTTCGCTACTGTGTATTTTTGGGAGGAAATTTAGTATCCTGAAAGAGCAAGAAGCAGACTGTGGTAGCTAGATCTAGTGCAGAGTCTGAGTATAGAGCTATGGCTCTAGCGACATGAGAGTTATTATGGATTCATCACCTGTTGGAGGAGCTTGGCTTCATGCAAGGTGCTCCTATGGACTTAAAAGTGTGATAACTAGGATGATATCCACATTGCTCAAAATCATGTCTTTCATGAAAGAACTAAACATATTGAAGTCGATTGTCACTTTCTGCGAGAAAAGATCCAAGAGAATTTGATCCAATTGTCACATGTTAGATCAGAGGATCAACTAGCTGACCTATTTACGGATTCCTTGAATGGTTGTCGGATTCATTACTTGCGTACCAAGTTGGGCACGTATGATATATATGCTCCAGCTTGAGGGGGAGTGTTAATGTATATATAGGGACTTATTTGTATTTATGTAAATAGGTCAGGGTCCTATATGTAAAGTGTGTATTATTGTCTTATGTATATGAATATACACAACCCCGACAACGTGAGAGTGTCGAGATTTTCTCCCACCTTTGCTCCCGTTATTTCATATATCAATATGTACAGTCATGTCCTATATATATAGGAGAAGAGGCAATTACAAGGAAGCACAAGGAAGCGGACTAAACCCTAATGGGCCATGGGCTAACAAGCCCATGTCCATAATAGACTGATTAACCTATTAACTAAATAGGCTAATACATTCTAACACTCCCCCTCAAGCTGGAGCATGAGTGAATACATGTCCAAGCTTGGAGTTACATGACTCAATTAAAAGATAAATGAAAGATAGAAATGTCACTCCCCATGCAATTGTTGCTCCCCCTTAAACAACACTTCCTAACTAAAAATGTATGATGACGCCTCTTTGAGATGTGTTCAGCAGGATGGAGAAGCTCGAGCTTTGAAGAAGGTTTTTCTTTTGAAGTGCATCTGGAATGAAGAACATTTGAAGCAAACAATCATAAATCCCACGACTACGCAATCTTCACTGTAAAGGAATGTGTGAGTGGAATAAGCGCACATCAACACATTCAACGTACATAATGTGAACGAACGTGGAGCAATGTCGATCTAGCAGTAGAGGAGTCTTCTAATTGTATGAGAAATGTTGTCAATTGGAATTAGTGCAGAAGACCGCCAACGTGCATAACGTAGCACAAACACATTGGACAAGGTGTTGAGGTGTCGTCTCAACACATAGAGGTAGCAGATGCAACTCGGATAAGACGTGACAAAGTAGCTCGGTGAAGATCACTCTAGATGAATCCTTGCAGACACAAAATTTGCACGGGCAATGTTGCGAGAAGCTTGATGTCAATGTTGCAACTATAAAATCCTTCAATGTTGTCTGAAAGTGGTGACCAGATGTCCTAAAGAACATGAAGCTCCATGAAGATAGCCTGGAATGTCATCTCATCTCATCTCTTTATCTCTCTTCTCATATCCTCTCTCTCATGTTCTCCTCATACCCTCCTCTCTCTCTCCTCTATTCCCCCCACACACCAAATACGACAAGAGTGAGTAGATGGTGTGGAAAAGGGGAAATATGGCCTCCTGCACGTAGAAAGACGCACACATGATGGATGGGAGGGTGGGAAAGGAAAAGGTAAAGTGAGAGGTGGTATGTAGAGAAGGACAAAAAAAAACTACCGGAAGGGAAACTCGGTAGAAAGAGGAGAAGTACTATCGGGATGGAACTTGGTAGGAAAAGAAGTTGCACTAGCGGAATGGATCTCGATAAGAAAATTGATAACATGAGTCAATATGCAAAATAACCATTTATAAGATCCGAATTGAGAAATTAAATGGATCTTTTCTTGACCCGAAAAGACATTTGTCCGGCCCTTAGGTCGACAACCCCGGAAATAAATTAGGCTAGGTCAAAAAATAATAGGATTCCATTATCGTCAAGTATTGGAGGAGAGATCGACCTTTAGAGGACGTCATAACTGGACTTGGAAGTAGTTTGACTGCTTTTGACACGTCGTGTAGCTTTGATGGTCGATGAAGACAGGCTACCAGCAACATGCCATGTGGAAATGCGACATGTGTAAAATAGATCTTCATTAACACGTTGTATTAGAGATTTGACACGCCGTGTATGTCGCAATTGACGTCGTCGGGAATATTTCTGGAATGCAACACGTTCGGTTGAGCAACTTGTCGTGTCGGTTGCATTCTGGACAGATCTTTGCGTCGTCGGGACGATTTCCGAAGCGCAGCACGCTGAATTGGTTGGACAACACGCCGTGTCGGCGGCGGCTGATGTACAATTTGGAGGGGAATTCATCTCATCCAGGAGATCACAATCCCGAGAATTAGCACCAAGGGGTGATGGGAATTAGCATCATCACTTGTGACCATAAATCATTTAGATCTGATGCAGTAAGAGCCTCTTGCTAGAACAAGGACCGATCTGGACAATAGCCATAAGGGGGATGACAGCGGCTCCACCACGAATAGATCCATGGTTCAAAATTTCGGTCGAAATCTCAAAATTTCGGTTTCGACGGGTATCAGCCATAGAAATGCACACGTCCATCTATATCCCACCCAGCTTGGTCAAAAGATTACTCCGAATTGCAAGTTGCAAGTGATAGACTACAACTTAAACTTAAGGATTTATGAAATTATGCTATAAATTACATATAACTACAATCATTTTACAGATCTGAGTTGATATATATCCTATTTGTAAAGATAATGGATAAAATATGAATATTAACGACATGACTTACAAACTAATTCCTTCATTATGTTATTGAAAATGTCATCGAAATCCCCTTCAAAACAGTTTTCAATGTTTTTACGTGTAGGACCCCCTCCACCAAGATCAATATATGATTTGATTGCATAAATAGGTGTATTAATGTATGTAGATCATCATGGTAAAATTCCATGACAATTCCTTTATTTTGTCGTCGAAATTAGCATAAATGTCGAAATTTCCATCGAAATTTCTGTTTCTGAGCCATCGGAAACGGCATCAAAATCGAAATTTTAAACCATGAACAGATCTGAACGGAGATTAGCTTCGTCGAAGGAACACGGATCGAGGAATATGGTGACTCCCTTATTGCTATGTCTTTCTTTGTTGTTGTGACGGTGGAGAAGCTTGACAGGCGAAGACGACGACTTGGTCAGCGATGCTTGATGATGGTTGGGATGAATGTTGTCTTCAGATGATCAAGAGAACAACTTCGGGGAAGAGATGACAGATCTGAACGGGAATTAGCACCATTTCAGAGACTCAAATAGACTGAAAAGGATAGATGGTGGTCGGGAATGATGGCGTCGGCGCATAGATAAAGATCTATCTGAAAGAAGAAGATGGTGCGATCATGGTGGCCGGGAAGTGCCTAGCGGGCGGCCGGCCTAAGCTATGGAGACGGCGGCAACCGCATGCAGGCAGACGCTCCCTTGTTGCTCTCTTTAGGAAAGAAGGGATGACGGCTAGGGTTGGAACGGACGTTGAGAGGAGAGGGAAGAGTGATGGCGGCTAGGGTTCTCTCTCTCTATTGCTCTGATACCATGTGAACAAGTGAATTCATTGTTATTGTGTTGTATATTGATATGTACACACATGTCCTATATATATAGGAAAGGAGGCAATTACAAGGAAGCGGACTAAACCCTAATGGGCCATGGGCAAATAGGCCCATGTACATAATAGACTAATTAACCTATTAACTAAATAGTCTAATACTTTCTAACATCTTTCTTCATGGTGATCTCCTGGAAGAAGTCTACATGCAGCAACCCCCCAGCTTTGTTGTTGAGGGGGATCTTCTCACAAATTTGTCGCCTTCAACAATCAAAATATGGCCTTAAGCAATCTATGCGGGCCCGGTTCAATAAATTAAGCACCGTTCTTGACAGACTTGGTTTTTACAGATCGGCTACCGATCATTCTCAATTATTTTCAAAATCATCTAAAGGATGCATTCTTATTGCTATTTATGTTGATGATACAGTGATCACTGGTAATGACAAAGTGGGCATTTCTCAAATAAAACAATCCTTACAGGCACATTTCCACACAAAGGACTTGGGCACTCTGCGGTACTTTCTCACATAGAAGTCCTTCACTCAGCTACAGGAATCATCCTGTCTCAGAGATGTTATGTCTTGGAATTACTTCAGGATGCCAGCATGACAGAATCCAAATTGTCTATAACACCAAGCTCCCGCATGAGGGGAAACTCTTTAATGATCTAGAGAAATATCGTCGTCTTGGGATAGTCAGTCAACATATGAGTGCACCACTCCAGGCTCACTAGTACAGCGTTCGACACATCCTTCAATACCTCAAAGATGCTCCAGGGAGAGGATTGTTCTACAAACGTCCAAGCACAAAGAGTACGTTGACGCAGATTAGGCAGATGATTCCCAGGATCGTAGATCCACTTCTGGTTTATGCATAATGATAGGCAATCACCCAGTTATCTGGAGAAGTAAAAAACAAGTTGTTGTGGCTCACTCCAGCACCGAGCAGAATGTTGGTTATGGTCGATGCATGATGTGACCTGCAGTGGGTCGGTCCATCTTAACTAAGTTTGGGATCTCCTTTCAAACTTCAGCTACTCTATATTGCGACTACCAGGCGGCTATACACATAGCTAATAATTTAGTCTTTCATGAACACATAAAACATATTGAACTAGACTTCACTCTATGAGATATCTGGTTAAAGCTAAGAAGATTATTGCTCCTCATATATGGATAGGGGATCAAGTTGCAGATATTCTAACCAGTCCTTTTAGTCCTGTGTTATTCAAGTATATGGGTGTCAAGTTGGGACTTCACAATGTTTACTCTCCAGCTTGAGGGGACGTGTTAGCAAAATTGATTAGTTGGTCTTAGCCCATTGTAATTCCTTTTCTCTATTAGCCCATGTATTCCCTGGCTCCTGCATATAGGAGACATGGTTCTCTGTTTATTACTATTGAAACTTAATCTCTCTACAACCATAAATATGTATATATATGCATATATAAGTATAAAGTATGTGTGTATGTGAGAGGGGAAATGTTCATACAAATCATGACAAATATGTATATATACATGAAAAATATCCATAAATTGTCTTTTTTAAAGGTTATCTAGGCACGTCTAGGCATCAAGGTACTCAAGTCTAGCGCCTTGTCACCTTTTCTGCCTCAACAACCATGGGAGATAAGTTGGGAAAATAGGTCCATGCACAGGGCCGACATATTCACTGAGCCAATAAGGCATATTCATTTTGATGCAATGTCATCAAGTGAGACCAACTATGTGCCAACCCAACCAGATTACATGTAGACATAACAAAATTAGGGTGGTGTTGAATCATACGTAATCAGATGTGATTGCCATTGGGATCTAGAACGGATACTTTTTGTGAACCGGGAAATTGATGTTCTCAAAAATAAATAGAATGATTTTGAACAACATAATTCTCTTCGATAAATCCAAAAAAAATTAAGTAGCTAAATAACAACTAAAACATGTTCCTCAAAAAAAGAAAAACTAAAATTTGTTTGAGGAAAGTACCAAGCTAGAATAATCAGATCCAGTGATGTAATTGAGAAATGAGAACCCACTTATCATCTAGTATCTATATCCAATCCCCATCCAAACTGACCAAAATTTCTCAATTCCGTTCGAAATTTTAATCTATGCATCTTTCATCCTACCAATGCACCATAAGACAGACTAGTCTCACCTGCCAACTTGGCATTCTGAACACATTACTTCTATATGCTGACTTGCATATTGACTACCAAACATTGGATCCTTGCACTATGGCCCTAAGAGGGGTGCAAATAAGGGCTCGGAGCGTAGTCACAATATTTGCCAAAAGTTTTGAATTAGTTGCAGTGCAGACTTTTCACGCAATGAATATTAAGCCGCATTTCACAAGAAACCTAATATATCCACTTTCTTCCACACCTCATTCCCAGATTTCACAAAGCATTCTGAAATACTCTAAAATATCCGCTTTTAGGAATGAGAGCATGTTATATGATCTGATATTTGGAATTAGAGAATCAATATGCAAACTTTGTGTGTAAATACACAAACCTAAATCAATGCACATCATGTGTACATTTGTATGTTTTATGTGCACGTTACACACACACACAAAAACAAAAGCACACATCTGTATTGTATGGTTTGATTATTCTTTTAGTTTTTTACATATATTTGATCAAGCTTTACAAAATCTTTCCGATATAGTTCCCCAGTCCCAAATTTTATGACTACGGTTGGAAGGAAGGGGAGACGGGTGTCACTCGGGGGTGACCCATGTGCTGACATGGCACTTGACAGAGTTCCATATGATTAGGGCTGAGCATCAGTCCAGAACCGGACCGGACCGGACCGGACCGAACCGGACCGGACCGGACCGAACCGGACCGGACCGCAGACCGAATTTGAACTAATATATGGACCGCAGACCGGACCGTTTCGAGGTAGGACCGGACCGGGACCGGACCGTTTTGTGCTAGGACCGGACCGGACCAGACCGTTTGGACCGTAATCAGCCTTTTTTACATGTTTTACAACTTATTTAATTGTACAAAGTTGATAATCTTAGTCACTTCTAACAATTATATAACTTTAGTATCAAACATTTATACTAGTAGTGATTATATATGTACTTTATTTGTAATTATTATAGAATACACCTTCAAATATACATGAATTTTATATAAAAGTCAATCTGCGGTCCGGACCGGACCGGACCGGTTTTGGACCGGACCGAAGACCGAACTCAACAAAATTCCCGGACCACGGACCGGACTGAACACAAAATGGACCGGACCGGACCGAATTGAGCAGTCCGGTCCGGTTTTGCGGTCTGGACCATTATTTGCTCACCCCTACATATGATGATTGAGAATCAAAGTAGGTGGTGAAAATGGGTCCAGGCACAGGGGCCCACATGTTCACGGTGTCAATAAGGCAGGCTTATTTTGATGCAACATCATCAAGTGAGATCCACTAAGGGTCTGACTGGTTTGATGTAATTTGTCTGGAAAACAGTGGAAGTGGATTTCCTTTTCTAGTTTTATGTGATTGGTTAGATGAAAGTCGGGAACTTGAGTTCCTTAGATTTCCTTGGACTTCCGGTTGTATATATACGGTTTCAAAAATGAGTTCCGTAACGAATCATCCGGAAAACAAGTTCCGCCCTTGATATGTCTCGCACGCTCCCTTCTTTCTGTCGTCGAGCACGACGGGACAAGGCCAGCGACCGTCCGGCAAGAAGGCAGTGGTGTAAATCTGCTGCACATCCTTCGACAACCTGGCTGCCTCATATGGCGAAGAATGCCCAGCCGCACCAATCGCGAATCTCTCACGGATCTGTGATCTCCGTTCCAAGCCAACGAACCACTGGCAACAACCACCGGAAACTAGGGTAAATATCTTCACCGTTCATAGAATGCAGGAAACACAATCTCCAAGTGTAATCCTTCCGATTTATCCTTCTCAGTAAGGAGAGAATAAAAAAATCATCCAAATCCTAACATGATGGCGCTGACATCTCACTCCTTCCGGATAAAGTCTCCTTCAATTCTTGCCCTAGTCCCTTTTTTTAACTACCCAGATTACGCCATCTATTTCAAGAAAATTGATTACAAACCAATCACCAGGGGCCTGTTTTCCAGGAACCCCATCTCGGTTTTGGGAAAATGACTTCCATGAAAATGTCAG
The DNA here is from genome assembly GCA_963693085.1 of Alisma plantago-aquatica. Taxonomy (NCBI): domain Eukaryota; kingdom Viridiplantae; phylum Streptophyta; class Magnoliopsida; order Alismatales; family Alismataceae; genus Alisma; species Alisma plantago-aquatica. Next base: position 279,423,273 of record OY856414.1, on the reverse strand, counting down.
TTACACAAAATCAATCAGACCCTAAGTGCTATGCGAGCCAGAAAACATGTAGACATAGCAAAAGTTGGATGGTGTTCAATCATACATAATCAAATGAAGATTATCAATTTATTGGGATCTAGACTCGGTACTTTTTGTGAACCTGGAAATGGTCTCTTTCAAAAATGAATAAAGAATGATTTAGAACGACAAATATACTTCGATGAATCCATATTTTTATAGGAAGAAGCTAAATAACAACTAAAATATGTTCATTTAAATACGAAAAACTAAAATATGTTTGAGGAAAGTAGCAAACTAGAATAACCAGATTTAATGATGTAATTTAAGAACTTATTGTATCTAATATATGATTAGAGACTGATAGGCTTACTTACCCCTTGTACAAAGCTGAAGCTGGCCGAGCTCAAGCCAGCAGCCAAAGCAGCTTTCCGGGCGTATTTCTCCATCTTCTCGTTTGGATCCACTCCGTAAACATGTACTCCGCCACCTCCCACGTAGTACTTGAGGTTAGGTCCAGTACCCACGCCGATTTCTAAGACATTCCTGGTGCCGGTCCCTTGTTCCTGCTTCATGACATCGAAGAGGTTTCCCTTCACCCTCGAAATCTTGTCCAAGAAAAAACATGCATATAAGTTACAAACATAGGCCTTTTCAAGGTAATCAATCACAGAGACGGACTGGAAAAGGGAACTGGGAAAGTAGGAAAAGATGAGAAGTTATGTGCATTCACCTCGGCCTCGTATGACTGCATGCCACTGTCCATGACCTTGGCATAGAAATCCTTGTACCAGCCTGGTCTGCTAGAGCGAGAGACTTTGCTCGGCCGGAAGAGCTAGGAAAACCAACCACAGTGAAAGCAGACTACAACTCAAGCAGGTGGGAGATAGGAAGGTGGGCTTAATCGTATTACCAAGGGGTTAGAACTGTTGTTGTCGCTGCCGCTGGGTTCAGCGTCAGCTCCGTCGGGTAAGGCTGCTGATATCAGCGCCAGAGGAGCCGCGCCTCCCATGAACGAGCGCCTGCCCCAACCAGCGCAGCACGGGCATGGGCGTTCCTGCGGCAACGGCTCATCGGCGGAAGCGCGAATCGTCAGTAGGCGAGCTAAGGGCCGCTTAAACCGCACTCCTTTAACGCGCGCATGGCCACGAGCCGGTGTCTCGAGCGCGGGACCGTGTGTCAAGGCGTAGCGGGAGGAGAGGTCGAGCAGCAGCGCCATAGCCTGCCTGGTCGACCAAGAATGCCGTGCGGCGGTCCACCCTTAGGCTGTGTTCGGTAGGTGGTGATAAAATTAACGGTGACGGTGATAGGGATGGTGATGGTGATAGGGAAATTATTAAAATATGTTGTTTGGTAACATGTGTACGGTGATTGATGGTGATGGTGAAAAATTTAAAAATTATTGTTTGTTATATGGTTATAGTGATGGGGAGGGGAATTTTTTTTATAAAAAACACCCTACACAAGTAAGAATCATATTTATTAGAATGTTTTTTTGCACATTTGTCTAAATAAGTAGTGGAGTCTTGACCGGAAACTTCTTTCACCATGATTCACCACGATTCACCATGTTTTTTCATGGGGACAAAAATAGATCAAAATTCTCCACGGATTCACCATGAATTTACCATGATTCCCTATCACCATGGCAAACAAACAACATTTTTGTTTCACCATCATTCTCTATCACCATGATTCACCACGTAACAAACGCAGCCTTAGAGGCACAGAAACAAAGAATTGTGATTGGTTAATCGTCTCATCTTGGAGTCGAACCGTCGAACCTAGTGGTTATGTTTTTAGTGGGCCTGATTTTAGAAACGGTCATTTAAGGGTCTTCTTTTTTATGAATATCCTGTAACGGTGTATAGATGTAGACCATAGTTATTGTAATATTTCATATCCTTCTCAGCATTTTTTTTTCTTTCGAATATAAGCTTGTATTCATTTGACCCTGCTCGAGTTTATTCATCCGTCTGCTCTTCCCTGCTAAACTATCCAATTGGGTACGTTGTATGATGATTAATGTGACGTTATTTTTAGTTTGCCCTTCTAGACTGCCCCACCCCTCTTGCATAAGGGTTTGAGATTTTATATAATGAAACAATTTGTTATCTATGAATATTGAGCTCAAGATTATCATTCCTACTATCATTATGGGATTTTTAAAAACAGGATGGTTTGGGTGTTGAATTTTGGATAGCCTTTTAAAAATGGTTTAGTAAGAGTTAGTTTAAGACATCATAGTTATGTGTTATATTATACAAATTATTTGTATAGTTAAGCATATATATTTATACATGGTATGTTTTGTTTATAATGTTCATAACTAATAGTGCCTTAGCACAAAGCTAAAAGAATAGCTTAGGTATTCGATTGCAACATAATTGTGCTTGTAGTGATGATATTGTATGTAAAATTAACTTGTTTGGGTGAATATCAATTGTAAACTTTTTAAAATAATTAATACAACACATTCTATGAAATAGACCCTTAAAAAAATTATAAAGTTCACCACAAATTACTATGTGAAAAATACTATATCAGAATATATATTATATCAACATCATAACTCATCCATTTGAAGCAACTACCCTAAGTGAGTGAAGTCGTGCATATCAATCTTACATTCTACCTGCCCTTACACATCAACATGAAAATTTGGTGGTCCATGGGGTTATCCTAATAGCATCGAGGTTCTACTTGGTCTCCAACCAACCATCCTTGTATTGGTGAGGAAAGAGTGATCACACATCTGAGATAGGTGGAGTACTTAACATTCAAGAATAGTTTGCATACCCATGATTGGTAGGTTTATAACAAAATGGTCTTACAACATTGTGTAAATATAGAGGACCATGACTTGCTTGGGGACTCAACGAAACTTGCTAATTCAACAATTTGAGAATAACCTCTTTTTGGTACAAATCCCCCACTATTGAGATAAGGATCAGGTGAAGGAGGATTCATGGAGTTTTGGACAACCTCTTTCATTATTATCAAATTTGATAATGAAGACAAAAAAAAGCCATTAGAGCTAAACTAAAATAATATGTTATGTGGAATTAGGATGTTGACTTAATGAGGATGCTAGGGTTTTATTGGTAAAGACATAACAAATTGTTAGAATTGGGGAAGATTGACTAGAATTGCATTAATCATAAGAGAAAAATCATCATGGATGTTGGGAAGTTTCTCAAGTAGAACCATGAAATTAAGCCTAGGAGAGGAACTATATGTAAAGCTATGGTCTAGTCTAAAGAGGGTTCAATGCCAAATTTTGATAGGTTTGTAAGGATACATCATGTGGGGTATAAACCCCCATTTCCCCATGTCATTGTCTCTGTCAAGGAGATAATGAGACCAACAAATGAACAATCTCCGCTACAAAAATATTAGCCTAATGTATGCGATGTTATAAAGTGTAAGTAGGGAATAACAAGTGGAGAAATGGAGATAAAATGGAAGGTAGAATAGGAAAAAGAAAAATAAGAATGTTCTGCCACTTTACCATCATGGATTTCTTCTCTAGATTGCTGCCACAATTACACACTTGGTATTTGTTGTTAGATGGTATTGTTCGAGGATAACATGGTATGGTGGTATGATACGGTTTTGTGTCTGCACACTAATCTTGTAATGTGATGACTCATTCTTTTCTTATCCAGATAATCATAGTTAATATGATGTGCATTTTTATTCTTTTTATTAGCTCAAAATATTATGTTATAGTATTTTGACTATTGGGTTCTTGGTAGTCATATATGCTCTGAGATGATTAGTTAGGGTTTAGGAATGTCAAACCCTAGATTTCTGATGAATCATGACTTTATATTATATTAATACAATGAAATGAGACAAAGAATCAAACCCTAACATTAGAAATTATGGAAAATTAAATAATTGTCATTAATAAATTAATCTACATAGAATAAATTTTTATTAGTCTACTTAGTTTGAGGGAATTTAATCATATAGGTTTGCATCTATCGAAGTCTAGTCAACCTAAAAGCATCTTAGAGAGGCTTAAAGTTGATTGTACTTGCCTAAGGAAGTCAACATCTCAAAGTCTAATGTGAACCAGCCATGGAGTTCATTGGGCTTCCTCTGGTCAACTATATCCAACCACTAGGTCTATCTGGTTTAGATAGTTGGTTGAATAAAATAGTTTCATGGATGCCTGATCAACTATAAATTTTCTAAGATAGCAATATGTTAAAGAAAGGTTATTTTGTTTATTGAAAAATAACATTAACCACTTATTAAGCTATAAAACACAAAAGTTAACCCATTTTATTTGTCCATCCTTAAGAACTTTTTCTTTCTTGTACTAGAGTTAAAATTAGTGTTTATGAGAGATGCCTTATAGAGGATGTTCTGATTTTAGATTCAGATAGTATTGATGATATTATTTGTTTTTCTTCATGTTTGTCTTGAAATTAGTGAAATGATGTGCATTTTTGGTGAATGATAAACATAAGTTTAATAACTTGAGCCTAAGTTAGGCTGTGTCATGCCCATGTATCCTTGATTGGCCTGTGTGGCCAATTTTTGGCCTTGGATCTCAGATCTGGTGGCTGTGGACTTTAAGAAGTAGGTGCCACAAATTGACATAGTGAGGGGGTTGTTTCAAGTCCTTGGATGAGATATGACAGTCAATACATCTTCTTCTAGCTTACGGTTAGAAGGTGATCGTGGGTGGTCACCATCCACATCATGGAGTGATGAGATAGTGGGGTAAAGCATGATTCAGACTGTGTAGTTGGTGTTGTCTCGCCACCAGCTTTCTAATGAGCCTTCATTTGGTGAGTGCAGGCGTAAGAGTGGAGAGAACAAACTCCTCGCCTCCTCTTGGTCTCCACCGTAGATAGTAGGTGATTTTTGGAGGTAGGGAGTGGAGCTACTAGGCAGTATGAGAGAATAGGAAGTAAGGAAAATGAGGAGGAAGGTGCGAGGAGAATGATTCTGGCATTTTGGTGGTTCTCGTGAAGGTCCCCCATGGGTAATGAGGTCAAGTTGTTCGGAGAAGAAGATGGATGTCGGGGGCTACAAGGAGTTCATCTCACCATACATGGAGGCTGTGTAACACTTTAGGGAAACACGATGATCATTTTGATCATCTCAAATAATAGGGAGAACCAGGGGAGGCCTTTCCCCCTTTTTTGTGCCACCATGGTAGTAGCCTACGGCGGCAAGCTCCTTGAGCTCTAAGGAGGCGCCCAAGCAGAAATCCCAGAAGTCACAGGTGATGGGAAGATAGAGACAAGGAAGTTAGAGGCATATACATAAGAGTCAGAGGGATATTACACCATGGATTGCTCTCTGCAAGACCTGTCGTAGAGGCAGCCACGAGACAGAGTCTCCCGGACTCACAGAGAGATCGCTATCACGAGGAATCACGTGAGAAGAGGGGAAGCAGACAGACCAGGTTGAAGACCCAGACCGCCCGGCCCCATTTGAGTAGACCAAGCATGCCTTGAACCCCCAGCTCAGTGCGGCTAGGAGCCAAGGAGCCCCAACCAGAGCCACAGGGCGCCTGCTGATTGGCAGAAAAAGGTAATTAACTCCAAATTCCTAGTAAATGCCCAAGTCTTGTATAATTCTTAGTAATTAGCTCGAGCATTGGAAAATTACAAATAATATACTAAAAATCTCATAATAATGAGTAGAACAAGATGGAACCATCTTTTTAATCTTTTGATACTTTAATAATAGTGATATCATGTAATACATGATACACTTGTTTCATGAGTGATAAATACTAAACAATAAATTAAAATTATGAAAATGTTCCAGTAACTCCTAAATGTGACTCATAATCCATCTGAGGTTAGTAATTATGACATTGATGCATGAGATATTGTAATTTTCTCAATTGGCTATTTAGTGCTAATAGCCCTAAATAAAATGTAATAAATACATGCATGCTCAATAAAAGATGAAATTTATGGAACACCCTCATATCTATAATTGGAAGTTAATATGAAACTTTGATATCATTTAGATGCATATAATTCATGTTTTATGAAGATGACCTTTAATACATGGGTTGTAACCCTAATTTGAATAATGTATATAAACTAGGGTTAATATGCACAAAAAGGATATGGAACCTAATGTTCATATAATGAACCATAATCTAGAAAATGACATTAGTAAGATAAATCTAAGACAAGAATGCAAGTAAAGATGCACAAATCCTAATGAGATAAGGTAAAACCTAAAATGGATATAATTAGGGTTGAGATGATGAGAACCTGATGGTATATATGGTCTTGTCTTGATCATGTTTGACCAAGCATTTAGTTGACATCAGTGACATGTGGATTAGATTATCTCTTGATCAAGGTATGCCATTACCTCTTACTTGGTTTATTATACAATATTCTTGCATTATATGTTTAGTAAAATACTTGGCATATGATGTTGGATGAAATGATTGATCTTGTATGATATCTTTTGTTTTGTTTCCATACTTATGGCTATGAACACATGAAACATAATATATCTATTCCATTATATAAAAGCACTAAACTCTTTGGTAGTACAATGCCTGGAAAAGTGATCTCAAACTCTTTGGTAGTAGATCACATCTATAAGGATCTCAAACTCTTTGGTAGTAGATCATAAATGCCTTAATGCATTGGTGATCTCAAACTCTTTGGTAGTAGATCACATGTATAATGATCTCAAACTCTTTGGTAGTAGATCATAAAGGCCTTAATGCATTCAACTCTTAGGTAGTAAATATATGGATGATATAATGGAAAGTGTGCCTAAAATATGTGTTCTCTTTTGGTAATAAATATCTTTGTGCAAGTATATGCCTTTTCTTATGTTTGTTTAATTCTTCCAAGTATTAGTATTATCTTATTGCCAAGCTTAGTAATGAGAGGTATATAAAAAGACATGTAGGCATACTCAATACAATATTCTTGAATATTTTGCTGATGTGTACCACATGTAATCTTTGTCTAGGTTTTGGACATATGATCTTGATGAACTAGGATAGTTGAGAGTTGTGTGTCTAGATGATGTACAGGTGGACCTGTTGTCTTAAGATATTTTTGTTTAGTGGTAGTACATGTATATGTAAAAGTTTGCTGTGCAATATGTAATATTAAATGTTGTAACAATTCATTTTATGTAATTATATGTTGAATGTTGAACATGTGTTGTATGATTTTATTATTGTTCATGTACATGTTCTACTGTTGTTTCCTTCTGACTTCCTTTGATTTTCTTCTTCTTAGCCTAGTGTGGGGTGTTCAAATTGGGATTCTCACTGAGGTGAGGTTTTAATTTGTATGTCACACATCGGATTAAGTATTAGAAAATCCGGGGACGCCACAGGTGGTATCAGAGCATGAAAAATAGCAAAGCCTGACATTTGCTAATTATGCAACTCAAAACTAAAGAGCCTTATACTTAATAATCTTTAGGGTTAGAACCTTGAACCTTGACCTAACAATTATACATTGTCCATATTTTGATGATGACTTAAGCATTCCATTCATATATATCTAATATATCTATTTGAGATTGCTTTTAGGTATTAGGCACATGAGAATGATCAATTCAATCAAGCCTTAGCTTGACCAAATACAAGCCAAAGTCAATGCAAATGCAGTTCTATAGAAAATACCCTAAAACAATTAGGACAATTTTGTAATCATTTGTATTGATGATATGACTTGTAGTTAAGTAGAGAAAATGAATCTTTAAGCATTCTAATAACAATTTCTAAAATTCATTACAAGGTCTTTTGTCGGT